>CM031378.1:16720609-17284427 GCA_018208015.1 Medicago ruthenica
TTGACTCGTTCGGCACTTCCGTTCGGCATTAACCCGAACAGCTGACGTTTATCCTTCATCCAGCATTCAAATTTCATCCTGCATTTATATTTCATCCTGCTTTTATATTTCATCCTGCATTTATCCTTCATCCTGCTTTTATATTTCATCCTGCATTTATATTTCATCCTGCTTTTATATTTCATCCTGCATTTATCCTTCATCCTGCTTTTATATTTCATCCTGCTTTTATATTTCACCCTGCATTTATATTTCATCCTCCTTTTATATTTCATCCAGCTTTTAAATTTCATCCAGCTTTTATATTTCATCCAGCTTTTATCTTTCATCCAGCATTTATCTTTCATCCAGCTTTTAAATTTCATCCTACATTTATCTTTCATCCAGCTTTTATCTTTCATCCAGCATTTATCTTTCATCCAGCTTTTAAATTTCATCCAGCATTTATCTTTCATCTAGCTTTCACCTTTCATCCAACATTTACATTCACCTTTGTTTCTTGTCGCCAGTGGCATGTTACTTTTATTTCCGTCTTTACCTCAAGTGGCAAGCTCTACAAACGGGCAGCTTGTGGTCGGTGTCTTTTCCCATATCATATTTCCTTTCGCAGCTGTCAATACGATAGTTGATCCCTTTCCCCAGTGAAACTGTGTTATTCCCCAGTGGAGTCGGATCCCTTTCTTTAACGAACTCGGGTATCCTTTCATTTTTGTTTTATCCCCAGTCAGGTCATCTTCACCGTCTTGCATTCACATTTTGCATCACGAGCATTTCACATTTTCTTAGGTCCAAAACTGGCGTACTCTGTATTTAAGTCCCTTCGACCCGTCGAATCCAAGTTTCTCTCTTTAAATCTTCGGACGAAGAGACTTAAATAGGGGCATCTGTCATACCCCAATTTTTGACCTAAGATTCTTTTTTTACTCGTCTCTGGGTTCGAAATTTTTTTTTCGTCGTTTCAGACGGAATTTCGGCAGGGAGGTATTTTAAAATACCTCATTTTTTGGTTCCGAAGGCGACTTTTTTTTTATTATTGTTTGTCATTTTTAATTATCACTTCTTTTTATTTTTAGTTTCATTTTTTTTCTTCTTTCCTTTTTTATTATCTTTTTATTTTTATTTTTATTTTTATTTTCGTTTTTTTATTGTTCTTTTTTTAGAGGTCTGACTTTTTGTTTTTAATGGGTTTGATGGCAATTTTAATGGTTGCCATTTTGATTGTTTGCTGACTAATTGTGATAATTGTCCATCAATGGCTTTAATCAGCATTTAACATCACTACACTATAAAATCAAAGCCAGGAAATCATCAGAAAGGAGCATAGAAAATCAGTTACAAACCACACAGAAAAATCATCAGAGACCAAAAAAAAATCCAACACACAACCACACAATAACAAACACACAGTAACAACCAATCAACACTCACACTCCCCAACCCTCCAAACCGTACGGCCAGCACACCCAAGCACCACCCCACGGCCTCCCATCTCCACCCTCACCAACCCAAAACCTTTCGGCCTCCCCCTCAAACCCAGCACCACCAAACGCGCGCCTCCACCCTCACCAACCCAAAACCGTTCGGCCTTCCCCCTCACACGACCACCAAACGCACGCCTCCACCCTCACCAACCCAAAACCGTTCGGCCTCCACCCTCACCAACCCAAAACCGTTCGGCCTTCCCCCACCAAACCCAACCAGCTCACGCGAACCACCATCAATCCACCCAAACCTTTCCCAAGTCCGAATCAAAAGAGGAAAAAGGTATATTTTTCGAATTTTCTAACTTAGATCTACCAATTTTGAGCTTGTTTTTGGAAAAACTAATACCGAATTCGTGTTTGGGAGGGGGAGAGAAGTAAGAAAGTTAGGTTTTTTCTAAAAAAGGGTGAGTTTTTGTTGTTCCGGCGCGGTGGCGCCGCCCTTTGGGCCGGCCAACCACCACGCCGGAGAGGGCTTTGGGTCGGTTTCCATTGAGAGAAGGAGGGAGAGGAAGAGTGAAGAAAGAAAGAAAGAGAGAGAAAAAGTTTTAGAAAATGAGAGAAAAAACCCATTTTAGCTTATATATAGGGCCTGAACCGGTTCGGTTCTCTTGAACCGAACCGGTCTTTTTTTTCCCCCTTCAGCCCATATGCGGCCCATTTCAGGCCCTTTCCCTCCTTCCCTATCAGTCCACTTTTTACACCCCCCATTTTCCTGCTGCACCCCATTTCTTCTCTATTTTATTTTCTTTTATGTCTCTTTCTTTTTATTTTTTCTCTTGCATTTTATTTTGGTCCTTTTATCCTCATGCATTTTATTTTACTACCTTTATATTTAACACATCATGCATTTTAATTGTTTTATTTTTTTATTTCCCTTTTATTGCATGCATTTTCATTTTATTTTTGTTCTAGCATATTTAATTCTGTTTTTTTTTCCTTGTTTATCATTTTGTCATTTTTATTTTCATTTGATTAGAATGTAATTAGGATCAATGTAACAAAATAAATGAGAATATGCACTGACACTTGCACTTTATTTATTCTGCTTTATGTCTTTTATTTATTTTATTTATTGCGCTATTCAAAAAATACAAAAAAATATTAGGTTAGTTTAAAAGGGTTTCGTGGTGATCCAACGTCACCACGGAATTTCCTCGCGTTCAGCCTTTATTGCTTTTTAGTCTTAGTTAATTAAAAACAAAAAAAACATGCAAATAATAATGAAAAACTCAAAAAAATCTTTTCTTAATAAACCTTGATTTTCAATCAAGTGTCCGTCTTTTTTCTTTTATTTTCTTTAAATAACCATTAATCTGCTTTAATTACACTTTAATCATTTTCAAAAATAAAAAACACAAACCAATCCCATTTTGCCACTTGGCTTTTATGTTTAAAACCTTTTTTTAAAAAAAACCAATAAAAAACACACAACAAATCAACCGTTATTTCTACCCCGAACTACGAGGTTTTGATCCCTCACGGGTACGTAGGCAGAGGACTCTGTCCTTCCAAATCATAAAAAATAAAAAAACAATTTTCTCCTCACTACTCTAATTCTTTCTTTTAAAAAAAAAAATAAGCAAGTTATAGCCAAAATAAATAAATAAAATCAAGAGGTTCTCGTAGAGTACTACGAACGTTTAGGGTGCTAACACCTTCCCTAAACGTAACTAACCCCCGAACCTAAAATCTTTAAAAAGTGGTAATTTAGAACTTTTTTCCATTTTCTTTTAAAAAATTAAAAGTTCAGTCGTGAATTAAAATTAGTGAGTCAACGCTAATCAATAGCTTGATCTCCGAAAATCACCGCGACACACATTTAATCTTTTAAATGAATTATCTTAGCTTGAACGTGACCCTCAATGCTCCAACTAGGGGGAACAACAAGAGACACGACAAGCATCTTCATATTAATAATGATAAGTTTACAATATCTTAGGACATAGTAATCCCGTCTCTTACTTTAAATATATTATTCGTATCTTAGTCTATTCATGTGCATATCTAATGCATTCGTTAAGGGGATCAATCACTCAATACTTAACATATGAGTATAGGGTCATAGGCTTATCGTTTTCATAAGCCATTACTTGGTTGTTGGAATCATTCCCATACCCGTCTAAACTTTGCCCTCACACTTCTGAGTTATTACATAATCCTTGTTCCTTATGATTACATCCATTTGGGAGCTTTTTGGACGAGTTAAAATGGTGTTCTTTGGTTCCTTAAAGTTTTTGGAGAAAACGGTAGCGAAAAACCTCGCATAAGCGCACCAGATCACCAGAAACAACTCAACAAGCCAAGCTGTTTCTGGTGAGCTCGCTGTAGCGATGGGATGGTTGCTATAGCGACCCAAGGCAGTGTCAGAAAAGGTCTGTTCGCTGCAGCGAGCTCCAGCTGGCTGTAGCGAGCTTGACAGTTCAGAAATTGCTCAAAAATTGTATTTTTCACCATTTTAGCTCAATCCAACTTACCCAAGCATCTCAATGATGTTAGGAATGATTTTCTATTGGAAATTGACAGATAAAACATGATTGAACAAGGAATTAGCAAGTAATAGAGATTAGGGCACAAATCTTTCTAAACTTTTCTCAAATTATAATTTACAGCCAAACTCACTCAAAGTGGGTTCTAAAATCCTAGGGAACTCACCTAGCAATTATGTGATCCTTGCCAAGCTTTCAATCACCAAACCCTTGCTTGGTTATACTCTTTCCTTGATTCTTCCTTAACTTTCTCTTGTTATAATCTCCCAAAGCTAGCTTGCTTATGATCCAAGAAGTTTGGAAAGAAAGAGAATGATGGATGGTGGCAAAGGAGAGGATGGGGCGTGAGCTAGAGAGAGAGGGAAATGGTTTGTGAATGTTAAGAGAGAGAAGGGAATGAAAGATATGAGGAAATTTTGGGGTTTTCCCCTTTTATAATTCCTTGGGCGGCAATTTACTAAATTGCCCTTCTCTTAAAATATCTCTGATACATCGTCTCAATACTGATAAATATCTGAGTCTGAAGCAGGATATTACATTTATCTTACTTGTTGATTATTTCATGATTATGTATTTATTTGAGATTTTTATGATGAGACCAGAGATGATAGTATGTTGAGATGATTATTTTCAGTCGTGCTGTGATTATTGTTGATGGGATTTTTATTATGAGAAATTTTTATGAGTTAAATGATGATTTGTAATATCCCGATTATATGGAATTGTATGATTTATCGTTTAATTAGTAGTCTCCGGGACCAAGGCTTTACATTTGCATATAGTCTTATATTCTTATTGTAATAAAGCGTTGAACATATAATAATATATGGGTTCGTTTTATGGAATGAGTCCGAGTGGAGTAACCCCAAACACATCCCCTTACTACCGGTGAAAAGTCCTATCTGAGGCTAACAACAGACTCTTCTTGTCGTTATGAGAACTTCCCTTGCGAGGAAATTCCATCCTGCATAATCTGGAGCTTGATGGACACGGTTACCCCTTATATATATATATATATATATATATATATATATATATATATTCTTACACCCCAAGTTAGTGTTTCCCACATAAGTATATTGTTTATTTCAAATGTACCACTCTGTGGTTAACACAAGATCGACTATGATTATTTCTTCCAATATTGAATACCTATGGACATTCTGATGCTGCAAGAATGGTCTCTGGAAGGTGCTAACACTGTAAAAATCGTGGCATGTTGGCTTCCAATTGTGCCACGATGCTACCCATAAAAACCTATGATCGCGACATGATCTTGTGTGATTGTGGCACGAAATTTGCAGTGTTGGAATTTCAGGAAAATACTCATACAATCAGTGGCATTTTCACAGTTCCAGAAAGTCCATAATTGATAAAAGTTAGGGTTTAATGCAAGAAATACCATAGATTGATCATGAATTAACACTTGGGCAAATAAAATGCATAAATAACCTAAAAAATTAGATTTTTCTCACATAATCACAACCCAAGGTGGGAACTATTCTAAAGGAACTGACAAGCAAAAAGTCTGATCTCTTTCCAAGCTTTCACACTTAAATAACCAGTTGCTGATTTGTGCTCCTTGTTCCTCTACCAACTTCTAGAAGCCAAACAATCCTTAATCAAGTCAGCAAGACATACATGCAACCACCATTGAGCTTGAACAAAAACCAGACTTCTAAGTATGAGAAAAGAGAGGTTGCTTCAGCCAGGAGGGAAAGAGGGGAAATATAGGAATTTAATACATTGATCACAACTTAAATCATCCTATATTCATGATGGAAGGTTTGCATGTTGGAATGGTTTATTGTTTAAGTGAATTGATGAAGGTTATGGGTGAAGAGATTGAGGCCGAGAGTGAGGGATGGGAGAATAGGGAGGAGATTTTCTGAAGTGAGAGAATTGAATGGAAAAATAATGGGAGAAGTTGTAGGTTTTCACCTTATATAGCCTTAGGTGTATTTTACCGTTTTGCCCTCCTCATAGTTTTTCCTCAGACTAACAAATCCAATACTGGTAAAAGACAAAGTTTTAAGCGGGATATTGAAGTAGATAATATAGTCACAAGAAAGGGGGGTTTGAATTGTGACCCTTTTTAAAATCTAATCCTGTACTTAAAAATTACTTCTCAAGTTGTTTCTTGGAAGAACAAAGTTAAACAGACTTCAGAACGTTCTGAAGTGTCAGTTGCAGAATAAGATATTTAAATTCAGTGTTGTGTGTGTGATGTGTATGCAGTAATATAAAGAGTATAGGGAGAGAAGAAAGACACACAGAATTTTATAGTGGTTCACCCAATGTGGGTTAGTCCACTCCTCACAATCTTGTGAGAGTTTTCCACTATGATGCTTGAGATACCCTCTCAAATCCTGCACCTTACAATCTTGTCCACTTGGAACGGTTACAACCTGTATTCTCTAAGCCTCAGCAGGCTCTCAACCTTCTGTACTAAGTAACACCAGACTTTGTACTATATTACTCAACCTAGACTTTAATACCCTTAAAACTAGATGAGATTTGCTCTTTACAATTGATTGGAGAATTTAAGAAGTGAGGTTAGGAAGAAGACTTTCAGAACAGGAGGGGGAGAGTTTATCTTTGACAAGATAAAGAGAATTGATTTACACTTAGAGTGATGATCAATTTGAGATGCTAAAGCTTCAAACACTTTGTAAATGTTTTCTTGTATGCTTTGCAATTGTGTGTGTAATGCTTAGCCTTTCACTTCTATTTATAGAGTTCTTCGTCTCTTGTAACCGTTGGAGGGTGACCAATGGTCCTGTGCCCCACTGACTTTTACTTGAAAATCTGGGTGAACATTCTGACTTTCAGAATGTTGTTCTGTTCTTGAGAATACTTCAGAATGTTGTTGCATTCTTGATGACATTCATCTGGGTTCATCATGTATGAATGAACATATGAATTTCTGGATTGCTGATAGACTCTTGTTTATGCGTGCAGTACATCAGAATGTTGCTGTGCCAAGAGCTTTGCAAATCAGTCTTGGATTCTGTGCAGGAGAGAGGAAAGTGGAACCATCACTTCATGCCCATGCTTTAGGGGATTTTGCTGATCTGTAACAGTACCAACCCCTTAGGTGTCAAGATCTCATGGATTCTGACTTTTGAGATTGTGATTTGGCTTTTGCTTTACCTTTCCAACTGCTTTACTGTAGCTTTGTCAGAATTGAAGCATGTGCTGTATTGAACATTCTGAACTTCAGAATATCCTTTTTGTTTCACTTAGGATGACTTGTAAGACTTCCATTTGATGTAATCAAATCCTAATAGTGAAACATAAATGAAGTGAGGTAGTTTGATTATCTAGGATGATATTCCCTTTTGGAATATTCTTGTTAATTCAATGTTCATAGTCTTAAATGAACATTGAATATCCTTTTTGACATTCATTTTGTAGATGCCTTTATTTCTTGATTGATCCATGCAAGTATGTTTTTCTTGGACATTTATTTATGTCACGTGTGGCATGCATGTTCTTGAACTTCTGGGCTGGTGTATGAGCAGCTTTATGACAAGGTTTCAGAACTTGTGAACAACCTTCTGAACTGCATATCAGCTTCTGAACTATGTTCAGCTTCTGATCAACATTGCTGCATCTGAACAGGATTTCACCTTCTGAACTGTGCTTCAGCTTTTGATCTTCATTTTAGCTTCTGAACTATGTTCATCTTCTGAACTTCATTTTAGCTTCTGAACTGAGTCCAACATTCTGAACTGTGTTCAGCTTCTGAACTGAGTCCAACCTTCTGAACTATGTTCAGCTTCTGAACTGAGTCCAACCTTCTGAACTATGTTCAGCTTCTGAACTGAGTTCAACTTTCTGAACTATGACAAAGTTCTTTCTTTGATTCCTTGTATCTTGGTATGGTTCATCTCTTGTTCCTGTCTTAATTAAACACTCAAGAGCACAAGTTAAATACCAAGAAACTAATCAAAGTCCATTAATCCTTTAATCATTTAGGGTTTGTTATCTTTAAAATTAATTAGGGATTTTGCCTCAACAATCTCCCCCTTTTTGATGATGACAAACCTATGATTTAGGATTATGGAATTTGATTAAAAATATGAGAGGTTTAAGAGCTGAAATTTATTTTTATGCTCCCCCTCATTTTTATAATTCATGACATTGAGTTTTTAATAATTTTTAAAGGCTCCCCCTTATTTTTATAATTCATGGCATTATTAAGAGATGCAGATTTTTGAACCAAATGCATTTTTTTCATTAATCAATCATGCTCATTACATCATATATGGTTCAAAAGCAAAAACTTAGCAAACAAAGGTGATCAAGCAAAAGTTGAAGTTTTAAGAACTCCAATAACTATTGATCACTGACCTACTTGGGCCTAAAACATAAAAACTTAAAGATTTAAATCCTAAAGCTTCTCCCCCTTTTGTCAACAGCAAGAAAGGTAGGGAGGAATAAGTGGAGGATACTCAGGGAGTTGAGTCTCCAGAATCTGAGGAAGGCTCAGAATCAAAGACAGATGGATCTTCAAACACTGGAGGATTCATGGCTAATCCAGGAGCAGCAACTTCAGAAGTCCATTTTGCTAGGACACATGCAATCTTATGGGTTTTAGTTGCAACCCTAAGAGAACGTCTAGCAATTTTTTCAGCTTTGGATATTTGTGATGTGGGAGCAGAAGTGGGGGCATCCATGTTTGTTTTTGAGTGACCTTCTTTTGAGACAAAGGTTTCAAGTGAAGCAAACAGAGTAGGAATATCAGGTAGTTGAGTGGTTGTTTTAAGTGTGGCTGGAGTAGGAGAGATATTTTGCGAAGTGTGAAGAGGGGATATCAGAAATTTGCTGCAAATGGCTTCTGACTCCATGGTGGAAGTAGACTGATTTAGGAGTGGTGGTGGTGGTTGGTTAGCCAGAGGTTGGATTTGTTCAATAGGCAGAGATCCTGAAGCTATAGGAGCAGGATCTGCAGAGACTTCGCAGATGGAGGGAGTGGTATGATCAGGGAGAATGTTTCCTTCAACATTCTGTACTTCAGTTTCAGGCATTGTTTCAGGATTTTCTTTCTGAGAGTCCTAAAAAACACCATCTTCTGAGTTGATCCCTTCCATATTGAGATCAAAGCCAGCTTGATTTCCATCTGATTGTTCAATACCAGTTTCTAGCTGGTCAGCATTGTCACTAAACATGTGGGTGACTAGGATTTCAGCTACATCATTCAGGTCCTGATCCTCAGCAGTCTTTTGTGCTCCTTCTTCCAGCTGAGCTCCTTCTTCAGCATTTTCTTCAATGTCTTGCTGAAATTGTTCTTCAGCAACTGTGGCTGGCTCAGCATTCTTTTTGAGAAGTGATTCATTATCCTGCTGACTTTCCTCCTCAGCCATTTCTTGAGATTCTTCAATATGCTGATCTTCAGCAACATTCTGATCTTCTGCAACATTCTGATCTTCTGCAACTTCCTGAGTTGCTTCTTTGGCAGGATCAACACTCTCTTGGAATGTTTCTTCAGTAGGAGATTCATCTTTCTTTTGATGTTCTGTAGGATTTTCATCCATTGGCTCCTCTTGAACCACATTGTTAACAGCTTCTACCTCTTCCTCTAGAGGAGGGTTTTGGACTTTCTCAATCTTCCTTTTCTTCTTTGTTTTTCTAACTTTCTGGTCTTGATGTCTTTTAACAGAACCAGATGTTTCAGATGCTGGAGGAGTGGGAAGGTTGGATGGAGTTATGTGCAACTGAGCCATGGTTTTTGCAGTGAACCTCATAAAGGTGTAATCACATTGTTCATCTTCAAGAGGTACTTTGTTGTCCTTAAGGATAAGGGTGATTGGCATTCCATAGACTAGGGCACTGGTTTGTTTGGGATTCATACATGAATCAATCATGTGTTGAAGGATAATGAAGCAAAGGTTCAACTTTTTCTTATTAATGAGATGAAACATGATGCAGAGATCAGTATCACTCACAGCTTCATAGGTTCCTGACCTAGGAAGCAGGGTATGGCGTACCATATTGTGAAAGATTTTGGGTAGGTCAGCAAGATTTGTGGAGTTAAAAGGAAGGTTTGGTTTGGTGTATTCAAGTATGAGTTTGGCACGGTTTGTTCTAGCTTCAGAGAACCAGGAAGGGAAGAAGAGTTCATTACCTTCATTTGGGATTCTTAGAGCCTTTGAGAGGGAAGTTTGAGTGAGTTTGATCTTAACTCCTTTGACAGTTGTAATGAGGGTCTTCTTCCTATCTTTGGTTTTGATTTCCATTGAGCTGTAGAATTCCCTTACCAAGTCTGGGTAGGTGAGTTCCTGAAGTGACACAAAGCTTGTCCATCCTTGTGCATCAGTGTATTCACACAGGTTCCATCCTTTCTTCTTTAGATCAGCAAAATCAAAGTACTTAGCCCTGCTTATGGGTCTAGGTGCTTTTTCCTTTTTGGCCTTTAGAATGGAAGCTATCTTCCCAATGTCTTTTCCTTTTCCATGCCTTTTGGGAGGAGATACTTCTTCCTGATCATCAGAAGGTACTTCTTCTTCAGATTGAGATTTTGATTGAGATTCTTCTTCAGAGACAGAATTCTCTTTTTCTGGTTCAGAGGTTTGTTTGGGTGAAGTCTTAACCTTCCTCATGTATTGAGAGATGGTTGGTTCAGAATCTTCCTCTGAGTCTGAGAGAAGGATGGTGGAGGCATAAAATTTCTTGGCTTTTCCAGTTCCAGAGATGATTCTCTGAGACCTTCTGGGATGTTGAGAAGTTGAAGCAGATTTCATAGGTTTAGTCACAGGTTTTCTGGGTTTAGAAGGTTCAGTGGTGGAGATGATGATGTCAGGGAGAATGGTGCGCAGAGGTTGAGGTTCTTCTGGGAATTGTGGTGGAGCAGAACGAGGAACAGGGGTTTGTTCTTGTTCATTGATACGAGAGGTTGTTTTTGTTCTGGCCATGGCAGTTTTTTTTTTTTTTTTTGCGAAGAGACAGATGAAATTTTTTACGGTTTGGAGAGTGTTGGTCAGATGAGTGGAGATGAATGTGTTTGAGTGGAGTGGTGGTTTGTTTATAAAGACAAAACGTGTAGGAGGAGAGAGAGAGAAACTGATGATGGTGGTTTTATGGGAAAAGATGAAACTGAAAAGTGGTTGTACAGGAAAGAGAAAGTAGCCGTTCAAGAGAAGAAAGGAGAGTGGCTGATTTGATAGTTCCCTTTTTGTATGGAGGTTAATGGTTTTATCACATTAACTCTAATACAAGCATTTAATGCTGAGATATGGATGGATTTTTGAAGAAAGATCACTTTATGAGAGTGACTTACTAACTTCAGAAAAAATTTTCTGAATATTCTGAGTTCAGAGAGCCAAGCTGAACAGGGTGAACGTCCAGAGCCTGAAGAACATTCTGAACTTTGTTTGAACATTCTGAGCTTTGTTGAACATTCTGAAGTGATTCAGAATGACTCAAGGGGGTTTGTCCTAGGCCCTTAGTGATTCAGTTAATCAATCTTTATTGGGATTTTTCATAATTAGCAATTTTTCTTTGATAAAATTGAATCTATCCTCAACTAATGGTTTTGTGAAAATGTCAGCTAATTGATTTTCTGTATCAATGAATTTCAATTCAATGTCCTTTTTCTGAACATGATCACGTATGAAATGATGCTTGATTTCAATATGCTTAGACCTAGAATGTTGAATAGGATTTTTTGATAAATTAATTGCACTTGTGTTGTCACAGAGAATTGGAACATTTAAGTACCTTAGTGAGTAATCTTCCAACTGATTTCTGATCCACAAAACTTGAGAGCAACAACTGGCTGCAGATACATACTCAGCTTCTGTTGTAGAGAGTGCAATGGTATTTTGTTTTCTACAGGACCATCCAATCAGGGCTTGTCCTAGGAATTGACAAGATCCACTTGTACTCTTTCTCTCAACTTTGTCTCCAGCATAATCAGCATCACAATAGGCTACAAGATCAAAACTACAGCCTTTTCTATACCAAAGACCAAGATCAGTAGTACCTACTAGGTATCTTAAGATCCTTTTTACAGCAGTTAGATGAGATTCTTTTGCACATGTTTGAAATCTAGCACATAAGCCTACTGCATACATTATGTCAGGTCTGCTAGCAGTTAAATAAAGCAATGATCCTATCATGCCTCTATATTCTTTTTCAGAGACTGATTTTCCATTTTCATCTTTATCCAAGCTAGATGATGGATGCATGGGAGTGGCCATTATCTTTGCTTCATTCATTTTATATTTTTTAAGGATATCTTTGACATATTTTTCTTGATTTATGAAAATGCCATTTGGAAATTGTTTGATTTGCAAACCAAGAAAGAAACCAAGTTCACCCATCATGCTCATTTCAAATTCACTTTGCATAAGATTTGAAAAGTCTTCACACATTTTCTCTTTGGTTGAACCAAAAATAATATCATCTACATAGACTTGAACTATTAGCAAATCTGTGTTTTGAGTTTTTCTAAAAAGTGTGGTATCAATTTTTCCTCTAGAAAATCCATTGTTAATGAGAAATGTGCTAAGTCTTTCATACCAAGCTCTAGGAGCTTGCTTAAGACCATAAAGTGCTTTAGTGAGTTTGAAAACATGATTAGGTTTTTCTTTATTTATGAAGCCAGGAGGCTGACTTACATAAACCTCTTCATTTAAAAATCCATTTAAAAAAGCACTTTTGACATCCATTTGAAAAAGTTTGATGCTTTTATGTGCAGCATATGCAAGAAGGATTCTAATAGCTTCTAACCTTGCCACTGGTGCAAAAGTCTCATCATAGTCAATACCTTCTTGTTGGTTGTATCCTTGAGCAACCAACCTTGCTTTATTTCTGACAACTTTGCCATCTTCATCAAGTTTATTTCTAAACACCCATCTTGTTCCAATGATTGTCTTCCCTTGATCATTTGGAACCAAGTTCCACACTTTGTTCCTCTCAAACTGAGACAGTTCATCTTTCATGGCCTCAATCCATGAATCATCTATTATGGCTTCATTTATTGACTTGGGTTCCATTTGAGAGATCATAGCCATATTGTTCCCTTGAAAGGACATTCTGGTTCTTACACCATCAGTTGTGCTTCCAATGATTTGATCTACAGGATGATCTCCTACCATTCTCCAACTTCTAGGAGGGCTTTGTAGAGATGAGTCCTGAACATTCTGATCATCTTCTTTTTCTACAGAACTTTCATTGTTCTGATTGTTAACATTCTGAAGTGTCTGATCTTCAGTATCTTCCTTTTCTTGGAGTTGAGAAGGTTCATCATATTCATCAAATATGACATGCATACTGACTTCAACTGTTTGGGTTTTTAGGTTGTACACTCTATAACCTTTGGATGTTGTAGAGTATCCCAAAAAGATAGCTTTATCTGATTTAGGATCAAACTTACCCAATTTTTCTTTTGTGTTCAGAATGTAACAGTAGCAACCAAATATGTGAAAATAAGATATGCTAGGTTTGATGTTTTTCCATAATTCATATGGGGTTTTATTTAGAATGTTTCTTATTGAAACTCTATTCAAAATGTAACAAGATGTATTAATGGCTTCTGCCCAAAAGTAATCTTCAACATTTGATTCATTTAACATAGTCCTAGCCATTTCTTGCAAGGTTCTATTTTTCCTCTCAACAACTCCATTTTGCTGTGGAGTTCTTGCACAAGAAAAATTATGTGTAATACCACATTCATCAAAGAATGTCTTGAAGGAAGCATTTTCAAATTCTCCTCCATGATCACTCCTCACAGATATGATATTAGAACCTTTTTCATTTTGAATCTTTTTGCAAAAGTTTTGAAATGCTTCAAATGATTCATCTTTATGTTTTAAAAATAACACCCATGTAAATCTTGAGAAATCATCAACAATAACAAATCCATATTTTTTGCCACTAAGACTTGCAGTTTGAACAGGACCAAAGAGATCAATGTGAAGAAGCTCTAAAGGTTTTTGAGTTGAAATATATTCAATTGTTTTAAAACTGCTTTTAACTTGTTTTCCTTTAATACAAGCTTCACAGATCTTGTCCTTTTCAAAGTTAATCTTTGGCAAACCTCTAACTAGATCAAGTTGAGAAAGTTTAGCAATAGTTTTCATACTAATGTGACCAGCTCTTTTGTGCCAAATCCACTTATCTTTTTCAAGAGACATAAAACATGATTCAGCTGGAATTTCATTTAAGTCCAAAACATACAAGTTCTTTTTCCTTGATCCAGAGAAAATTAATTTCTTAGAGGAGGCTTGTCTTATTTCACATATGTTGGGTTTAAAAATAACTTCAAAACCACTATCACATAATTGGCTTATGCTAAGTAGATTGTGTTTCAACCCTTCTACAAACTGAACATTTTCTATTTTGGCAGAGTTAGTTTTACCTATTGTTCCTTTACCTCTGATTTTGCCTTTGTCATTGTTTCCAAAAGTGACTAGTCCTCCATCTCTACTTTCAAAGGTTAGAAAGCAATTCCTATCTCCTGTCATGTGTCTTGAACAGCCACTGTCCAAGTACCATGGCTTTGTCTTTGCATTTTGAGAGGAGACCTCTTCCTCATCTTCTGATTTAGCCATCAAACTCAGGTTGGCTTCCTCATCTTCAGGTTCTGCTTCTTCTAGATCATCCCAGGTGATCATGGCTTTCTTTTTGAAAGGAGGTCTCCTTTGTTGTTTCTTGAGATCAGGACACTCATTTTTGTAGTGTCCAAGCTTGTTGCATCCAAAACAGGTGACTTGACTTTTGTCAGTCTCAGTTTTGTTAGTGTTGGGAAACTTCTTTCAGAGCTGATTTCTTCTCATCATCATTCTTTGAATTTTCTTGGAGATGAGTGCAAGTTCATCTTCAGCTTCTTCTTCCTGGACTTCTTCTATTTCATCCAGTTCTTCCACATCATCTTGAGTTGCTGATGATGTTTCTTGGGAGGCCTTCAAGGCAAGAGTTTTTACCTTTTTCACTGGTTTGTCTTCTTGAAGTATGACTTCATGAGCTCTCAGTGAACCAATGAGTTCCTCCAAGGTCAGAGAGTTTAGATCTTTGGCCTGGGTAATAGCTGTGACCATAGGTCTCCATGTGCTTGGAAGACATCTTAATATTTTTCTGATTCGATCATGAGTGGAATATATCTTTCCAAGAGATCTCATTTCATTTACTATTGTTGTGAATCTAGCATACATTTCATCAATAGTTTCAGTTTCACTCATTTCAAAGATTTCAAACTTTCTGACTCCAATGTCAATTCTAGTTTCTTTGACATGAGACGTACCTTCATGATGTATTTTTAAAGTGTCCCATACCTCTTTAGCATTTTGGCATTCATCAACTCTTTCACTTTCTTCCATGGTTAGTGCGCATGATAAAAATAATCTAGCTTTAGAGTTTAGTAATACCTTGGCTTTGTCATCTGGTGTCCATGCACTTTTTTCTTTTATGCCTCCATCTTTGTTCATTGGAACATGATCTCCTTCAGAGATCACAGCCCACATGTCTGTATCTTGAGATCTAAGAAAAAGTTCCATCTTACCTTTCCAGAAGTAGTAGTTTGAGCCATCAAACAATGGAGGTCTGTTTGCTGATCCTCCTTCTGTAATGTACTTAGCCTTTGACATACTTCTTCCTGGATCTTTTCTCTAACACTTGTGTAAGTGTTCAAACCCTTAGAGCCAATGCTCTGATGCCAATTGAAGTAGATAATATAGTCACAAGAAAGGGGGGGTTTGAATTGTGACCCTTTTTAAGATCTAATCCTGTACTTAAAAATTACTTCTCAAGTTGTTTCTTGGAAGAACAAAGTTAAACAGACTTCAGAACGTTCTGAAGTGTCAGTTGCAGAATAAGATATTTAAATTCAGTGTTGTGTGTGTGATGTGTATGCAGTAATATAAAGAGTATAGGGAGAGAAGAAAGACACACAGAATTTTATAGTGGTTCACCCAATGTGGGTTAGTCCACTCCTCACAATCTTGTGAGAGTTTTCCACTATGATGCTTGAGATACCCTCTCAAATCCTGCACCTTACAATCTTGTCCACTTGGAACGGTTACAACCTGTATTCTCTAAGCCTCAGCAGGCTCTCAACCTTCTGTACTAAGTCACACCAGACTTTGTACTATATTACTCAACCTAGACTTTAATACCCTTAAAACTAGATGAGATTTGCTCTTTACAATTGATTGGAGAATTTAAGAAGTGAGGTTAGGAAGAAGACTTTCAGAACAGGAGGGGGAGAGTTTATCTTTGACAAGATAAAGAGAATTGATTTACACTTAGAGTGATGATCAATTTGAGATGCTAAAGCTTCAAACACTTTGTAAATGTTTTCTTGTATGCTTTGCAATTGTGTGTGTAATGCTTAGCCTTTCACTTCTATTTATAGAGTTCTTCGTCTCTTGTAACCGTTGGAGGGTGACCAATGGTCCTGTGCCATGTGTCCTGTGCCCCACTGACTTTTACTTGAAAATCTGGGTGAACATTCTGACTTTCAGAATGTTGTTCTGTTCTTGAGAATACTTCAGAATGTTGTTGCATTCTTGATGACATTCATCTGGGTTCATCATGTATGAATGAACATATGAATTTCTGGATTGCTGATAGACTCTTGTTTATGCGTGCAGTACATCAGAATGTTGCTGTGCCAAGAGCTTTGCAAATCAGTCTTGGATTCTGTGCAGGAGAGAGGAAAGTGGAACCATCACTTCATGCCCATGCTTTAGGGGATTTTGCTGATCTGTAACAGTACCAACCCCTTAGGTGTCAAGATCTCATGGATTCTGACTTTTGAGATTGTGATTTGGCTTTTGCTTTACCTTTCCAACTGCTTTACTGTAGCTTTGTCAGAATTGAAGCATGTGCTGTATTGAACATTCTGAACTTCAGAATATCCTTTTTGTTTCACTTAGGATGACTTGTAAGACTTCCATTTGATGTAATCAAATCCTAATAGTGAAACATAAATGAAGTGAGGTAGTTTGATTATCTAGGATGATATTCCCTTTTGGAATATTCTTGTTAATTCAATGTTCATAGTCTTAAATGAACATTGAATATCCTTTTTGACATTCATTTTGTAGATGCCTTTATTTCTTGATTGATCCATGCAAGTATGTTTTTCTTGGACATTTATTTATGTCACGTGTGGCATGCATGTTCTTGAACTTCTGGGCTGGTGTATGAGCAGCTTTATGACAAGGTTTCAGAACTTGTGAACAACCTTCTGAACTGCATATCAGCTTCTGAACTATGTTCAGCTTCTGATCAACATTGCTGCATCTGAACAGGATTTCACCTTCTGAACTGTGCTTCAGCTTTTGATCTTCATTTTAGCTTCTGAACTATGTTCATCTTCTGAACTTCATTTTAGCTTCTGAACTGAGTCCAACATTCTGAACTGTGTTCAGCTTCTGAACTGAGTCCAACCTTCTGAACTATGTTCAGCTTCTGAACTGAGGTCAACTTTCTGAACTATGACAAAGTTCTTTCTTTGATTCCTTGTATCTTGGTATGGTTCATCTCTTGTTCCTGTCTTAATTAAACACTCAAGAGCACAAGTTAAATACCAAGAAACTAATCAAAGTCCATTAATCCTTTAATCATTTAGGGTTTGTTATCTTTAAAATTAATTAGGGATTTTGCCTCAACAGATATTACATTCCCTTTATGTAATGCTTTGGATTAATCATGTTTTAAGCTTGATTCACTGGTTAGAAATGATGATTTACATTTCCTATGTGTTGGAATAAGTTTCTGGAAGTTATTGTGGTGAAAAACTGATTATTGCTGTGCTCAAAAGTGCTTTTGAATAGGGGTGGCAAAACGGGCCCAACCTGTCGGGCTGGCCCGTTTAGCCCGCTATTTTTGGCGGGCTGAGTCGAAGTTTTGAACTCACTTCCTATAGTTGGCTCGTCCCGCAAAACTCGTTGAAAAAATGGGGCGGACTCGTGGCGGGGCGGGGCGGCCCGCTTAACTCGTTTTTCTTTTTTCTTTTAGACTTATTTTATCTTTTTGGATTTATTTTGGTTGTTGGATTTGTTTTATGTTGGCAGATTTTCATTATTTTGCTATTAAGTATGATGTTGAGTTCGACAATTTATTAATTATCTTGTTTTTACCACAAATTTATTCGTTGCATATTCTTTTATATTTTTTTTATGATAAAAGCAACATATACTTCAAAAAAAAATGATAAAAGCAACATAGTTTTTTTTTTGTAACAATTAAGTTGTAAAAAAAATGCATTAAAAAATGTTCTTTTTTTTCTCTGAAAAACAAAGTTTTTTGTTTGGTGGGCCGGCCCGCCAACTCGTTTGTCCACCACTAAACGGGGCGGGGTGAGATTTTGGACTCGGCCACCTAATTTGACTCGGCTCGTCTCGTCCCGTTTTAAGCGGGCTTAGATGGGGCGGGCCTAAATGGGGCGGGTCGGCCCGCTTTGCCATCCCAACATATCGTTATCATATGTCATACTTATGGCTTACTATCCCATCTTTAACAATTTATGTTCGTCTTCCTGAAATCCTGTGGGAAAACTACCCATCACTCTGTATGATACATGTGTTTGTCCTAGATTAATCCTTGTTAGTTCATGAGTATCTCTATCCCAAAGCATATCAAAGATCATTGGCATGGTACAGTTGTTTGTAAATAAAATGTCGTTCTGGACAACTTTGCTTTGCGACCTTGAGCTTCGCTCTGCGATCACCTGCGTCTGAACCTTCAGAGTCTGAAGTCTGCTTCTGAAGTCAGAGTCTGAAGTCAGCTTCTGAAGCTTCGCAGAGCAAAGTCTGAACCTTCGACCCGCCCCATTTAGGCCCGCCCCATCTAAGCCCGCTTAAAACGGGACGAGACGAGCCGAGTCAAATTAGGTGGCCGAGTCCAAAATCTCACCCCGCCCCGTTTAGTGGCGGACAAACGAGTTGGCGGGCCGGCCCACCAAACAAAAAACTTTGTTTTTCAGAGAAAAAAAACAACATTTCTTAATACATTTTTTTTACAACTTAATTGTTACAAAAAAAACTATGTTGCTTTTATCATTTTTTTTGAAGTATATGTTGCTTTTATCATATAAAAATATAAAAGAATATGCAACGAATAAATTTGTGGTAAAAACAAGATAATTAATAAATTGTTGAACTCAACATCATACTTAATAGCAAAATAATGAAAATCTGCCAACATAAAACAAATCCAACAACCAAAATAAATCCAAAAAGATAAAATAAGTCTAAAAGAAAAAAGGAAAACGAGTTAAGCGGGCCGCCCCGCCCTGCCACGAGTCTGCCCCGTTTTTTCAACGAGTTTTGCGGGACGAGCCAACTATAGGAAGTGAGTTCAAAACTTCGACTCAGCCCGCCAAAAATAGCGGGCTAAACGGGCCGGCCCGACGGGTTTGGCCCGTTTTGCCACCCCTAACGATATGTCTAGAACCTATAATAGGTTAGCAGGAATAGAGGTATTCAGATTAAAGTACAAGAGTACTAGGAATGTTTCTCAACATTCAAGGATTCAGATAAGGATAGTATCAGGTATGTTAAGGGTTAGTTTTTCAGGATACCATTAACCAGGCAGATTATAGTGTGCCTTAGTCAGTGGTACCAAGTTTTCCCCAGGTTCAGGTACATTTATATGTACATCAGGGCGTGTCTCAGCTGTTCACATCAGAGTGACACTGAGGATATACGCAACAGTTCAGGACAGGATGTACCTTAGGTAGTGGTACAAAGCTAGTTATCAGGAATTATACAGGTAATATATATATATGTTGACAAGTCGTGGCACAGGTATGCTTCAGATTTATTCTGGATAGGCCAGCCTGTTAGGGAGCCTACATGACGACTCCAGATTTATTCTGGATAGGCCAGCCCATTAGGGAGCCTACATGACGACTCACATATATATATATATATATATATATATATATATATATATATATGTTCAAGAATTATCAAGATAATATATTATATCAGGAAAACTTAATTAATTAATTACCAGGTTAAACTTTGTGTCTTCTGTGCTCTCATCAGGTAGAGACCACAGGGGGTTCCAGTACAGCTGGAATGGGCAGGAACCTTCCGCGAGGATAACCACACATAAGTTTAATTATGGTAATCGTGTGTCTTCTGTGCTCTCGTCAGGTAGAGACCACAGGGGGTTCCAGTACAGCTGGAACGGGCAGGAATCTTCCGCGAGGATAACCACACACGCAGGCAGGAGGAGTCCAGTGATTAGCCTCAGATAGGAATTTTCACCGGTTATCAGGGGAATGTGCTCCGGGGTTACTCCACTCGGGGGCATTCCGTAAAATCAACTCAGATAATAATGTTTTTTACACGCTAACATCTAACATAATAATATCAGGAAAATACTTTGTTATGTTATCAGGCAGGAATAGTTATCAGGTATCAGGTATCAGACAGTGATCCTAGGTTCCCCCTCGATCACTAGATTAGCAGGACGTAGTCTAGATTTCACGAATACACATTTTAGCAAGAACAGGCAGGTTTAACCTTATATGGGTTGAGTTAGAGCTCGGCGATCATAGGTTGTCCCCAAGATTGCCGACAGTAGTACATGGGGACCCTAGGTTCCCCGTGGTTGCCAACAGTAGGTTGAGTGGAGCTCACTGAGACATTATGTCTCATCCTAATCCTTCTGGTGCAGGTTTACAGGTCAGCAAGAGGTTCGTGATGAAGTTCGTTCAGGAAGACGCTGGATGGAGTGTAGTTGCTCGTCATGTACCAGCTCAGGAGTTTATCAGAGTTATGTATAAGTATTTGTAATGGTATTTGAATAATTGTATAAACGAGCCAATTGTACTCATTCAGTTGTGTTGTATTATTTATTGAAAACTTTGATGTATCCAGTATCAGTATAATGTGCATGCTAATATTCTAGATAAAATTAGTATGAGTGTTACATTATGGTTGAAGTATGTAACGACCCTATTTTCGTATGTTATATTTTTATATATTTTATTTTATGGATTTGCATTTAAAAATATTTTCTCGTAATCGAGAAATAATTATTTGGCGCGAGAATAAGTTCGTAATCGAGTTTTTAAGGTTTTGGGCGAAATTGGGCCTAGGGCGTGAATAGTATTGGGCTTTTGAGTTTATGAGTAGTAATGATCCTATGTATATGATAGTAGTAAGCTTAGATGAAAATAGAAGGCTAGGATTGGTCCTTGAGAGTTAGTAAGGAATGGATGGCCATGATTGCTTTGCTTGGGTTATAAGATTATCACAAAGACTTTGAATATCACTATTCATTGTCTTTGTGAAGAAACTTGGAAGACTTGAAAGAGAAGGAGAAAAAACAAGAGAAAGCTAGGGCAAGAGCAAGAGAGCAAGAGAAAGCTTGGAATTTCTATAGGTTCATCGATTTTGAGGTAAGAGAGGTAGTATTGCTTATTCACAAGTGATTATGAGAAGGGGAGAATGTCTATTTCTCCATCCCAAACTTCTCCTTTCACTTTGTTTATGTTTTGATGGAGAGTTTTTATGATTAAAAGATGTTAATGATCATGTTATGCTTACTTGATGCTAAGTGATGTTGCTTGTATGTTTAGTTGATGTTGCTAGTGTTTTGAATTCAAAGGAAAAGTTATGGAAAGTTAGTGTTTTAACCCTAATCTCTTTGCTAGATATAATCTTTGCCTGTGATTGTTTTTAAATGATGTTTTATGATGGGAAATCATTTTTAACATGCCCTGGAAGTTTGGGTAACCTTGAATGGGAAAAAATGGTGGAAAATCACATTTTTACATGATTTTATACTGATACGGTCGCTGTAGCGACGGACCGTCGCTTGTAGCGACCAGGCAGGAAAATTCCCTGCCTATCCGCGCTTCAAGCGACCGCACTGGCGCTTGTAGCGACCAGGGGCGCTTGTAGCGACCAAGGGCTCGCTTGTAGCGACCAACCCTGGACAGCCCAACTTCGTTGAGTTGTTCTGGAGGTCCTGGAGCGCGCGGGGATGACTTTTTGCTACTGCATTCTCATAATTTATTTTGGAAACCTTGCCCACCATTTTTAACTCATTCTTAATGCTTCCTAAAGATTAATTGTTCAAGAAAAGCTTGAGTATATACATGTTGTGTCTTATGATCTGGCCATGAGAGCCTAGTGTTTGTCGTTGTTGTTGTTGTGATAATTATCAGAGTGCTGATAATTTTAGTGGTTGTGTTTGTTGTTGTTGTTGTGATAATTATCAGAGTGCTGATAATTAGTTGTGTTAGTAAGTATCATATATTTGCTAAGTGAATCATCATGCATTTCATGATTGTATGATACCCGGTGCGGGTTATTCGATGATATCCGGAGCGGATATGAAATCCAAGAGTGCTTGGTTATCAAGAGTGCTTGGTAAGGATATAAGTTTATCCGAAATGATTTGGTACCACATGCATTAGAGAATGCATTTGAGGCATGCATCCTTTGTGACATTAGTGTTCATTTAGGAATTATGTGTGCATAATGGTTGTTAAGTGATAATTGTCATTGATGAGTTTTGTGCTTTGTCAATTACGTGTTGTGTTTTGGTTATGTATAATAATGTGTTATTTATACATGTTTATTGGTTGTGATACTAACACTCTCTGTTATGTGTTATCTGCTGGATCTTTGGGGATCCAGAATATCAGGTTGACGAGACTATCGTCGAGGAGTAGCATTTTGCTGTTTAGGAGCCTACATAGTGGTGAGGGCATAGCTTAGCTATCCTTACTTTTTGTACTAGGTGTTGTATCCTAGTTAGAGTTTAGGGCTCTGATATTTGTAACACTACTTTGGGTATCTGAACGTGTATGTATAAATTTGGCAATGGTCTCTGTTGTAGAGTTGCCCCTTTTGAAAATCTTATGTATATATTTTGCATATTATATGCATGCTTGGTTATAAGCTGTTTGTTAATCTTTCCGCTGCTGCATGTGAATCAAATATATTTTGATCTGTTGATGTTTATGAAAATGCGTTTTCATTATGTTGTAACTTCCTATGTCCTTAACGTTTTTTTTTATTAAAGTTAATAATCGGCGATTAAGGGTTAGGGTGTTACAATAGTTGGTATCAGAGCAGGTCGATCCATTGGATCAATTAAGTTTAGTATACCCTTTGTGTAACATGTGTTTCCTTAAACACTGTGTTCTCACTTGTGTTATGTGATGATTGGTAGTGTGGATATGACGCAACGAGCACTTGCGGACGCGATGGAGCGGATGGCGGATGCCATGGCTCAGGAGGCTGCTAGTAGGACCGCGGATAGAGCCGCACAACAAGCTAGAGGAGGCGGAGAAGATGAGCTGAGGCTCGAGAGGTTTATGAACAACAAACCGCCTATCTTCAAGGGAGGATACGATCCAGATGGAGCTCAGACTTGGTTGGAAGGAATTGAGAGAATTTTCGGGGCTATGCGTTGTCTGGACGCGCATAAGGTATTGTTAGGAGGGTATGTTCTCCATGATGAGGCCGATCATTGGTGGGGAAACGCTAGTCAGAGGTTGGGAGCTGGTGGAGCTTTGGTTACTTGGGCTCGTTTCCGGAGAGAGTTTTTAACCAAGTATTTTCCGGCAGACGAGAGGAACCGTAAGGTGATTGAGTTCATGGAGCTCAAGCAGGGGAGTTTATCTGTTTCTGAATATGCGGCCAAGTTTGAAGACTTGTGTCGTTTTGCTCCTCATTACAACACGATGGAAGCTGAGGAAGACAAGTGTGTAAAGTTTGAAAATGGGCTGAGGCCAGACATCAAGCAGTTGATTGGGTTTAGCGAGATCAGGAATTTTCCGATGTTGGTGAATAAGAGCCGAATATGTGATAAGGACAGTAAAGCTAAGGCTAATTACTACAAAGCCGCGAATGAGAAGAGGGGAAAGGACATGGCTAGAGGTAAACCGTATGGCAGAGGTGGGAAGAAACCAGATGAAGGTGGGAGTAGTGGTGACAAGTTTGGAGGTAATAGGAATTGCTTTAAGTGTGGACAACCGGGACATCGTTTTTTTGAGTGCCCGAAAGAATGATGGAAAATGTTTCAAGTGTGGTGATCCTAACCACAAAGCTGATCAGTGCAAGAAGGGTGTTGTGTGCTTCAACTGCAAAGAAGCGGGTCATAAGAGCAACGTGTGTAAGAAGCCTAGAGCGGCTGGAGGAAAGGTGTTTGCTTTAGATGGTGGTGATGCGAAGGCGGATAACTTGATCAGAGGTACATGCTTTATCAATAATACTCCTTTGTCTGCTATTATTGATACGGGTGCTACCCACTCGTTTATTTCTGTGGATTGCGTTAAGAGGTTGGGTCTTAAAGTAGAAAATATGATGGGACGCATGGTTATTGAAACGCCTGCGAGTGGTTCGGTATCGACTACTCTAGTCTGTGTTGACTGTTCAGTCACTATGTATGATCGACACTTTGGAATGGATTTAGTCTGCATTCCGTTGAGCGGAATAGACGTTATCTTTGGTATGAACTGGTTAGAATTTAATCGGGTTCATATCAACTGCGGTAAGAAGACGGTTATGTTTCCAAGACCGGAGCCAGAGTTGTGTTCGAAGCTCATGTGTTGTCGAGAAGTGGCAAGATCAGTGAAGGCTCAAGAGGACGTGTTTGCTATGTTTGCTTCGTTGAGAGTGGAAGAGAAGATTGAGGTTGATGCGTTGCCGGTGGTGCGTGATTTCACAGATGTTTTTCCAGATGACATTTTGGATTTACCACCTGAGAGAGAGGTTGAATTCGCAATTGACATAGTACCTGGCACTAGTCCAATATCAATGGCGCCGTATCGTATGTCAGCTGCTGAACTAGAAAAGTTGAAGGAACAATTGAAGGAATTGTTAGAGAAAAGGTTTGTAAGACCGAGTGTATCGCCGTGGGGTGCGCCGGTTCTGTTGGTAAAGAAAAAAGATGGTAGTATGCGTCTGTGCATCGACTATCGTCAGTTGAATAAAGCAACTATCAAGAATAAGTATCCACTTCCGAGGATAGATGATTTGATGGATCAGTTAGTGGGAGCCTGTGTGTTCAGCAAGATTGATTTGAGATCGGGATATCACCAGATAAGAGTTAAGGCGGAGGATATACCGAAGACGTCGAAAGGTAACAATATGATTTGGGTAGTTGTTGACAGGTTAACAAAGTCTGCTCATTTCATAGCTATCAAGACCGGTATGCTAGTACCGAAGTTGGCTGAGATTTATGTTGAGCAAATCGTGAGATTGCATGGAATTCCGTCGAGTATCGTATCAGATCGAGATCCCCGTTTTACTTCAAGATTTTGGGAGAGTTTGCAAGAGGCGTTGGGGACTAAGTTGCGGATGAGTTCTGCTTATCACCCGCAGACGGATGGTCAGTCGGAGAGGACGATTCAATCATTGGAGGATTTATTAAGATCGTGTATTTTGGAACAAGGAGTGAGTTGGGAAGCTTGCTTACCATTGATTGAGTTTACATATAACAACAGTTTTCATTCGAGCATTGGTATGGCACCTTTTGAAGCGTTGTATGGGAGAAGATGTAGAACACCTTTGTGTTGGTTTGAATCGGGAGAAAGTGTGGTGCTTGGACCTGAGATTGTGCAACAAACGACCGAGAAGATCAAGATGATCCAAGAAAAGATGAGAGCGTCGCAGAGTCGCCAGAAAAGCTATGCCGACAAGAGAAGAAAGGATATAGAATTTCAAGAAGGAGATCATGTGTTTCTAAGAGTTACATCGACTACGGGTATTGGACGAGCTTTGAAATCGAAGAAGTTAGCATCGAGGTTCATTGGTCCGTATCAGATTTTGAAGAGGATTGGGAAGGTGGCGTATAGGATTGCGTTACCGCCGTCGTTGTCAAATCTACATGACGTTTTTCACGTGTCTCAATTAAGGAAATACGTATCGGATCCGTCACATGTGATTGAGTCGGACGAGATACAAGTGAGAGAGAATTTAACGGTTACAACGGTACCCTTAAGGATTGAAGGACAAGAGATGAAGAGGCGCAGGAACAAAGAGATTTCATCGGTGAAAGTCATTTGGGGAGGCCCAGCCGGTGAATATGCGACGTGGGAGCTCGAGAGCAAGATGCGGGACTCCTATCCAGAGTTGTTTTCAGGTATTTTCGAGGGCGAAAATTCTTTTTAGGGGAGTAGAGTTGTAACGACCCTATTTTCGTATGTTATATTTTTATATATTTTATTTTATGGATTTGCATTTAAAAATATTTTCTCGTAATCGAGAAATAATTATTTGGCGCGAGAATAAGTTCGTAATCGAGTTTTTAAGGTTTTGGGCGAAATTGGGCCTAGGGCGTGAATAGTATTGGGCTTTTGAGTTTATGAGTAGTAATGATCCTATGTATATGATAGTAGTAAGCTTAGATGAAAATAGAAGGCTAGGATTGGTCCTTGAGAGTTAGTAAGGAATGGATGGCCATGATTGCTTTGCTTGGGTTATAAGATTATCACAAAGACTTTGAATATCACTATTCATTGTCTTTGTGAAGAAACTTGGAAGACTTGAAAGAGAAGGAGAAAAAACAAGAGAAAGCTAGGGCAAGAGCAAGAGAGCAAGAGAAAGCTTGGAATTTCTATAGGTTCATCGATTTTGAGGTAAGAGAGGTAGTATTGCTTATTCACAAGTGATTATGAGAAGGGGAGAATGTCTATTTCTCCATCCCAAACTTCTCCTTTCACTTTGTTTATGTTTTGATGGAGAGTTTTTATGATTAAAAGATGTTAATGATCATGTTATGCTTACTTGATGCTAAGTGATGTTGCTTGTATGTTTAGTTGATGTTGCTAGTGTTTTGAATTCAAAGGAAAAGTTATGGAAAGTTAGTGTTTTAACCCTAATCTCTTTGCTAGATATAATCTTTGCCTGTGATTGTTTTTAAATGATGTTTTATGATGGGAAATCATTTTTAACATGCCCTGGAAGTTTGGGTAACCTTGAATGGGAAAAAATGGTGGAAAATCACATTTTTACATGATTTTATACTGATACGGTCGCTGTAGCGACGGACCGTCGCTTGTAGCGACCAGGCAGGAAAATTCCCTGCCTATCCGCGCTTCAAGCGACCGCACTGGCGCTTGTAGCGACCAGGGGCGCTTGTAGCGACCAAGGGCTCGCTTGTAGCGACCAACCCTGGACAGCCCAACTTCGTTGAGTTGTTCTGGAGGTCCTGGAGCGCGCGGGGATGACTTTTTGCTACTGCATTCTCATAATTTATTTTGGAAACCTTGCCCACCATTTTTAACTCATTCTTAATGCTTCCTAAAGATTAATTGTTCAAGAAAAGCTTGAGTATATACATGTTGTGTCTTATGATCTGGCCATGAGAGCCTAGTGTTTGTCGTTGTTGTTGTTGTGATAATTATCAGAGTGCTGATAATTTTAGTGGTTGTGTTTGTTGTTGTTGTTGTGATAATTATCAGAGTGCTGATAATTAGTTGTGTTAGTAAGTATCATATATTTGCTAAGTGAATCATCATGCATTTCATGATTGTATGATACCCGGTGCGGGTTATTCGATGATATCCGGAGCGGATATGAAATCCAAGAGTGCTTGGTTATCAAGAGTGCTTGGTAAGGATATAAGTTTATCCGAAATGATTTGGTACCACATGCATTAGAGAATGCATTTGAGGCATGCATCCTTTGTGACATTAGTGTTCATTTAGGAATTATGTGTGCATAATGGTTGTTAAGTGATAATTGTCATTGATGAGTTTTGTGCTTTGTCAATTACGTGTTGTGTTTTGGTTATGTATAATAATGTGTTATTCATACATGTTTATTGGTTGTGATACTAACACTCTCTGTTATGTGTTATCTGCTGGATCTTTGGGGATCCAGAATATCAGGTTGACGAGACTATCGTCGAGGAGTAGCATTTTGCTGTTTAGGAGCCTACATAGTGGTGAGGGCATAGCTTAGCTATCCTTACTTTTTGTACTAGGTGTTGTATCCTAGTTAGAGTTTAGGGCTCTGATATTTGTAACACTACTTTGGGTATCTGAACGTGTATGTATAAATTTGGCAATGGTCTCTGTTGTAGAGTTGCCCCTTTTGAAAATCTTATGTATATATTTTGCATATTATATGCATGCTTGGTTATAAGCTGTTTGTTAATCTTTCCGCTGCTGCATGTGAATCAAATATATTTTGATCTGTTGATGTTTATGAAAATGCGTTTTCATTATGTTGTAACTTCCTATGTCCTTAACGTTTTTTTTTATTAAAGTTAATAATCGGCGATTAAGGGTTAGGGTGTTACAATAGTTGGTATCAGAGCAGGTCGATCCATTGGATCAATTAAGTTTAGTATACCCTTTGTGTAACATGTGTTTCCTTAAACACTGTGTTCTCACTTGTGTTATGTGATGATTGGTAGTGTGGATATGACGCAACGAGCACTTGCGGACGCGATGGAGCGGATGGCGGATGCCATGGCTCAGGAGGCTGCTAGTAGGACCGCGGATAGAGCCGCACAACAAGCTAGAGGAGGCGGAGAAGATGAGCTGAGGCTCGAGAGGTTTATGAACAACAAACCGCCTATCTTCAAGGGAGGATACGATCCAGATGGAGCTCAGACTTGGTTGGAAGGAATTGAGAGAATTTTCGGGGCTATGCGTTGTCTGGACGCGCATAAGGTATTGTTAGGAGGGTATGTTCTCCATGATGAGGCCGATCATTGGTGGGGAAACGCTAGTCAGAGGTTGGGAGCTGGTGGAGCTTTGGTTACTTGGGCTCGTTTCCGGAGAGAGTTTTTAACCAAGTATTTTCCGGCAGACGAGAGGAACCGTAAGGTGATTGAGTTCATGGAGCTCAAGCAGGGGAGTTTATCTGTTTCTGAATATGCGGCCAAGTTTGAAGACTTGTGTCGTTTTGCTCCTCATTACAACACGATGGAAGCTGAGGAAGACAAGTGTGTAAAGTTTGAAAATGGGCTGAGGCCAGACATCAAGCAGTTGATTGGGTTTAGCGAGATCAGGAATTTTCCGATGTTGGTGAATAAGAGCCGAATATGTGATAAGGACAGTAAAGCTAAGGCTAATTACTACAAAGCCGCGAATGAGAAGAGGGGAAAGGACATGGCTAGAGGTAAACCGTATGGCAGAGGTGGGAAGAAACCAGATGAAGGTGGGAGTAGTGGTGACAAGTTTGGAGGTAATAGGAATTGCTTTAAGTGTGGACAACCGGGACATCGTTTTTTTGAGTGCCCGAAGAATGATGGAAAATGTTTCAAGTGTGGTGATCCTAACCACAAAGCTGATCAGTGCAAGAAGGGTGTTGTGTGCTTCAACTGCAAAGAAGCGGGTCATAAGAGCAACGTGTGTAAGAAGCCTAGAGCGGCTGGAGGAAAGGTGTTTGCTTTAGATGGTGGTGATGCGAAGGCGGATAACTTGATCAGAGGTACATGCTTTATCAATAATACTCCTTTGTCTGCTATTATTGATACGGGTGCTACCCACTCGTTTATTTCTGTGGATTGCGTTAAGAGGTTGGGTCTTAAAGTAGAAAATATGATGGGACGCATGGTTATTGAAACGCCTGCGAGTGGTTCGGTATCGACTACTCTAGTCTGTGTTGACTGTTCAGTCACTATGTATGATCGACACTTTGGAATGGATTTAGTCTGCATTCCGTTGAGCGGAATAGACGTTATCTTTGGTATGAACTGGTTAGAATTTAATCGGGTTCATATCAACTGCGGTAAGAAGACGGTTATGTTTCCAAGACCGGAGCCAGAGTTGTGTTCGAAGCTCATGTGTTGTCGAGAAGTGGCAAGATCAGTGAAGGCTCAAGAGGACGTGTTTGCTATGTTTGCTTCGTTGAGAGTGGAAGAGAAGATTGAGGTTGATGCGTTGCCGGTGGTGCGTGATTTCACAGATGTTTTTCCAGATGACATTTTGGATTTACCACCCTGAGAGAGAGGTTGAATTCGCAATTGACATAGTACCTGGCACTAGTCCAATATCAATGGCGCCGTATCGTATGTCAGCTGCTGAACTAGAAAAGTTGAAGGAACAATTGAAGGAATTGTTAGAGAAAAGGTTTGTAAGACCGAGTGTATCGCCGTGGGGTGCGCCGGTTCTGTTGGTAAAGAAAAAAGATGGTAGTATGCGTCTGTGCATCGACTATCGTCAGTTGAATAAAGCAACTATCAAGAATAAGTATCCACTTCCGAGGATAGATGATTTGATGGATCAGTTAGTGGGAGCCTGTGTGTTCAGCAAGATTGATTTGAGATCGGGATATCACCAGATAAGAGTTAAGGCGGAGGATATACCGAAGACGTCGAAAGGTAACAATATGATTTGGGTAGTTGTCGACAGGTTAACAAAGTCTGCTCATTTCATAGCTATCAAGACCGGTATGCTAGTACCGAAGTTGGCTGAGATTTATGTTGAGCAAATCGTGAGATTGCATGGAATTCCGTCGAGTATCGTATCAGATCGAGATCCCCGTTTTACTTCAAGATTTTGGGAGAGTTTGCAAGAGGCGTTGGGGACTAAGTTGCGGATGAGTTCTGCTTATCACCCGCAGACGGATGGTCAGTCGGAGAGGACGATTCAATCATTGGAGGATTTATTAAGATCGTGTATTTTGGAACAAGGAGTGAGTTGGGAAGCTTGCTTACCATTGATTGAGTTTACATATAACAACAGTTTTCATTCGAGCATTGGTATGGCACCTTTTGAAGCGTTGTATGGGAGAAGATGTAGAACACCTTTGTGTTGGTTTGAATCGGGAGAAAGTGTGGTGCTTGGACCTGAGATTGTGCAACAAACGACCGAGAAGATCAAGATGATCCAAGAAAAGATGAGAGCGTCGCAGAGTCGCCAGAAAAGCTATGCCGACAAGAGAAGAAAGGATATAGAATTTCAAGAAGGAGATCATGTGTTTCTAAGAGTTACATCGACTACGGGTATTGGACGAGCTTTGAAATCGAAGAAGTTAGCATCGAGGTTCATTGGTCCGTATCAGATTTTGAAGAGGATTGGGAAGGTGGCGTATAGGATTGCGTTACCGCCGTCGTTGTCAAATCTACATGACGTTTTTCACGTGTCTCAATTAAGGAAATACGTATCGGATCCGTCACATGTGATTGAGTCGGACGAGATACAAGTGAGAGAGAATTTAACGGTTACAACGGTACCCTTAAGGATTGAAGGACAAGAGATGAAGAGGCGCAGGAACAAAGAGATTTCATCGGTGAAAGTCATTTGGGGAGGCCCAGCCGGTGAATATGCGACGTGGGAGCTCGAGAGCAAGATGCGGGACTCCTATCCAGAGTTGTTTTCAGGTATTTTCGAGGGCGAAAATTCTTTTTAGGGGAGTAGAGTTGTAACGACCCTATTTTCGTATGTTATATTTTTATATATTTTATTTTATGGATTTGCATTTAAAAATATTTTCTCGTAATCGAGAAATAATTATTTGGCGCGAGAATAAGTTCGTAATCGAGTTTTTAAGGTTTTGGGCGAAATTGGGCCTAGGGCGTGAATAGTATTGGGCTTTTGAGTTTATGAGTAGTAATGATCCTATGTATATGATAGTAGTAAGCTTAGATGAAAATAGAAGGCTAGGATTGGTCCTTGAGAGTTAGTAAGGAATGGATGGCCATGATTGCTTTGCTTGGGTTATAAGATTATCACAAAGACTTTGAATATCACTATTCATTGTCTTTGTGAAGAAACTTGGAAGACTTGAAAGAGAAGGAGAAAAAACAAGAGAAAGCTAGGGCAAGAGCAAGAGAGCAAGAGAAAGCTTGGAATTTCTATAGGTTCATCGATTTTGAGGTAAGAGAGGTAGTATTGCTTATTCACAAGTGATTATGAGAAGGGGAGAATGTCTATTTCTCCATCCCAAACTTCTCCTTTCACTTTGTTTATGTTTTGATGGAGAGTTTTTATGATTAAAAGATGTTAATGATCATGTTATGCTTACTTGATGCTAAGTGATGTTGCTTGTATGTTTAGTTGATGTTGCTAGTGTTTTGAATTCAAAGGAAAAGTTATGGAAAGTTAGTGTTTTAACCCTAATCTCTTTGCTAGATATAATCTTTGCCTGTGATTGTTTTTAAATGATGTTTTATGATGGGAAATCATTTTTAACATGCCCTGGAAGTTTGGGTAACCTTGAATGGGAAAAAATGGTGGAAAATCACATTTTTACATGATTTTATACTGATACGGTCGCTGTAGCGACGGACCGTCGCTTGTAGCGACCAGGCAGGAAAATTCCCTGCCTATCCGCGCTTCAAGCGACCGCACTGGCGCTTGTAGCGACCAGGGGCGCTTGTAGCGACCAAGGGCTCGCTTGTAGCGACCAACCCTGGACAGCCCAACTTCGTTGAGTTGTTCTGGAGGTCCTGGAGCGCGCGGGGATGACTTTTTGCTACTGCATTCTCATAATTTATTTTGGAAACCTTGCCCACCATTTTTAACTCATTCTTAATGCTTCCTAAAGATTAATTGTTCAAGAAAAGCTTGAGTATATACATGTTGTGTCTTATGATCTGGCCATGAGAGCCTAGTGTTTGTCGTTGTTGTTGTTGTGATAATTATCAGAGTGCTGATAATTTTAGTGGTTGTGTTTGTTGTTGTTGTTGTGATAATTATCAGAGTGCTGATAATTAGTTGTGTTAGTAAGTATCATATATTTGCTAAGTGAATCATCATGCATTTCATGATTGTATGATACCCGGTGCGGGTTATTCGATGATATCCGGAGCGGATATGAAATCCAAGAGTGCTTGGTTATCAAGAGTGCTTGGTAAGGATATAAGTTTATCCGAAATGATTTGGTACCACATGCATTAGAGAATGCATTTGAGGCATGCATCCTTTGTGACATTAGTGTTCATTTAGGAATTATGTGTGCATAATGGTTGTTAAGTGATAATTGTCATTGATGAGTTTTGTGCTTTGTCAATTACGTGTTGTGTTTTGGTTATGTATAATAATGTGTTATTCATACATGTTTATTGGTTGTGATACTAACACTCTCTGTTATGTGTTATCTGCTGGATCTTTGGGGATCCAGAATATCAGGTTGACGAGACTATCGTCGAGGAGTAGCATTTTGCTGTTTAGGAGCCTACATAGTGGTGAGGGCATAGCTTAGCTATCCTTACTTTTTGTACTAGGTGTTGTATCCTAGTTAGAGTTTAGGGCTCTGATATTTGTAACACTACTTTGGGTATCTGAACGTGTATGTATAAATTTGGCAATGGTCTCTGTTGTAGAGTTGCCCCTTTTGAAAATCTTATGTATATATTTTGCATATTATATGCATGCTTGGTTATAAGCTGTTTGTTAATCTTTCCGCTGCTGCATGTGAATCAAATATATTTTGATCTGTTGATGTTTATGAAAATGCGTTTTCATTATGTTGTAACTTCCTATGTCCTTAACGTTTTTTTTTATTAAAGTTAATAATCGGCGATTAAGGGTTAGGGTGTTACAATAGTTGGTATCAGAGCAGGTCGATCCATTGGATCAATTAAGTTTAGTATACCCTTTGTGTAACATGTGTTTCCTTAAACACTGTGTTCTCACTTGTGTTATGTGATGATTGGTAGTGTGGATATGACGCAACGAGCACTTGCGGACGCGATGGAGCGGATGGCGGATGCCATGGCTCAGGAGGCTGCTAGTAGGACCGCGGATAGAGCCGCACAACAAGCTAGAGGAGGCGGAGAAGATGAGCTGAGGCTCGAGAGGTTTATGAACAACAAACCGCCTATCTTCAAGGGAGGATACGATCCAGATGGAGCTCAGACTTGGTTGGAAGGAATTGAGAGAATTTTCGGGGCTATGCGTTGTCTGGACGCGCATAAGGTATTGTTAGGAGGGTATGTTCTCCATGATGAGGCCGATCATTGGTGGGGAAACGCTAGTCAGAGGTTGGGAGCTGGTGGAGCTTTGGTTACTTGGGCTCGTTTCCGGAGAGAGTTTTTAACCAAGTATTTTCCGGCAGACGAGAGGAACCGTAAGGTGATTGAGTTCATGGAGCTCAAGCAGGGGAGTTTATCTGTTTCTGAATATGCGGCCAAGTTTGAAGACTTGTGTCGTTTTGCTCCTCATTACAACACGATGGAAGCTGAGGAAGACAAGTGTGTAAAGTTTGAAAATGGGCTGAGGCCAGACATCAAGCAGTTGATTGGGTTTAGCGAGATCAGGAATTTTCCGATGTTGGTGAATAAGAGCCGAATATGTGATAAGGACAGTAAAGCTAAGGCTAATTACTACAAAGCCGCGAATGAGAAGAGGGGAAAGGACATGGCTAGAGGTAAACCGTATGGCAGAGGTGGGAAGAAACCAGATGAAGGTGGGAGTAGTGGTGACAAGTTTGGAGGTAATAGGAATTGCTTTAAGTGTGGACAACCGGGACATCGTTTTTTTGAGTGCCCGAAGAATGATGGAAAATGTTTCAAGTGTGGTGATCCTAACCACAAAGCTGATCAGTGCAAGAAGGGTGTTGTGTGCTTCAACTGCAAAGAAGCGGGTCATAAGAGCAACGTGTGTAAGAAGCCTAGAGCGGCTGGAGGAAAGGTGTTTGCTTTAGATGGTGGTGATGCGAAGGCGGATAACTTGATCAGAGGTACATGCTTTATCAATAATACTCCTTTGTCTGCTATTATTGATACGGGTGCTACCCACTCGTTTATTTCTGTGGATTGCGTTAAGAGGTTGGGTCTTAAAGTAGAAAATATGATGGGACGCATGGTTATTGAAACGCCTGCGAGTGGTTCGGTATCGACTACTCTAGTCTGTGTTGACTGTTCAGTCACTATGTATGATCGACACTTTGGAATGGATTTAGTCTGCATTCCGTTGAGCGGAATAGACGTTATCTTTGGTATGAACTGGTTAGAATTTAATCGGGTTCATATCAACTGCGGTAAGAAGACGGTTATGTTTCCAAGACCGGAGCCAGAGTTGTGTTCGAAGCTCATGTGTTGTCGAGAAGTGGCAAGATCAGTGAAGGCTCAAGAGGACGTGTTTGCTATGTTTGCTTCGTTGAGAGTGGAAGAGAAGATTGAGGTTGATGCGTTGCCGGTGGTGCGTGATTTCACAGATGTTTTTCCAGATGACATTTTGGATTTACCACCCGAGAGAGAGGTTGAATTCGCAATTGACATAGTACCTGGCACTAGTCCAATATCAATGGCGCCGTATCGTATGTCAGCTGCTGAACTAGAAAAGTTGAAGGAACAATTGAAGGAATTGTTAGAGAAAAGGTTTGTAAGACCGAGTGTATCGCCGTGGGGTGCGCCGGTTCTGTTGGTAAAGAAAAAAGATGGTAGTATGCGTCTGTGCATCGACTATCGTCAGTTGAATAAAGCAACTATCAAGAATAAGTATCCACTTCCGAGGATAGATGATTTGATGGATCAGTTAGTGGGAGCCTGTGTGTTCAGCAAGATTGATTTGAGATCGGGATATCACCAGATAAGAGTTAAGGCGGAGGATATACCGAAGACGTCGAAAGGTAACAATATGATTTGGGTAGTTGTCGACAGGTTAACAAAGTCTGCTCATTTCATAGCTATCAAGACCGGTATGCTAGTACCGAAGTTGGCTGAGATTTATGTTGAGCAAATCGTGAGATTGCATGGAATTCCGTCGAGTATCGTATCAGATCGAGATCCCCGTTTTACTTCAAGATTTTGGGAGAGTTTGCAAGAGGCGTTGGGGACTAAGTTGCGGATGAGTTCTGCTTATCACCCGCAGACGGATGGTCAGTCGGAGAGGACGATTCAATCATTGGAGGATTTATTAAGATCGTGTATTTTGGAACAAGGAGTGAGTTGGGAAGCTTGCTTACCATTGATTGAGTTTACATATAACAACAGTTTTCATTCGAGCATTGGTATGGCACCTTTTGAAGCGTTGTATGGGAGAAGATGTAGAACACCTTTGTGTTGGTTTGAATCGGGAGAAAGTGTGGTGCTTGGACCTGAGATTGTGCAACAAACGACCGAGAAGATCAAGATGATCCAAGAAAAGATGAGAGCGTCGCAGAGTCGCCAGAAAAGCTATGCCGACAAGAGAAGAAAGGATATAGAATTTCAAGAAGGAGATCATGTGTTTCTAAGAGTTACATCGACTACGGGTATTGGACGAGCTTTGAAATCGAAGAAGTTAGCATCGAGGTTCATTGGTCCGTATCAGATTTTGAAGAGGATTGGGAAGGTGGCGTATAGGATTGCGTTACCGCCGTCGTTGTCAAATCTACATGACGTTTTTCACGTGTCTCAATTAAGGAAATACGTATCGGATCCGTCACATGTGATTGAGTCGGACGAGATACAAGTGAGAGAGAATTTAACGGTTACAACGGTACCCTTAAGGATTGAAGGACAAGAGATGAAGAGGCGCAGGAACAAAGAGATTTCATCGGTGAAAGTCATTTGGGGAGGCCCAGCCGGTGAATATGCGACGTGGGAGCTCGAGAGCAAGATGCGGGACTCCTATCCAGAGTTGTTTTCAGGTATTTTCGAGGGCGAAAATTCTTTTTAGGGGAGTAGAGTTGTAACGACCCTATTTTCGTATGTTATATTTTTATATATTTTATTTTATGGATTTGCATTTAAAAATATTTTCTCGTAATCGAGAAATAATTATTTGGCGCGAGAATAAGTTCGTAATCGAGTTTTTAAGGTTTTGGGCGAAATTGGGCCTAGGGCGTGAATAGTATTGGGCTTTTGAGTTTATGAGTAGTAATGATCCTATGTATATGATAGTAGTAAGCTTAGATGAAAATAGAAGGCTAGGATTGGTCCTTGAGAGTTAGTAAGGAATGGATGGCCATGATTGCTTTGCTTGGGTTATAAGATTATCACAAAGACTTTGAATATCACTATTCATTGTCTTTGTGAAGAAACTTGGAAGACTTGAAAGAGAAGGAGAAAAAACAAGAGAAAGCTAGGGCAAGAGCAAGAGAGCAAGAGAAAGCTTGGAATTTCTATAGGTTCATCGATTTTGAGGTAAGAGAGGTAGTATTGCTTATTCACAAGTGATTATGAGAAGGGGAGAATGTCTATTTCTCCATCCCAAACTTCTCCTTTCACTTTGTTTATGTTTTGATGGAGAGTTTTTATGATTAAAAGATGTTAATGATCATGTTATGCTTACTTGATGCTAAGTGATGTTGCTTGTATGTTTAGTTGATGTTGCTAGTGTTTTGAATTCAAAGGAAAAGTTATGGAAAGTTAGTGTTTTAACCCTAATCTCTTTGCTAGATATAATCTTTGCCTGTGATTGTTTTTAAATGATGTTTTATGATGGGAAATCATTTTTAACATGCCCTGGAAGTTTGGGTAACCTTGAATGGGAAAAAATGGTGGAAAATCACATTTTTACATGATTTTATACTGATACGGTCGCTGTAGCGACGGACCGTCGCTTGTAGCGACCAGGCAGGAAAATTCCCTGCCTATCCGCGCTTCAAGCGACCGCACTGGCGCTTGTAGCGACCAAGGGCTCGCTTGTAGCGACCAACCCTGGACAGCCCAACTTCGTTGAGTTGTTCTGGAGGTCCTGGAGCGCGCGGGGATGACTTTTTGCTACTGCATTCTCATAATTTATTTTGGAAACCTTGCCCACCATTTTTAACTCATTCTTAATGCTTCCTAAAGATTAATTGTTCAAGAAAAGCTTGAGTATATACATGTTGTGTCTTATGATCTGGCCATGAGAGCCTAGTGTTTGTCGTTGTTGTTGTTGTGATAATTATCAGAGTGCTGATAATTTTAGTGGTTGTGTTTGTTGTTGTTGTTGTGATAATTATCAGAGTGCTGATAATTAGTTGTGTTAGTAAGTATCATATATTTGCTAAGTGAATCATCATGCATTTCATGATTGTATGATACCCGGTGCGGGTTATTCGATGATATCCGGAGCGGATATGAAATCCAAGAGTGCTTGGTTATCAAGAGTGCTTGGTAAGGATATAAGTTTATCCGAAATGATTTGGTACCACATGCATTAGAGAATGCATTTGAGGCATGCATCCTTTGTGACATTAGTGTTCATTTAGGAATTATGTGTGCATAATGGTTGTTAAGTGATAATTGTCATTGATGAGTTTTGTGCTGTAATATCCCGCTCAGAAGCATCAGTTAAGCGTGTTAGAAACTTCGTTTGCAAGCAATGGCAAGGTTGTAATTAGAGCAGTGGCATAGTTGTAAATTAAGGGCTTTTGAGCATTTGGATAAATATGAAATTTATGAGTTTTCTACTCATTTTTTCTCCTCACACAAAATCTGGTTTTGCTCTCTTCTTCTCCCTCATTTTCGCCCCTCCCATCTTCATCTTCTTCATCATCAAATCACCACCCTTTTAAGAATCAAACTCCTACCTTAATTCTTGTGTTGCAAGCATGGTTTTTGGGAAGATTGAAGCAAGAGATGAGCTAGGGTTTTGGTGAAGAAATTATCAAAGGAGAAGCATCTAGCTAGGGTTTTGGAATGAAGCTTAGCAAGCATGGATCAAGCATGAATTTGAGGTGAGCTCCCATAGATTTACTCCCCTTTGGGTAGTTATTGTTAAGGTTTAGAGAGGAAAGGAATTTATGATGATTTTGCCTAGATTTGTAATAGATAGTTTCCCTATTGTTAATACTTGTTATACTATGGTTTTATATGTTGAAAACCTTAGATTTTGATGTACCAATGCTTGCTGAACTGTGTGGAGCTTAAAAACTCGTTTTTGAACTTCCTGGAACAGCTACAGGGGCTGCAACCCCTGGAATCATCGTGCCACGATGGCTTTCATCGTGCCATGATCATACAGATCAGGCATGCCATCGTGCCACGATGGGTGGCAACGTGCCACGATGGATCCAGCAAGGAACCCCATTTTTGAAATGTGTTTTCTAGCCAGAAATCATCCGCACAGCGCCAGTATGCTTTCGTACATTTGAAAATAGAAGAATAGATCATAGTATACCTCGTATTAACATGAGTGTGGGGTTAGAAACTTATCATAGCATTGGGGTTTAACCTCTTAAGGATCAAGGATCAATCATAGTTATAGATAGGTTTATAGTGTTGGTTCATCAACAATTATAGAAGGCATATGAGAACGATAAGCCAAGGTTATAGATTACAGGTTATAGATTATGGGTTATAGATTACAGTATTGTTATAGAATCAAAGTAACAGATTATACGTTCATACGTTAAAGTTAAAGAAATTAAAGAATTAAAGATCAAAGTTATTGGCGTGCTTGCACGTTTCACAGTCATAGGCATGTTCAGCAGACTCCGGGATACGCCGGATGGGATTCCTCCGAGAGGGTTATCCACATGCAATTTCATAGGGAGTCCGGTGATAGCCTGATATGATAGGAGTTTCACCGGTTCATAGGGAGACGTATCTCGGGGTTGCTCCACCCGGGGTGCCCTCCGTAAAATGAACTCAGATAATTGTTTGTTCAACGCTAACAGCTAACATAAAACTGCTATCGAACTGTTTATAGGTTTTATGTTTTATAATTATAGTTAAAGTTACAGTTACAGTTATAGTCACAGGAAACTTACAGTTATAGTTATAGACAGTTATTGGAAAGTGATCCTAGGTTTCCCCTCGATCACTAAGTCATAGATACAGACTTGATCACAGTTATGGATTTAGGCAATTATAGTTATAGCCCTAGGCCGTTATGGCAATGGTCATAGACAGTCACAGCAAAGGTTATAGGCAGTTCAAGTTATAGATACAGAAGGACTTATAGTCATAGGCAGATAAAGACTTGGCGATTCTAGAATTCCCCTAAATTGCCAAGGTAGGCATGGCGACCCTAGGTTCCCCGTGGTTGCCAACAGTAGGTTGGGTAGAGCTCACTGAGACATTATGTCTCATCCCATTCCTTCTGGTGCAGGGTTACAGGCATGTCAGAGGTTCGTGACGAAGATCTTCATAGAGGTACTGGATGGAGTGCATTTGCTCGTTGTGTACCAGCTCAGAAGCTTAGTGGACATTTGTATAAGCATTGTATAAATATTGGATTATTTGTACGACGAGTATTATGTATTCTTTCATTTGTAATGTATGAGTTTTATTATTGAAATTTTTAAATGTATCCAGTATCAGTTTAACGCACATGCTAATATACTAGTTAAAGTTAGTATGGGTGTTACATGTGCTTTGTCAATTACGTGTTGTGTTTTGGTTATGTATAATAATGTGTTATTCATACATGTTTATTGGTTGTGATACTAACACTCTCTGTTATGTGTTATCTGCTGGATCTTTGGGGATCCAGAATATCAGGTTGACGAGACTATCGTCGAGGAGTAGCATTTTGCTGTTTAGGAGCCTACATAGTGGTGAGGGCATAGCTTAGCTATCCTTACTTTTTGTACTAGGTGTTGTATCCTAGTTAGAGTTTAGGGCTCTGATATTTGTAACACTACTTTGGGTATCTGAACGTGTATGTATAAATTTGGCAATGGTCTCTGTTGTAGAGTTGCCCCTTTTGAAAATCTTATGTATATATTTTGCATATTATATGCATGCTTGGTTATAAGCTGTTTGTTAATCTTTCCGCTGCTGCATGTGAATCAAATATATTTTGATCTGTTGATGTTTATGAAAATGCGTTTTCATTATGTTGTAACTTCCTATGTCCTTAACGTTTTTTTTATTAAAGTTAATAATCGGCGATTAAGGGTTAGGGTGTTACAAAGTAGTTTTGCTTTGATGAAATTTTTTAAAAGGTTGAAGTGTTGCCTTCATGATTGGCACCTTTTTTGAATTTGTTTTGACACCTATAGATATATTATGTAATTTTATTTTAGAATATAATTGAATTATATTCTAAGATAGTATATTCTCACATTTGTTGTGAAAATTTTATGAACATTCCCTAATCTTATATGACACATCGGATAAATCTCACTCTCAAAATTGATATGTCAATGAATAATTGTTTATCCCCTAATTAACTAGTCAATATTATATTATTTTGGGATAAAAATATAATTTCTTTTACACCCAAGATATTCTTAAGAAGATTTGATTTATTCTATGCCTTTAATTTTTGGGATTTAAATTAATTTATAAAATCTCTAAATATTTGATGTAAATTAATATGAGAATCATATACCCTTTTAAATCATATATTCTCTAAATTTGAGTCTAAAATATCCTATGCGAAAATATTTTTTATAGTAATAACACTTATGTAAAGTATTCTTTTAAAGTGTTATAATTGTGAAAATTCCTAGACTCAGTCTTATATTCTTGCCTCAAATATTCTATATAAATTAATATATTTTGAGATTTGTTTTTTTTTTGACAAGATATTTTGAGATTTGTTGATACCCTAAAAAACTATTTATTAAGTCAAGAATAATTTGACTATTATAGTATATATATTCTTGATTTATGGGCTTCAGAATTTTGTCAAATCTGGAAAAGATCGTATCAATTAAATTGAGAATAATTTCTTTTAAAATCATATATTATCAATATTTGAGCCTAAACTATTTTGAAAATTCTCTCTTATATTAGTAACACTAACTATCTAGTCAATTAAAATGTTACTATTGTGAATGTATAGAAGGCTCAATTTTATTAATTCTAATGCCAAATATAATTGATTTAAATTTTACGATTTTAAATAATCTTGTCACAAAAAATATCCTAATATATATTTAATTTAATATATTCTTTCATTCATATTGTCTTAGCATAAAGATCCAAAGGTTTCTAATTGATAAATCTTTTTGCGACAAATATAAATCTTGACATTTTTTCTAATCTTTGTCATAAATTGAATTAAAGGGTCGTAATAATATTTTATTTAAAAATGAGTATAGTGAATTGTATATTATATATGTCATTTATATTAAATGAATCTAAAATTTGCATATTTCTCTTTAATATACATTATACTTTCTACTATACTCTCTAATCTAGACCCGTAATTTATTACTCTAAATTTTGTGACAAATACTATTAACTCTCTAATTATGTGTCTTGGTGCAATTAAATATTTGGATTACAATAATATTAAACTATATTTTATATGTATTGAATGGTGCATAGTTGCAGTTTTATGCTAAAATTCTAATTATGAATTAAAATTTGTACGCCTTTTTTTTTGTTTATACGTTAAATATTACCAAAATAACTTATTAATAACCAGGGCAATTTTTAAAACAATTGTCATCCTTAAAATTGAATACTTATATAAATCATATTGATTTATAATTAGAGTCTCATATATGTTTTGTTATAATGGCTTATTTGTTATTCATGAATATTTTAAAATGACTGATATTAAAAGATAAAAGATATTCTCATTATGTCATCAAATGACATTGACTCTAAGTATTAGGATGAATGTCACATTCTATGGGGTCATTCGTAATTTATTTTTCAACATCTTGTGATTTATTATTGCACATATGAAGAAATTTATTTCTTCTTCTCTTTTGATGTGCAACTATGATATCCTAGATTGGAATGAAATCTTTTTCCCATGAAATTCTAAACATAACTCTATAATTATTATATATTGTTTTCTTACTACACTACTCCATTTTGTATTTATATTCTTTCTAATCTATAGTGGGAGTATTTAAAATTTTATTCTAAGAGTTCTATTTTGGATAAAATACAAAACTGTTTGACACACTTTTATTTTAAATAATAACTTGTTATTATACTATTTCATATAAATAAATTCTAAAGTCATATTTACGATGTGTTAATTTAACATATTGTTAAGTATGTCTATCTATTATTTGAATATGACTGATGTTGAGTAAATTAAGTACAATTGTTTATGCATTATATTTTATCACATTCTCTTAAGCATAAACAATATTTATTTCTATAATTGTAATCTCACTTATCATGGATTCAATTATGCAAATTTTGTTAAATATATTAGCATTATATTGGTGACAATCATACCCTATCGGTGTGTTGTTATTAATATAATTTTGCTATTACTCAATGTACCTTAATTTTTTTATACTTATGTCAAATATAATTATAGTACTCTGTCAATATTTAAATTTTTTGAGACATAAGAATTGTACATTGTGATGATCTAGTTCTTACTTATTATCCTTAAGATCCTTGAGTGAGATTACAATAAGTTACTCTATTAAAAGACATGTAGCAAACTATATAAATTTTGCAATCCAATATTATTCTAATTTTGAATTAAATTTCTACTTAAATGTTATTTTCTATATATATAAATATTTTGAATTGCTACTATCCATGTGTTATGTGAGTGACGGACATACCCTATCTATAACACCCCGATCTCCGAGACCACTATTTAAATAATAAATCAATCAACTATCAAACATCAAGGCGTTACAATCATCAAACATTTCATGTTAAATTCTCATAATAAAAATTTCATCATAAATATACCCAGATAACAAAGGAATAAACATCTCGACAAATATCATTTCAGGTCACATCAGAAAAATCTCTAAAATATAATACATCAACATCATGATCATATATATCTCTCAACAATAAACCAAAACTAAATAAAGTAGTACAAATCCCCAAAACTCCTAGATCAGAGCACCTAATCTAGACATCCTCAAAACATAAATAAAAGGAGTAGGCACGAAGCCATCTTCAACAAAAACTCACAAAGCAAGCTACTCCTCAATCTGCGAGTCTACACCACGAGGATGCAGGCGACAAAATGTCACTAGAGGGTAAGATATATATTCAACAAAAAGATCAATAAATACATGTAAGTTTCAGGCAAAACAACATATCTAAGCATTTAACATATTCATAACTCATTTATAATTCATTAACAACTTAGTTTCATCAACATTTCAAAACAAGGTTCACACTCCATACATAGCATATTCACATCGACGGATAATTATCAACTCAACTATACGTCATCAACAATAATCATCAAACCAACTATAAGTCATCAACATATAATTATCAACTCGACTTTACATCATTCACATTTCATCGTCAATTCAATTATATGGCATTCACATCTCATCATTAACATCAATTATACATTTACCACATAAATGCACAAGTTCACACCAAAACATTGCCACATACGACTCAACATCTTCATGCAATGCGCCTATATGCATGTGGTACCAAAGTTTGGATATCAAAGGTCTATTACTAAGTGATCCCACGACATGTTGAATTATCAAATCCCTCGGCATGGTGGCTTGCTCAGAAGTATGTTACTGAACTACCCTCGGCATGATGGTGACTCTTAAAGTCCCTCGGCATGGTGGCAACTATTAAAGTCCTCACCAGAACATGATTCTCCGATTTTTTGTTTTTTTGCAAAAACATCGTTTTTAATACCATTTATCGATCCAATTCGCACCAAAATCGTCCCAAAACCTTAAACCAATTATATTCAATTATTAACACCTCAAACTTAACTTAAACAACTTATTCATAATCACTTTTCATCAACATTTACCATGTTTTTCAATTAATTCAAACATCGTCTCAAGAACTCATTTTTACCAACAACTTAACAACCAAACATGACATAACAACAACAACATTTCTTCATGTTCCACATAATCATAATCACTTATTTCAATCATCATAACAACAACTTATTTAATTTAACAACAACTTATTCATTTTCATCCAATTAAGCATATTCACCAAAACACAACAAAAACAACTTAATTCACAACAAAACCACATAATCTCATGAATTCTCAAACTAAACACATACCCATGCTCAAAATTAACTTAATAAACCATAAACAACATCAATTATCATGTTCCACACCAAATTCATCAAAATTCACAAAGTTACGAATTCACTATAACCAAACATGAATTTTGACAAAACAAAACATGATTTCATCAATTTTAACATATTTAATTAACCATAATAATAAGAGCACAAATTTCACATAATCAACATCAATTATCATGAAATTAAACATAATCAAAAACACCCAAACTACCCAATTGCTTATGAACACTAATTAGTGAAAATAATTTTTCCCCTTACCTCAATTCTTTACTTCACTAAGCTCCTCTAGCTAGAATCCCTCTTCCCTTTTGATGCTTGTAACACCCATAATAAGATTGCCTAGGATCTTATACGAGTATTAAAATTTCGTACTGGATACATTAATTTACAATATAAAAGTTCATCCAAATATTACATCACATTGTAGTATTACAATCCAAAGTTAATAAAATTCTCTTATTACATGTACAACCATATGATACATCCATATAATACAATCATCCATAACATATAACAACAGCACGATCAGTCTGTAGCCTTTTCCTTACCCTTGCTGCGTGCTGATTGCGATCCTGCCTGAGAACCTGCACCAGAAGGAATGGGATGAGACATAATGTCTCAGTGAGCTCTACCCAACCTACTGTTTGGCAACCACAGGGAACCTAGGGTCGCCATGCCTACCTTGGCAATTTAGGGGAGTTCTAGAATCGCCAAGTCTTTAAACCTGCCTATAACTTTAACTATAGTCTTCCGGTAACTATAACTGTAACTATGATTGTATAACATAAAGCATTTAAAGTGTTTTATGTTAGCTGTTAGCGTTGAACAAACAATTAATCTGAGTTCATTTTACGGAGGGCATTCGGGTGGAGTAACCCCGAAGTACGTCTCCCTATGACCCGATGAAACTCCTGACAATCAGGCTAGCACCGGACTCCCTATGAAATTGCATGTGGATAACCCTCTCGGAGAAATCCCATCCGGCGTATCCCGGAGTCTGCTGAACATGCCTATGACTGTGATATAATATTCTTTAACTTTGATCATATGAAGATACATAACTGTTACTTTGACCTATAAAAGCAATCCTGTAACTATGAATTCTTGGCTTATCGTTCTCATAAGCCACCTATGATTGTTGGAGAATCAACACTATAAATCTGTCTGTACTATGTTTGCCGAAGCATTCCTATTAACCTTGTATTCATACTATTGATGCATTGCTAAACCCTTGATCATTTATTCCGTATACGTTATATGCCCTCGGATATGCCCACAATGGTGTTTTTTCTTATGAAATAAGGTTTCCATTGAAAAAGGTTATTAAAAGCCTTGCCTAACGCGTAAACAGTGCACAGAACGAAGCAGAACAGCCATGAAATGTCTGTTCAACTTCGCTCTGCGAAGTCTACTTCGCTTTGCAAAGGGTAGGCAGTGCGGGCTCGCCAAACAGTAACTCTGAGTTCGCACTGCGAACCTGTCAGTACAGGACTGGCTCAAAACTTGCTTTTTTTCACCATTTTTGACACATTAAGGCATACCCAATCATCATAACAGTATAAGGAATGAATTACAACTATGAATTGATTGATTAAAACAGTTTGAACAAGGAATTAGCAAGCACAAAAGATTAGGGTAAAACTCTATAACTCTATAACTTTACCTATGATGCAAAACACATGATACATACTCTAGGAGGGTTCTTACAACCCAAGAGAGCTCACCTATACTGGTATATGCTGGTCAAGTTCCAACTCTAAGCTTTCACTTGTGAAATCCCCTTTTTCCTTGGTTTCTATAACTTCTTCTTACTCCAAAATCCAAAACAAGCTTGCTTGGGAGACAAGAATTTTTGGAGGAGCTTACTACCTAAAGAGGTGATGATTGATGAGATGATTAAGGTGAGGGTGGGGGACGAAAATGGAAGAAGAATGGGAGAGGAATTTTCAGATTTTGTGCACAAGAAAAATGAGTAAAAACCTTATCAATTTTTCATATTTATCCTTTAAGCTTTTTCCCCTTATTTACAATTCTGCCACTCCTTCCATTTAAATCCTATAACTCTGATACATGCCTTGCTTAAGCGGGATATTACACTCTACCCCCCTTCAAGAAATTTCGTCCTCGAAATTTAGAAATTACCTGCAAAAAGATGTGGATAACTCTCCTGCATCTCCGATTCCAATTCCCATGTAGCTTCGCCGTAGGGAGTGTAACGACCCTATTTTCGTATATTGTATTTTTATATATTTTATTTTATGGATTTGCATTTAAATATATTTTCTCGTAATCGAGATATAATTATTTGGCGCGAAGATAAGTTCGTAATCGAGTTTTTAGGATTTTGGGCGAAATTGGGCCAAGAAGATGAATAGTATTGGGCTTTTGGGTTTATGAGTAGTAATGATCAAGTGTATATGATAGTAGTAAGCTTGGATTGGATTGAAGGGCTAGGATTAGTCCTTGAGAGTTAGTAAGGATGGATGGCCAAGATTGTTTTGCTTGGATTATAAGATTATCACAAAGACTTATGAATCACTATTCATTGCTTTGTGGAGAAGAAGAAAACGTGAAAGAGGAGAAGAGAAACAAGAGAAAAGCTAGGGCAAGTGATCAAGGGAGAAGCTTGAGATTACTAGAGATTTTGAGAAGGTAAGAGAGTTAGTATTGCTTATTTACAAGTGATTGAGAAGGGGAGAATGTCTATTTCTCCATCCCAAACTTCCTCTCACTTTGTCTAGGTTTTGATAGAAAGTTTTATGGTTTAAAGATGTTAAATGATCATGTTATGATTGCTTGATGCTAAGTGATGTTGTTAGTATGTTGAGTTGAAGTTTTGTGTGTGTTATAGTGTTTTGAATGTAAAGGAAAAGTTATGAAAAGTTTAGTGTTTTAAAACCCTAATTTCTTTGCTAGATGCAAGCCTTGCTTGTGATTGTTTTTAAGTGATGTTTTGTGGTGGAAAATGGTTTTTAATATGCCCTGGAAGTTGGGTAACCTTGAATGGGCTAAAATGGTGGAAAAATCACATTTTTACATGATTTTGTACTGATACGGTCGCTGTAGCGACGGACCGTCGCTTGTAGCGACCAGGCAGGATAATTCCCTGCCTACCTGCGCTTGAAGCGACCGCACTGGCGCTTGTAGCGACCAGGCTCGCTTGTAGCGACCTAGGGTTCGCTGGTAGCGACCAGGCAGGATAATTCCCTGCCTATTCGCGCTTGTAGCGACCAAGGGCTCGCTTGTAGCGACCAACCCTGGACAGGCCTTTTTCCTTGAGTTGTTCTGGAGGTCCTGGTGCGCGCGGGGATGTCTTTTGCTACTGTATTTTTATAATACATTTTGGAAACCTTGCCCACCATTTTAATTCATTCTTAATGTTTTCTAAAGATTATTTGTTTTCAAGAAAAGCTTGAGTAAAACCCTAACATGTGTGTGGGATTATCAAAGTGTGTGGGTCTTCCTTTGAAACCCTTATGTGTGAGATTTTGATATGATTTGATTGGTTTATTTGAGATTGTGAACAGGGTTGAGTATATACATGATGTATATTATGATTTGGCCATGAGAGCCCAATGGTTGCGTTTGTTGTTGTTGTTGTTGTTGTTGTTGTGATAATTATCAGAGTGCTGATAATTTAGTGGTTGTGTTTGTTGTTGTTGTGATAATTATCAGAGTGCTGATAATTAGTTGTATTAGTAAGTATCATATCTTTACTAAGTGAATCATCATGCATTTCATGATTGTATGATATCCGTGTGCGGATAAGAAATCCAAGAGTGCTTGGTTATCAAGAGTGCTTGATAAGGATATAAGTTTATCCAAAATGATTTGGTACCACATGCATTAGTGAATGCATTTTGAGGCATGCATCCTTTGTGACATTAGTGTTCATTTAGGAATTTTGTATGCATAATGGTTGTTAAGTGGTAATTGTTCTGGATAAGTTTGTGCGTTGTCAATTACGTGTTGTGTTTTGGTTATGTATAATAATGTGTTATTTATGCATGTTTATTGGTTGTGATACTAACACTCTCTGTTTTGTGTTATGTGCTGGATCTTTGGGGATCCAGATTATCAGATTGACGAGACTACCGTCGAGGAGTAGCGTTTTGCTGTGTAGAAGTCAGCGTAGTGGTGAGGGCATAGCTTAGCTATCCTTACTCTTTTTGTACTAGGTGTTGTATCCTAGTTAGAGTCTAGGGCTCTGATATTTGTAACACTATTTTGGGATATCTGAACGCGTATGTATGAATTTGGCAATGGTCTTTGTTGTAGAATTGCCTCTTTTGAAAATCTTATGTATATATTTTTGTATATTATATGCATGTTTGCTTATGAGCTGTGTTAGTTATTTTTCCGCTGCTGTGTATGTGAATCAAATATATTTTGATTTCTGTTGATGTTTATGAAAATGAGTGTTCATCATGTTGTAACTTCCTATGTCCTTAACGTTTTCTTTATTAAAGTTAATAATCGGCGGTTAAGGGTTACGGTGTTACACTCTACCCTTTCATTTAAATCCTATAACTCTGATACATGCCTTGCTTAAGCGGGATATTACACTCTACCCCCCTTCAAGAAATTTCGTCCTCGAAATTTAGAAATTACCTGCAAAAAGATGTGGATAACTCTCCTGCATCTCCGATTCCAATTCCCATGTAGCTTCGCCGTAGGGAGAACCTTTCCATATGACTTTAACAATTGGAATCTCTTTGTTCCTCAATGCCTTGACATCACGTTCAATAATCCGTTCCGGTTCGGGCCGGAAAGTCAAATCCGATCTCAAGTCGATAGTTTCCAGCTCCACTGGTTGGTGAGGATCAGGAATAAATTTCCTTAGCTGTGAAACATGGAAAACATCATGTAATCCTGACATCGCGCGGTGGCAGAGCCAATTGATAAGCTGCTGGTCCGACTCGTTTAAGTATTTCAAATGGCCCAATAAATCGTGGACTCAATTTCTTTGTCCTGAAAACACCTCATAATCCCAACTTAGGGGTAACTTTCAAGAAAACATGATCTCCCACTTCGAACTCTAGAGGTCTTCGCCTCTTGTCTGCATAACTCTTCTGTCGACTCTGAGCAGTTCTGATCTTATCCTGAATGGATTTAATCTTTAAAGTGGTCTCTTGAATAATCTCAGGTCCCAAAATACTCTTATCTCCAACCTCTGACCAACAAAGCGGTGTTCTACACCTCCTGCCATACAGTGCCTCATACGGTGCCATTCCAATGCTAGAATGGTAACTGTTATTATAAGAAAATTCAATCAAAGGCAGATGATTATTCCAACTTCCTCCATCCTCTAAAATGCATGCACGTAGCATATCCTCTAACGTCTGAATGGTTCTCTCTGATTGCCCATCTGTTTGAGGATGATGGGACGTACTCAACTTTAACCTTGTTCCCAAAGCCTTTTGAAAAGCTTTCCAAAAATGAGAAGTAAAGATAGGATCCCTATCTGACACAATGCTAGTTGGAACACCATGCAATTTCACAATTTCCGCTATGAACAACTCTGCATACTGAGCAGCTCTGTATGTAGTCCTAACCGGTAAAAAGTGAGCAGACTTAGTTAACCGGTCGACAACTACCCAAATCGAATCATGACCCCGTTGAGTCCGAGGTAACCCTGTCACAAAATCCATAGAGATCTCTTCCCATTTCCACTGAGGAATCTCCAATGGTACAAGCATCCCTGCAGGTCTCTGATGTTCTATCTTCACTTGTTGACACACGATACAACGTGAAACAAATTCTGCAATATCAGTCTTCATCCCTGGCCACCAATAATCCTTCTTTAAATCTTGGTACATTTTAGTGGTACCTGGGTGAATACTGAAACTACTCTTGTGTGCCTCTTCCAAAATCAATCTTTTCAAATTAGCATCATTAGGAACACAAATTCTACCTTCAAACAACAGAGTACCATCAGATGCCCTTGAAAACTCTGAATGCCCAATCCTCCTTTGAAGATCCATATCCAATTCTTGAGCTTGTGTGATTCTGGACCGCAAATCACAGGTAACCTCTAATCTTTGTAACAAAATACCATCATCCATTTCTGTAACGCTGAGACTAAGATCTCTAAATTTCTCATACAACCCACAAGTGTGCATCAGCACTTCTGCTCTAATCAAAGATTTCCTGCTCAAGGCGTCGGCAACAACGTTAGCCTTCCCCGGGTGATACTTTAACTCAAAATCAAAATCCTTTAGATATTCCATCCATCTCCTCTGTCTCATGTTCAGTTCCCGCTGATCGAACAAATACTTTAAACTCTTGTGGTCACTGAACAAGTCAAATTGTGCTCCATATAAATGATGTCTCCATACTTTTAGAGCAAAAACTATTGCTGCCAATTCAAGGTCATGAGTGGGGTAATTCTCCTCGTGAGATTTAAGCTGCCGAGAAGCATAAGCTATAACATTACCTTCTTGCATGAGCACACTGCCTAGTCCCTTAGAGGACGCATCACAATAAACCACATATTTCTTTTCAGGGTCTGGTATTGCTAATACTGGAGCCTTGGATAATTTCTTCCTCAAGGTCCGGAAACTCTTCTCACAATCTTCATCCCAGACGAAAGGCACATCTTTCCTCGTGAGGCGTGTCAACGGTAAAGCAATCTGCGAAAATCTCATAATAAACCTTCGGTAGTAACCTGCTAAACCCAGGAAACTCCGAACCTCTGTTACATTTGTTGGCCTAGCCCAATTAAGAACAGCCTCGACTTTCGACGAGTCAACTGACACTCCTCCTTTAGAAATAACATGTCCCAAAAACTGGATTTCCGATAACCAAAATTCGCATTTGCTGAATTTTGCATATAACTGATTTTCTCTAAGGATGTCCAAAACAATCCTCAGGTGCTGAGCATGTTCCTGCGAGTCCTTTGAATAAATCAAGATATCATCTATGAAGATTACCACAAACTGATCCAGGTAGGGCTGAAAAATCCTATTCATGTAGTCCATAAACACTGCTGGAGCATTAGTCACTCCAAATGGCATAACCAAAAACTCATAATGTCCGTAACGTGTTCTGAACGCCGTCTTGGACACATCTGACGATTTGATACGAATCTGGTGATATCCTGATCTGAGATCAATCTTTGAAAACACTGAAGCTCCTTTAAGTTGATCCAAAAGATCATCAATCCTCGGTAATGGATACTTATTCTTTATTGTTACTTTATTCAGCCGACGGTAGTCGATGCACAACCTCATACTACCATCCTTCTTCTTAACCAACAACACTGGTGCGCCCCAAGGTGACACACTAGGCCTGATGAAATGTTTCTGAATTAAGTCTTCTAACTGAGACTTCAATTCCTTTAACTCTGTTGGTGACATTCTGTAAGGCGCCACTGAAACTGGCTCAGATCCTGGAATGAGATCAATGGAAAACTCAACTTCCCGTTCAGGGGGTAAATTACTTATCTCCGAAGGAAAAACATCTAAATAATCACTGACAACAGGAATATCACTGGGACTCAGTTCTGACTCTGAAGTCACAGTAACCATTACATAGAAACCCCTATCCTGAGTACACATGAGCTGAGTAAGCTGATGAGTGCGGTTGATCAACTCTGATAAAGCCACACCTTCGGTCGTATCATCTGTAGGCATAAAGATACACTTCTCCGCACATCCAATATAAACATGATTAGCAGATAGCCAATCCATCCCAAGGATCACATCAAGTTGTATCATGGGAAGACACACCAAATCTATGTAGTATGTTTTGCTAGATACAGTGATCGGACAATTCTCACATATAAAGTTAGCTACAACTCCGCCCTCAGTAGCGGTAGATACCGTCATAGGAGGTATCAACGGTGACATAGACAATTGTAATGCTTATACACACTTGTAAGAAATAAAGGAACATGTTGCACCACAATCACAAAGCACTTTAACTGGAGTTTGGCCTAAGTAACACATACCGGCAATTAAATCTTCATTTGCCAAAGCCTTCTGGCCATCAAGGGAGTACACTCTACCCTTACTTGTTGTAGTACCTTCAGCTCCACTTTTACCTCTTCTTTCTGGACAATTTGCTAAAAAGTGCCCCGGCTGTCTACACCCGAAACACACACCTGTTTGCTTCATGCATTCACCGTGATGCATTTTCCCACAATATTTACAAGCGGCACTCGCCTGATGTGAAAACGACTGCTTACCCCTTTTTGGGGAGCCCTTAGGCTTGTTCTCTTGATACCTATCTGGAAATTTGCCTTTTCTCTTTTCAAATAATGCAGCTTTCTCTCTTGCAGTCTTAGCAAAACCCGCTTCCGCAACCAAGCTATCGTGAACCATCTCGTCGTAACTGGTATTCCTTTGAAGACTCACCGCTGTATCAATCTCACCCCTCAACCCACGCCTATACTGATTCATCTTCCAATTTTCATTAGCGGCATACTCGTTGTGAGAGGAGTAATACGACAATTCTTCAAACTTCTTTGTAAACTCGGTGACTGACATGCCACCTTGCTTCAACTCAAGAAACTCCTGTTCTTTCTTTACTTTATAGGACATAGGGATATACTTCTCTAGCATAGCTTCCTTGAAGTTATCCCAGTTAATCTCAACATCATTTGCTAACATTCGGCGTTGAGCAGATTCCCACCAATCTTCTGTTGCGCCTCTGAACTGGTTAGTAGCCAACAATACCTTACTCTCTTCAGGACACTCCACCATCCGGAACACTTTCTCTATCTGCTTCAGCCATCTCTTGGCCTCTGGAGGTTCACCTTCCCCATTAAACTCAGGAGGGTGGTTCCTGTTAAACTCCCGGTATGACGGATTTGCCACTGCTGGTGGTGGTGTTTGCTGTTGAGCACCTTGTCCATGGTGCATCATCCCCATCCATTCTTGCTGAGTCTGAGCCTGTTGTTGGGCTTGCTGCTGCATCATAAGCATCATCTCCTGATGCTGTAACGCAGCCTGAGCTTGCTGCTCCTGGTACTGTTGCTGCAACGCCTGTTGCTGTTGCATCATTTGAGCCCAAAACTGCATATTAGGGTCTCCTCCGGCTTCCTCAGCATTTGCCTGATTAGATCTAGGCCTGCCAGGACCTCTTCTCCTCCCAGACATATTATCCTAACTGTCATACACAAGTCAAAGTGATCAGTTTCAACCAGATATAACATTTAGAATAATGTCCCGGATCCAAGAGATCCACAAACTTGAATTGTATTTTAATGACCCAAGGCACGGTCTGAATCGACCTGCTCTGATACCAAATTGTAACACCCATAATAAGATTGCCTAGGATCTTATACGAGTATTAAAATTTCGTACTGGATACATTAATTTACAATATAAAAGTTCATCCAAATATTACATCACATTGTAGTATTACAATCCAAAGTTAATAAAATTCTCTTATTACATGTACAACCATATGATACATCAATATAATACAATCATCCATAACATATAACAACAACACGATCAGTCTGTAGCCTTTTCCTTACCCTTGCTGCGTGCTGATTGCGATCCTGCCTGAGAACCTGCACCAGAAGGAATGGGATGAGACATAATGTCTCAGTGAGCTCTACCCAACCTACTGTTTGGCAACCACAGGGAACCTAGGGTCGCCATGCCTACCTTGGCAATTTAGGGGAGTTCTAGAATCGCCAAGTCTTTAAACCTGCCTATAACTTTAACTATAGTCTTCCGGTAACTATAACTGTAACTATGACTGTATAACATAAAGCATTTAAAGTGTTTTATGTTAGCTGTTAGCGTTGAACAAACAATTAATCTGAGTTCATTTTACGGAGGGCATTCGGGTGGAGTAACCCCGAAGTACGTCTCCCTATGACCCGATGAAACTCCTGACAATCAGGCTAGCACCGGACTCCCTATGAAATTGCATGTGGATAACCCTCTCGGAGAAATCCCATCCGGCGTATCCCGGAGTCTGCTGAACATGCCTATGACTGTGATATAATATTCTTTAACTTTGATCATATGAAGATACATAACTGTTACTTTGACCTATAAAAGCAATCCTGTAACTATGAATTCTTGGCTTATCGTTCTCATAAGCCACCTATGATTGTTGGAGAATCAACACTATAAATCTGTCTGTACTATGTTTGCCGAAGCATTCCTATTAACCTTGTATTCATACTATTGATGCATTGCTAAACCCTTGATCATTTATTCCGTATACGTTATATGCCCTCGGATATGCCCACAATGGTGTTTTTTCTTATGAAATAAGGTTTCCATTGAAAAAGGTTATTAAAAGCCTTGCCTAACGCGTAAACAGTGCACAGAACGAAGCAGAACAGCCATGAAATGTCTGTTCAACTTCGCTCTGCGAAGTCTACTTCGCTTTGCGAAGGGTAGGCAGTGCGGGCTCGCCAAACAGTAACTCTGAGTTCGCACTGCGAACCTGTCAGTACAGGACTGGCTCAAAACTTGCTTTTTTCACCATTTTTGACACATTAAGGCATACCCAATCATCATAACAGTATAAGGAATGAATTACAACTATGAATTGATTGATTAAAACAGTTTGAACAAGGAATTAGCAAGCACAAAAGATTAGGGTAAAACTCTATAACTCTATAACTTTACCTATGATGCAAAACACATGATACATACTCTAGGAGGGTTCTAACAACCCAAGAGAGCTCACCTATACTGGTATATGCTGGTCAAGTTCCAACTCTAAGCTTTCACTTGTGAAATCCCCTTTTTCCTTGGTTTCTATAACTTCTTCTTACTCCAAAATCCAAAACAAGCTTGCTTGGGAGACAAGAATTTTTGGAGGAGCTTACTACCTAAAGAGGTGATGATTGATGAGATGATTAAGGTGAGGGTGGGGGACGAAAATGGAAGAAGAATGGGAGAGGAATTTTCAGATTTTGTGCACAAGAAAAATGAGTAAAAACCTTATCAATTTTTCATATTTATCCTTTAAGCTTTTTCCCCTTATTTACAATTCTGCCACTCCTTCCATTTAAATCCTATAACTCTGATACATGCCTTGCTTAAGCGGGATATTACAATGCTCTTGAGCTCTTCTCACTTCTTCCTCTCCAAGCCTCTTTTTTCTCTATTTTCTCTCTAGCCTCCTTTGTGATTTTTGTGAAATGAGCTAAACCTAGTTCACTAACACATTCACTACTCTTTATATATTATGAGTTAGGGTCACTCTCACTAATAGACTTAGTCACATCCAATTCTCATAAATAATTCTCTACACTTTTACTTCACTTAAACTTCCCATTTTACTCTTACACCACTATTCTCTAAATATTCAAATTTCTAATTCTAACATATTTACAAAAAATGCCACTCACCCTAAAATGACTATAATACCCTCAAACACTAAAAATCCACTAATCCACCCATCACATATACATTAAAAGAAACAATTAAATAAAACAAACAATTCACAAACATAACACTATTAAATAAATCTAATACTAAAAATCGGGTTGTTACACTATCATTGTGACGTTACTTAACATGATCATTCTGTGATAGAGAAATAGTTGAATATTTATTTAGAATATCTTTCAAACTTTTTAATTCAACTATCATTATCCGTTCTCTATCAAGTGGGAGAATCATTGCTATGTATTGCGTAACATGATGGACATACCTTATCAGTATGACATTACTTAACATAATCATCCTTTTATGGGTAAGAAAAATACCTTATTAGTTTAACTATCATTCTCCACCAAGTGAAGAAAATATCATTCTTCAACAAGTGAGGAAAATTCTACATGTCAAATAACTATATCTCATAAACAAATATATTTATTTGTTTCATAACTCTAGATATAAAATTATTGTAGAGTGTAACGCCTAGAATTTAATTTTATTATTTTATTGAATTATAATGAATTAATATAATTTAATAGATTAAATAGAATTAAAATGGCATTAAGGGCATAATGGGAAATTAAGAAAGAGGGAAGTGGAATAGAAAAAGAGGTATACGCGTGAAGAGGTTTCATTTTTGTTGTGTTTTCACGTGAAACAGAGAAGAGAAAAGAGGAGAAGCAGAGCCAAGGAAGAAGGTGAAGAACTTGAGAAGAGGAAAAGCTGAAGGGGGCGATTTCTTCATAACAAGGTAAGGGTGGGACTAGCTTCTATAAATCTAAGTTTCATAATCCCTAAATTTTGATTTAACATGTTGATGTTGGTGAATTTGAGAATTAGGGTTGTTTGATTATGATAAACTAATGATGGAATGTTAAATTGATGATTTCTATGTTGAGATGGTGATTTTGTTGTGATTCTATGGTGTTGTTACTGATTGGTGCCATGCTTATGCATAAATTGATGAAGTTTTGAATGTTCATAAACATGTGTCAGATGAATGAGAAGTTTGAATAATATAAGTTACTTTTCCTAAGTTTTCTTATCTCTGCCCCGAATTTTGAAATAAAAACTGGTATTGATCGGTACAGAATTGGTCTTAGGTGTAAACACAAGAGTTGTAGGTATGGATGTTAGTTTTCTAATGCCGTTGGTCTGACGTCAAAACGATTTATAGAACTTGAGTTATGGTCAAATTACTGCACGTAGGTCACAGTGAATTTTTATGGACTTTCTGCACAACTTTTCCGAATTTGAAACGAAAACTGGTATTGATCGGTACAGAATTGGCCTTGGGTGTAAACATGAAGGTTTTAGATAATTTTTTTAGCTTTCCAGTGGCTTTGGTTTGACGTGAAAATGACTTTTAGTTTTTGAGTTATGATGAAAATACTCCAAGGAGGTCTTAGTGAAATTGTACGGTGACAGCATTCTCTGTTTCATGTTTTTGCGTCTTTCTTTAGTATAAACATGAAAGTTGTAGATAATTGAGGGACTATGTTTTATAACTTAGAGGCAAGAACTTTACACCGTACCAAATTGAACCTTAACTTAATGGCATGATAACTAATTAGATGTAAGGATAGGAAGTCTTATGTAAACATGAGTTGTTTTAAAGTGAAGTGTAAGATGCGTAAATGATGAGGTATTGTGATAATGATGTGTTGTGATAATGATGTGTGATGATAACGATGTGCTGTGATAATGCTTTGTTGTGATGATGATAATACACGATGATGATGTTAAACGATGATGATGATAACGATGATGATGTATATGATAATGAAGTTGTTGTTGACGTTGTATTTGTTGTAAATGTTGCATTGTCGAGTCCAGTACATATGCATTAAGTGATGGGGGTGTATGCCCGACATGTCTATTATGACATTATGAATTAAGTGATGGGGGCGTATGCCCGACATGTCTATATGACATTTACGATGGGGGTGTATGCCCGACATGTCCTATTATGACATATTTTGCGATGAATTGGTACCACATGCATGTTGCATACTTGAGTCAGTGATGTTGCATTGTTGAGTCGGTCGATGTTATTGTATTTGATGTTGCATTTAGAGGTGAGATTATGATGTGTATGTGTGATGTATGTATAAGATCTGATGGTGTTGTTTGATGATGTTTATGTGAAATGTTAAATTCATCTTTATGAATTATGTACTTATGTTTATTGAATGTGAATCTCACCCCTTCTGTTTGAATGTTGCCTCTACGTGGGTAACGTGCAGATAACCAGGAGTAACCGCTGAAGTGAGTTGATTCCTCGTGTCATTAGGAGTCGCTCTGATATGTAACGGGATGGGAAACTTTTTGATGAATTCATGTGCTATGTATTTTAATTTCAAACTGATGTTGAACCACATTTAGTGGAGTTTTAAACTACGTTGTTTTTGATGTGGCCTTGTGCCTAATGATGTTTAGATTTAATTATGAAGTTGAATTTCCGCTGCGATGGTTTTGACGTTACTGAAAAGTCTGTTTTGAAATAAATAGCAAATTATCCTATTTATAAATTGTAAACGAAGTGCGACATCCCGTCAAGGTTGAAACTCTGATTTATTTTAAATGAAATTTTCAAGTTGGGAAAACGGGGTGTTACATAGAGACTTATATTGAGGATATTAATTATATTCTTTTCTCATAAATTATTATACACTTCCATATCCTTTTATATTATTGTAAACTTATTTTGTAAAAGCAATATGTCAAAATCCCAAAATTCTTAACAACTCCATTGAGAAAAATTTATTTATACCATTATTCTAAATAATTATAAATGGTATATTTGAGATATTTAATTTTACCATTTTCACTATATTTTGACATATTTTATGCTATTGCTATTCTTTAATACTTATGGAAGCTTATGACTATTTTCTCTTATATCCTTAGTAATAATAAAATACAAGTCTTGTGTATTTCCGCTGCGGGTAACCTGTTCTCAAATGTGTGTAATTATAATTGTAGCATTTGAGTTTTGAGTGTGTTACTAAATTGTCATATGAGTCTCATATCCTATTTTATAAGACTAAAGACTTAATCTTACTCATATGATGATAAACCTTTTATATAATCATCATACTCTATCATATAAAGGTTATATTTGTAAATTTCTAAAATGAAAATTTACACTCTCCTTAATTCTAAATGCAGAATATGTGGTTAACTACGAAATTCAATTCTTGATAATATCTGCCATTGATAAATTATATATTCATGGGGTTTCATATTATCATTGAGTTACCACTTGTATTAATAATTATGCTATACGCATGTGCAAAATATGTGGTTGAGTTCATGAAACTCTATTACTTAAAATTATAAAATCACTTATATTGATAATCTTGCACTAGCAATTAAGTATGCCACTGTTGAATATTACATTATTATAATATTTCAATATCAGTGATCACTAATGAGAATTCCATTCACTCTTGTTTATATATATATATATATATATATATATATATGTGTGTGTGTGTGTGTGTGTGTGTGTGTGTGTGTGTGTGTGTGTGTTTGTGTGTGTGTGGGATCAGTGGGAGTGTGTACACAACATTATATACTATGAGCTCAAATGAGAAATCTCACTCTTGTTTACATCTATGTGAGATCAAGAGAAATGTGTACACAATATTATATACATACAATTTAAAATTCTTATCATTGCCATATATTCTTGTGCACGGTATAAAATATGGCATAGCTTAAGAGACTTCAAACTTTAGTCTCATTCTATTATATTGAAATATATATTAAAATTCTTTTAATCTCAATAAGCATTATAATTGGATGCTTAAGTCAATTTTGTTGGAATATGCACAATAACCTCTTAGCATGCAAATATATATTGTGCTTCTCTTTTACCAACATTCCACATCTTATGAGGTCGTAAATAATATAAGTACAATGTATAATATCAATACTCCTATCGAGTATGATATTGTGTTCTTGAAGTACTTATACACAGATAATCATAAATATTCGCTCATCATTGACATTCTAGTGGCCACATTAATCCACATCTTATTTTCTTTAAACTAAGTGTTTATGTTAATCCAATTTGGAGATTCTTGAATTTCCTATTTCTTTAAGGATTTTCATAGTCACACTTTTGCTAAAACTTGGATTAATTGAATGTCGTATAACATTCATTGATTTTGACTAAATGTAATTACACTCTCTTAAATAGGCTTTCCCTGTAAGTAATTACTATTCTTATACCTATGTGGATATATGACTTTTATAAAATTGAAAACTCATTGGCAGAACCACTCACCACAAACTTATATATATGAGAATTGTGACTCATAATGATTTGATTAAGTGGATATTTTGGGTTACTGGAAGTTTGTTATAGCATTTTAAATGCTTGGACCATTATTGGATTACATACTCTTAATTATATAATCTTATGTTTAACATGTATGATTTTGTTTTCCCTATCAGATTCAATTTCTGCATTGTTAAAACTTGTGTTTCTTATACTGTTATAATAACAAGTGCTTTTATAAATAGTTGATACTTTAATAATTGATTAAGGTTATCCAAGTGGGAGAATTGTTGAATTTTATGGATTAACCTTAATCAAGAATTAAAATAATAAATTATTATATCAACTATTAATTCTAATTATAATATTGCACTGAATAAAAGGATATTTATTAATGGGCTATAATTAGAAACGGGTCGTGATGGGTTGGGTCGTTTCTCATAGTAAGTCTATTGAGAGGTCCCTCTCCCTACTGGTGCTTATATATACTGACTATCCCATTAGGTCAGATAGTTGTTCAACACACTCTCATTCTAAAGCATCGGGAAGGGAGAGAAGAGTCTCTCAACCCTACTCCGCTCCTGGCTTCTCTGACAACATCTTTCAATTACCATCTGATCAAGGTACACGTTTATAGTATTCTATAATATGCCATAATTTTGTATCTATGATTTTGGGATATATCTGTTAAAAATCCTTCAGATTAATGTTCCCAACGGTCTCTGTAACACCCATACTAAATTGTCTAGAATATTTAGCATGTGTATTAGTCTGATACTGAATACATTAAAATTTTCAATAATAATAATACAATACAATTGAATGAATACGAACATGCTCGTATATACAATCAATCTTGTAACACCCATAATAAGATTGCCTAGGATCTTATACGAGTATTAAAATTTTGTACTGGATACATTAATTTACAATATAAAAGTTCATACAACATTGCTTCACATGTAATATTACAAACCCAAAGTTTATACAATACTTCTTGTTACATGTACATCATTATACAACAACATATAAACCAGTCAACTATAAACACATAATATTCAGCACGATCAGTCCGTAGCCTTCTCCTTACCCTTGTTGCGTGCTGACGGCGAACCTGCCTGTGAACCTGCACCAGAAGGAATGGGATGAGACATAATGTCTCAGTGAGCTCTACCCAACCTACTGTTTGGCAACCACAGGGAACCTAGGGTCGCCATGCCTACCTTGGCAATTTAGGGGAATTCTAGAATCGCCAAGTCTTATAAACACACCTATAACTTTAACTATAACCTGCCTGTAACTATAACTATAAAACATAAAGCAATAAGGTGTTTTATGTTAGCTGTTAGCGTTGAACAAACAATTAATCTGAGTTCATTTTACGGAGGGCACCCGGGTGGAGCAACCCCGAGATACGTCTCCCTATAAACCGGTGAAATTCCTATCATATCAGGCTAACACCGGACTCCCTATAAAACGTGTGGACAACCCTCTCGGAGAAGTCCCATCCGGCGAATCCCGGAGTCTGATGAACACGCCACTATAAAACGTGCAAGCACGCCAATGCCTTTAATCTTTAATTCTTTAACTATAACATATAAGCATATAAATTGTCTCTGTAATTCTATAACAATTTTGTGACCTATAACCTGTAACCCTTGAATCTTGGCTTATCGTTCTCATAAGCCACCTATAATTGTTGGAAAACCAACTCTATGAACTTAAGTGAAACTATAATTGTTGAACCATTCCTATTACTTTATATCCTAAAGTGGATAAAACTAGGGGCTTATTCCTCACCCTATAACCCTTGTTTTCCTATCAAGGAATTAGGCATATCGTTGTCATATGCCACTATAAGAAGTTGTCCATTCAATAAACCTCATCTCTACATTTCCAAGCCTTGCATAATCCTTACCTCTATACTTTTATGATCTTTGGGAAGCCTTTAGAATGAGTTAAAAATGGTGGGCAAGGTTTCCAAAATGTATTTATAAAATCAGTTGCCAAAACCATGCCCGCGCGCACCAAGACCCCCAGAACAGCCCAACTGAGTGGTGCTGTACAGGGTTGGTCGCTACAAGCGCAGATCCGTCGCTACAAGCGCGGATAGGCAGAACCTGGTCGCTACAAGCGCCCAGTTGGTCGCTTCAAGCGCAGGCTTGTCGCTACAAGCGCAGATCCGTCGCTACAAGCGCAGACAGACAGAACCTGGTCGCTACAAGCGACAGCCCGTCGCTACAGCGACCGTGACAGCATAAACATGTATAAAAATGTGATTTTTCACCATTTTTGACCATTCAATGTTACCCAAGCTTCCAAAACATGATAAAAATGATTTTCTATCACAAAACATCAGTTGAAAACATGTACAAGCAAGGATTATAGCTAGCAAGGAAATTAGGGTTAAATTTCAAACTTTCTATAACTTTCTCCTATGAAGAAAAACACACAAAACTCACACCATGAGGGTTCTAAAACCCAAGATGAGCTCACCTAACAACTGGTAGCAAGCTTGCTTAGCTTCAATCCAAACTCCAACTTGTAAACTCCCCTTTTTCTTGATTTTTCTCTAGTTTTTCTTGTTCCAAGTTTCCCAAAGCTTTGATTGCTTGAATCCCAAAGGTTAAAGGATGAATTTGATGGATTAAGGATGAAAGGAAGGATGGGTCGAAATCTAGAGAGAAGGAGGAGAGATTTTCTGGTTTTTAGAGAGAAGGGGAAATGTGATAATTGTGAAATTATTCATAATTATCCATTTATATACATGGCCTCATTATTTACGACTTTGCCATTCCAATACGTTTAATTCCTGCAACACTGTTAAATGCCCCGCATAAGTGGGTTATTACACTCTACCCCCCTTAAAGAAATTTCGTCCTCGAAATTTAGAATTTACCTGTAAAAAGATGTGGATAACTCTCCTGCATCTCTGATTCCAATTCCCACGTAGCTTCGCCGTAGGGAGAACCTTTCCATATAACTTTAACAATTGGAATCTCTTTGTTCCTCAATGCCTTGACATCACGTTCAATAATCCGTTCCGGTTCGGGCCGAAAAGTCAAATCCGAACTTAAGTCAATGGTTTCCAACTCTACTGGTTGATAAGGATCAGGAATGAACTTCCTCAACTGTGAAACATGGAAAACATCATGCAATCCTGACATCGCCGGTGGCAGAGCCAATTGGTAAGCTGCTGGTCCGATTCGTTTAAGTATCTCAAATGGCCCAATAAATCTTGGACTCAATTTCTTTGTTCTGAAAACACCTCGTAGTCCCAGCTTAGGGGTGACTTTCAGGAAAACATGATCTCCCACCTCAAACTCTAGAGGTCTTCGCCTCTTGTCTGCATAACTCTTCTGTCGACTCTGAGCAGTTCTGATCTTATCCTGAATGGATTTAATCTTTAAAGTAGTCTCTTGAATAATCTCAGGTCCCAAAATGCTCTTATCTCCAACCTCTGACCAACAAAGCGGTGTCCTACACCTCCTGCCATACAACGCCTCATAGGGTGCCATTCCAATACTAGAATGGTAACTGTTATTATAAGAAAATTCAATCAAAGGCAGATGATTATTCCAACTTCCCCCATCCTCTAAAATGCATGCACGTAGCATATCCTCTAACGTCTGAATGGTCCTCTCAGATTGCCCATCTGTTTGAGGATGATGGGACGTACTCAACTTTAACTTTGTTCCTAAAGCCTTTTGAAAAGCTTTCCAAAAATGAGAAGTAAAGATAGGATCCCTATCTGACACAATGCTGGTTGGAACACCATGTAATTTCACAATCTCCGCTATGAACAATTCTGCATACTGAGCAGCTCTATACGTAGTCCTAACCGGTAAAAAGTGAGCAGACTTAGTTAACCGATCAACAACTACCCAAATCGAATCATGTCCCCGTTGAGTCCGAGGTAACCCTGTCACAAAATCCATAGAGATCTCTTCCCATTTCCACTGAGGAATCTCCAATGGTACAAGCATCCCTGCAGGTCTCTGATGTTCTATCTTCACTTGTTGACACACAATACAACGTGAAACAAATTCCGCAATGTCGGTTTTCATCCCCGGCCACCAATAATCTTTCTTTAAGTCTTGATACATTTTAGTGGTACCTGGGTGAATACTAAAACTACTCTTGTGTGCCTCTTCCAAAATCAACCTTTTTAAACTAGCATCATTAGGAACACAAATTCTATCTTTAAACAACAGAGTTCCATCAGATGCCCTTGAAAATTCTGAATGTCCAATCCTCCTCTGAAGATCCATATCCAATTCTTGAGCTTGTGTGATTCTGGACCGCAAATCACAAGTAACATCTGATCTTTGCAACCAAGTGCCATTACCCATCTCAGTAACACTGAGGTTAAGGTCTCTAAATTTCTCATACAACCCACAAGTGTGCATCAGTACTTCTGCTCTAATCAAAGATTTCCTGCTCAAGGCGTCAGCCACAACGTTCGCCTTCCCCGGGTGATACTTTAACTCAAAATCAAAATCCTTTAGGTATTCCATCCATCTCCTCTGTCTCATGTTCAGTTCCCGTTGATCGAACAAATACTTTAAACTCTTGTGGTCACTGAACAAGTCAAATTGTGCTCCATATAAATGGTGTCTCCATACTTTCAGAGCAAAAACTATTGCTGCCAATTCAAGGTCATGAGTGGGGTAATTCTCCTCATGAGATTTAAGCTGCCGAGAAGCATAAGCTATAACATTACCTTCTTGCATGAGCACACTGCCTAATCCCTTAGAGGACGCATCACAATAAACCACATACTTCTTTTCAGGGTCTGGTATTGCTAAAACTGGGGCCTTGGATAATTTCTTTCTCAAAATCCGGAAACTTTTCTCACACTCTTCGTCCCAGACAAAAGGCACATCTTTCCTCGTGAGGCGTGTCAACGGTAAAGCAATCTGTGAAAACCTCATAATAAATCTTCGGTAGTAACCTGCTAAACCCAGGAAACTCCGAACCTCTGTTACATTTGTTGGCCTAGCCCAATTAAGGACAGCCTCGACTTTTGACGAGTCAACTGACACTCCTCCTTTAGAAATAACATGTCCCAAAAACTGGATTTCCGATAACCAAAATTCACATTTGCTGAATTTTGCATATAACTGATTCTCTCTAAGGATGTCCAAAACAATCCTCAAATGCTGCGCATGTTCCTGCGAGTCCTTTGAATAAATCAAGATATCATCAATAAAAATCACCACAAACTGATCCAGGTATGGCTGAAAAATCCTATTCATGTAGTCCATAAACACTGCTGGAGCATTAGTCACTCCAAATGGCATAACCAAAAACTCATAATGTCCGTAACGTGTTCTGAACGCCGTCTTGGACACATCTGACGACTTGATACGAATCTGGTGGTATCCTGATCTGAGATCAATCTTTGAAAACACTGAAGCTCCTTTGAGTTGATCCAAAAGATCATCAATCCTCGGTAACGGATACTTATTCTTTATTGTTACTTTATTCAATCGACGGTAGTCGATGCACAATCTCATACTACCATCCTTCTTCTTAACCAACAACACTGGTGCGCCCCAAGGTGACACACTAGGCCTGATGAAATGTTTCTGAATTAAGTCTTCTAACTGAGACTTCAATTCCTTTAACTCTGATGGTGACATTCTATAAGGCGCCACTGAAACTGGCTCAGATCCTGGAATGAGATCAATAGAAAACTCGACTTCTCGTTCAGGGGGTAAATTACTTATCTCTGAAGGAAAAACATCTAAATAATCACTGACAACCGGAATGTCACTGGGACTCAGTTCTGACTCTGAAGTCACAGTAACCATTACATAGAAACCCCTATCCTGAGCACACATGAGCTGAGTAAGCTGATGAGTGCGGTTGATCAACTCTGATAAAGCCACACCTTCGGTCGTATCATCCGTAGGCATAAAGATACACTTTTCCGCACATCCAATGTACACATGATTAGCAGATAACCAATCCATTCCTAGGATCACATCAAGTTGTATCATAGGAAGACACACCAAGTCTATGTAGTATGTCTTACTAGATACTGTAATCGGGCAATTTTCACATATAAAACTAGCTACCACTCCGCCTTCAGTAGCGGTGGATACCGTCATAGGAGGTATCAACGGTGACATAGATAACTGTAACGCTTCTACACACTTGTAAGAAATAAATGAACATGTAGCACCACAATCAAAAAGCACTTTTACTGGAGTTTGGCCTAAGTAACACATACCAGCAATTAAGTCTTCATTGGCCAAAGCCTTCTGGCCATCAAGAGAGTACACTCTACCCTTGCTTGTAGTAGTACCTTCAGCTCCACCTTTACCTTTCTTTTCTGGACAATTTGCCAAAATGTGCCCCGGCTGCCTACACCCAAAACACACTCCTGTTTGCCTCATGCACTGACCATAATGCGACTTTCCGCAATATTTACGAGTGACCACCGCCTGTGATGGAAATGACTGCTTACCCCTTTTTGGAGAACCTTTAGGCTTGTTCTCTTGATACCTATCTGGAAATTTGCCTTTCCTCTTTTCATATGCTGCAGCTTTCTCTTTAGCGGTCTTAGCAAAACCCGCTTCCGCAACCAAACTATCATGAACCATCTCGTCATAACTGGTATTCCTTTGAAGGCTCACCGCTGTATCAATCTCACCTCTCAACCCACGCCTATACTGATTCATCTTCCAATTCTCATTAGCGGCATACTCGTTGTGAGAGGAGTAATACGACAATTCTTCAAACTTCTTTGTAAACTCGGTGACTGACATGCCACCTTGCTTCAACTCAAGAAACTCCTGTTCTTTCTTTACTTTGTAGGACATAGGGATATACTTCTCCAGCATAGCTTCCTTGAAGTTGTCCCAGTTAATCTCAACATCATTTGCTAACATTCGGCGTTGAGCAGATTCCCACCAATCCTCCGCTGCGCCTCTGAACTGGTTGGTTGCCAATAATACTTTACTCTCTTCCGGGCACTCCACCATCCGGAACACCTTCTCGATCTGCTTTAACCATCTCTTGGCCTCTGGTGGCTCACCTTCTCCATTAAACTCTGGAGGGTGATTCCTGTTAAACTCCCGGTATGATGGATTTGCCACTGCTGGTGGCGGTGTCTGCTGTTGGGCACCTTGTCCATGATGCATCATCTCCATCCATTCATGCTGAGTCTGAGCCTGTTGTTGGGCTTGCTGCTGCATCATAAGCATCATCTGTTGATGCTGCAATGCAGCCTGAGCTTGCTGCTCTTGATATTGTTGCTGCAACGCCTGTTGCTGTTGCATCATTTGAGCCCAAAACTGCATATTAGGGTCTCCTCCGGCTTCCTCAGCATTTGCCTGATTTGATCTAGGCCTGCCAGGACCTCTTCTCCTCCCAGACATATTATCCTAACTGTCATACACAAGTCAAAGTGATCAGTTTCAACCAGATATAACATTTAGAATAATGTCCCGGATCCAAGAGATCCACAAACTTGTATTGTATCTTAATGACCCAAGGCACGGTCTGAATCGACCTGCTCTGATACCAAATTGTAACACCCATAATAAGATTGCCTAGGATCTTATACGAGTATTAAAATTTTGTACTGGATACATTAATTTACAATATAAAAGTTCATACAACATTGCTTCACATGTAATATTACAAACCCAAAGTTTATACAATACTTCTTGTTACATGTACATCATTATACAACAACATATAAACCAGTCAACTATAAACACATAATATTCAGCACGATCAGTCCGTAGCCTTCTCCTTACCCTTGTTGCGTGCTGACGGCGAACCTGCCTGTGAACCTGCACCAGAAGGAATGGGATGAGACATAATGTCTCAGTGAGCTCTACCCAACCTACTGTTTGGCAACCACAGGGAACCTAGGGTCGCCATGCCTACCTTGGCAATTTAGGGGAATTCTAGAATCGCCAAGTCTTATAAACACACCTATAACTTTAACTATAACCTGCCTGTAACTATAACTATAAAACATAAAGCAATAAGGTGTTTTATGTTAGCTGTTAGCGTTGAACAAACAATTAATCTGAGTTCATTTTACGGAGGGCACCCGGGTGGAGCAACCCCGAGATACGTCTCCCTATAAACCGGTGAAATTCCTATCATATCAGGCTAACACCGGACTCCCTATAAAACGTGTGGACAACCCTCTCGGAGAAGTCCCATCCGGCGAATCCCGGAGTCTGATGAACACGCCACTATAAAACGTGCAAGCACGCCAATGCCTTTAATCTTTAATTCTTTAACTATAACATATAAGCATATAAATTGTCTCTGTAATTCTATAACAATTTTGTGACCTATAACCTGTAACCCTTGAATCTTGGCTTATCGTTCTCATAAGCCACCTATAATTGTTGGAAAACCAACTCTATGAACTTAAGTGAAACTATAATTGTTGAACCATTCCTATTACTTTATATCCTAAAGTGGATAAAACTAGGGGCTTATTCCTCACCCTATAACCCTTGTTTTCCTATCAAGGAATTAGGCATATCGTTGTCATATGCCACTATAAGAAGTTGTCCATTCAATAAACCTCATCTCTACATTTCCAAGCCTTGCATAATCCTTACCTCTATACTTTTATGATCTTTGGGAAGCCTTTAGAATGAGTTAAAAATGGTGGGCAAGGTTTCCAAAATGTATTTATAAAATCAGTTGCCAAAACCATGCCCGCGCGCACCAAGACCCCCAGAACAGCCCAACTGAGTGGTGCTGTACAGGGTTGGTCGCTACAAGCGCAGATCCGTCGCTACAAGCGCGGATAGGCAGAACCTGGTCGCTACAAGCGCCCAGTTGGTCGCTTCAAGCGCAGGCTTGTCGCTACAAGCGCAGATCCGTCGCTACAAGCGCAGACAGACAGAACCTGGTCGCTACAAGCGACAGCCCGTCGCTACAGCGACCGTGACAGCATAAACATGTATAAAAATGTGATTTTTCACCATTTTTGACCATTCAATGTTACCCAAGCTTCCAAAACATGATATAAATGATTTTCTATCACAAAACATCAGTTGAAAACATGTACAAGCAAGGATTATAGCTAGCAAGGAAATTAGGGTTAAATTTCAAACTTTCTATAACTTTCTCCTATGAAGAAAAACACACAAAACTCACACCATGAGGGTTCTAAAACCCAAGATGAGCTCACCTAACAACTGGTAGCAAGCTTGCTTAGCTTCAATCCAAACTCCAACTTGTAAACTCCCCTTTTTCTTGATTTTTCTCTAGTTTTTCTTGTTCCAATGTTGAGTCTTTTGGTGTTGGCTGCATATTTTGGCAAAACCAAAGTATTGAATAGAAGCATCTCCATGATTAGAACATTTCTTCAGTTGCAAGTTTTGTGTTTTGAAGCCATTCAGAAGCAGAAAATGTCATCAGAAGCTGAATGCACTGTAGCAGTTCAGAAGCTGATTTCAGGTTCTGAAGCCAGCGTTGACTTTTGTTGACCACATCAGAAGCTGGGTTTTCAGATTAGTTTTTGCGCGTATCTTGGGAGATTTAGCAAGGAATTATCTTTGTACAAGTGCTTCTAGAATGCTGAATTATTTGGAGAAGATTTTATTGAAGATTTGGTTCAAAGATATGAAATTCGTATTTTCTGTTTTAAATCTTTCAAAGATACAAAACAGTTTTATTTGTTACTTGATTGGACCAATCTTATTTCAGTAACAAATCAATTCAGAAGATTAGTTTGTTATTTATATTGCAAGACTGAAGACTATATAAGGAGGGGTGATGCTGCTTTCAAGACTTACGATTTAGAGAGTCAAAAATCAGAGAATTGAGTCTGTGTTTTTACTTAGAGTTTTTATTGTGCACCACTCATTGGTTGAGTTGGTTTAGTGTTTTCTTATAGAGTTGTAATTCATTCTAAGCCTTTAGGTACGAATGAAGTTTTGTCTTTGAAGGTGTATTCAAAAACAGGGGAGTTTTTGTGTTCAGAACTGGGTTAAGTTCAAAGGGTAGTTCAAGTAGCTGGGTTGCAGTTGCTTGAATAGGAAGTTAGTGGACTCTAATACTCATGCGTGGGTAGAAGTCTGACTAGGTGGAAGTTGATTGCTTAGGATAGGAACTGGGGTGTCAGTGTCTGAGTCTTAAGGATTAATTCCAATAGTGGATTTCCTTCCTGGATTGGTATCCCCCAGAGTAGGAGGTGTTTACTCCGAACTGGGTTAACAAACCTTGTGTGTTTTTAGCTTTCCTGCACATTTATTTTTCTGCCTGTTATTGCTTTTATAATTGTGCTAAGTTCTGATCAGAACCTGCTAAGTTTTAATCAGAACCAGAACCTGTTAAGTATCTTATTGCCTGGCCAGAATTTCAATTGGCATCAGAGCAGGCACCCTGCCTGTATTTTGGGTGAGATCCAGAGGACTTAATTTCTGGTAAGCATGGATAGAGAAGGAGGATATGTCAATAGACCACCTCTACTAGATGGCACAAACTATGAGTATTGGAAGTCTAGAATGTGTGCCTTCTTAAAATCTATTGACAGCAGGACTTGGAAAGCTGTGATTAAAGGCTGGGATCATCCTGTGTATACAGACAAAGATGGTAACAAGACTGAGGTTCTGAAGCCTGAGGAGGAATGGACCAAAGCTGAAGATGACTTGTCATTGGGAAATTCAAAAGCTTTGAATGCTATCTTTAATGGTGTTGATCAGAACATGTTCAGACTTATCAAACAATGCACTGTGGCTAAGGATGCTTGGGAAATTCTGAAGACCACTCATGAAGGAACTTCTAAGGTAAAGATGTCCAGATTGCAGCTGCTGACCACCAAATTTGAGAACCTGAAGATGAAGGAAGATGAATCCATTCAGGATTTTTACATGAATGTGCTGGATATGGCAAATTCATTTGACTCTCTTGGTGAAAAGATGTCTGATGAGAAGTTAGTCAGAAAAATCCTCAGGTCCCTGCCCAGAAGGTTTGATATGAAGGTAACTGCAATTGAAGAGGCCCATGATATTACAACTATGAAGCTTGAGGAGCTGATTGGGTCATTGCTCAACTTTGAAACTGCCTTTTGTAAACAGACTGAGAAGAAAGGAAAAGGTGTAGCTTTTAGTGTGAATTCTGAAGCTGATGATCAACAAGAGTCTGAAGAGGATGACTTATCAGAAGCTCTTGTGTTGCTGGGAAAACAATTCAACAAGATTCTGAAGAATGTTAACAGAAAAGCCAAAGCCAAAGGTCAGAACTTCAGATTCAATAACAAAAAGCAACAAACTGATGAGAAGAAGACCAAGTCTGAGGAGAAAAGTAACCAAGCCAAAGGTGTGCAGTGCTATGAGTGTGAAGGTTATGGACATATCAAAACTGAGTGTCCTACTTTTCTTAAGAAGCAGAAGAAAAGCCTAGCTGTTGCATGGTTTGATGATGGTTCTGAAGAAGATGATGATAGTGAATCTGGTATGTGTGATACTGGTCTGGTAGTGAGGTCAGGAGCTATCTTGAAGAAGGAACCTGCTTTAGAGTCTGAGACTTTTTCAGAGTCTGACTCAGAGTCTGAAGGTTCATCTGTGTCTGAAGCTGTTAAAACCTCATATGATGAACTAGCTGATAACTACAAGAAGCTGTATGCCAGAAGTGCTGAGGTTTGCAAACAAGTTTTGGATCAGAAAGAGACTATTCTTCAACTGGAGGCTGAAAAAGGTGAACTGTTAGTGCAGAATTCAGATTTAAAAGAAGAAGTGAACCAACTGAACTCCCAACTTGATCAAATGAAGAAGCAAGTGAAGATGTTGAACTCTGCTACTGATAAGTTGGAGGACATTTTGGGGAATCAGCAACAAGGAAAAACTGGTTTAGGTTTTGTTGATCAGACTCAGATTCCTAAACAGATGAGTTTTGTTCCTGCTACTCAAACTCATGACTCTATGGTTGGAACATCAAAGAGGAGACCTCAGAAACAAGCCCAGATGCAAGCTCAGAAGAGACCTCAGATGCAAGGTCAGAAGTATGTTCAGATGCAAGGTCAGAAGCATGGTCAGATGCTACCTCAGAAGCAACCCCAGAAATCTTTCAGAAACAGAAGGAGGAGGAATCATCCATGGGTCTGTCATCATTGTGGAAAGAGAGGGCATATCAAACCATTCTGCTTTAAATTGTATGGTTACCCTGAACACTTTCAATTTAGAAGAGTGCAACCAGCTGCACCCAGACACAGTGTTCAGAAGGTGTGGAAACCTAAGGTTCAGAATGTAGGCCTGATTGCTCATACTTCATTGAGAGCCACCTCTAAAGAAGACTGGTATTTTGATAGTGGGTGTTCAAGGCACATGACTGGTGTAAAGAAGCTACTTAGCAATATCAGACAATATTCCAGAAGCTATGTGACATTTGGAGATGGAGCAAAAGGAGAGATCCTGGGTATTGGTGACTTAAACTGTGAAGGCTTACCTAGACTGAATGATGTGCTATTAGTGAAGGGTTTAACCTCTAATCTGATCAGTATTAGCCAACTTTGTGATCAGGACTTGAAGGTTAATTTTAACAAACTAGAGTGTATTGTTACTGATCAGGAAGATAAGATTCAGATGAGAGGCTGCAGATCCAAAGACAATTGTTACTTGTGGGTTTCTGAAGAAGAAAGAAGTTTGACTTCTTGTCTTATGAGCTCAGAAGAGGAAGTCAAGCTCTGGCACCAGAAACTGGGACATTTGCACTTGAAAGGCATGAAGAAAATCCTAAGTACTGAAGCTATCAGAGGTGTGCCTAATCTGAAGATCAATGAGGACAATGTTTGTGGTGATTGTCAAATTGGGAAACAAACAAGAAAGTCTCATCCCAGATTAGTTCACCAGGTAACTACTAAAGTACTAGAACTTGTTCATATGGATTTAATGGGGCCTATGCAAGTAGAAAGTATTGGAGGGAAGAGGTATGCTTTTGTAATGGTAGATGACTACTCAAGATACACATGGATCAACTTTGTTAGAGAGAAGTCTGATACTTTTGAAGTGTTTAAAGACGTATGTACTCAATTACAAAGAGAAAAGGACTGTGGTATTGTCAGAATCAGAAGTGACCATGGCAAAGAATTTGAAAACAAGAGTTTCTCAGAATTTTGTGCTTCTGAAGGTATAAAGCATGAGTTTTCTGCACCTATCACACCTCAGCAAAATGGTGTAGTTGAGAGGAAGAATAGGACTTTAGCAGAATGTGCAAGGGTTATGCTGCATGCTAAGAAGTTGCCATATATGTTCTGGGCTGAAGCAATGAACACTGCATGTTACATACACAACAGAGTCACTTTGAAGAAGGGTACTACATCAACTTTGTATGAATTGTGGAAAGGGAGAAAGCCTACAGTCAAATATTTCCATGTTTTTGGGAGCAGATGCTACATTTTGGCTGACAGGGAAAATAGAAGAAAACTGGATCCTAAGTCTGATGAGGGTATATTTTTGGGATATTCAGTGAACAGCAGAGCTTATAGGGTGTTTAATTCCAGAACCAAGGTTGTGATGGAGTCCATAAATGTGGTCATTGATGATTTGTCTGCTGAGAATGAAAAGAATGAGCCTGAAGTTGTTCCAGAGTCTGAAGCCTCAGAAGAACAGACTTCAGAAGCAGAAAAGCATTCAGAGTCTGAAGAAGCAGAAGATCAACCAGATCAAGTTCCAAATGGTAAAGGGCCATCAATTAGAGTTCAGAAGGATCATCCTAAAGACTTAATCATTGGAAGCTTAGATCAAGGTGTCAGAACCAGGAGATCAGATGCTGCTGCTACTGATTCATGCTTTGTGTCAAAGGTTGAGCCTAAAAATGTGAAAGAAGCCCTGACTGATGAATTTTGGATTGAAGCAATGCAAGAAGAGTTGAATCAATTCAAAAGGAGTGAAGTGTGGGATCTGGTTCCAAGACCTGAAGGGCTGAATGTAATTGGGACTAAGTGGATATTCAAGAATAAAACAGATGAAAATGGTACTGTAGTCAGAAACAAGGCAAGGTTAGTTGCTCAGGGTTATACTCAAGTAGAGGGATTGGATTTTGATGAAACCTTTGCACCAGTGGCCAGACTAGAGTCCATAAGACTGTTGTTGGGTGTCTCCTGCATTCTCAAGTTCAAGCTATTTCAGATGGATGTGAAGAGTGCATTTCTGAATGGATATCTGCAAGAAGAAGTGTATGTTGAACAGCCTAAAGGATTTGTGGATCATAATTTTCCTAATCATGTTTACAAACTGAAGAAGGCCTTGTATGGATTGAAGCAAGCACCAAGAGCATGGTATGAAAGATTAACTCAGTTTCTTGTGGCTCAAGGTTACAGAAAAGGAGGTTCTGATAAGACATTGTTTGTGAAAGATGAAAATGGGAGTCTGATGATTGCTCAGATTTATGTGGATGATATAGTGTTTGGAGGGATGTCTCAGAAGATGGTCAAATTGTTTGTTCAGCAGATGCAGTCAGAATTTGAAATGAGTTTAGTTGGTGAACTGACTTACTTTCTTGGTCTACAAGTCAAGCAAATGGAAGATACAATCTTCATTTCTCAGAGTAAATATGCCAAGAACATTGTGAAGAAGTTTGGAATGGAGTCTGCTGCTCATAAGAAGACACCAGCTGCTACTCACCTGAAGTTGACTAAGGATGAACATGGAATATCAGTAGATCAAAGTCAATATAGGAGCATGATAGGGAGCTTATTGTATTTAACTGCAAGCAGACCTGATATCACTTATGCTGTTGGAGTATGTGCAAGATACCAAGCTGATCCTAAGATGAGTCATCTGACACAAGTTAAAAGGATCTTGAAGTATGTGAATAGCACAAGTGACTATGGAATCATGTATTCTCATAGTTCAAGTTCTGAACTGATGGGATATTGTGATGCTGACTGGGCTGGAAGTGCTGATGACAGGAAGAGCACCTCAGGAGGTTGTTTCTTTTTGGGAAATAACTTAATTTCTTGGTTCAGCAAGAAACAAAATTGTGTTTCACTGTCAACTGCTGAAGCTGAGTACATTGCTGCTGGGAGTAGTTGCTCACAACTGATGTGGATGAAACAGATGCTGGAGGAGTACAACATTAAACAAGGTGTTATGACATTGTTCTGTGACAATTTGAGTGCAATCAACATCTCTAAGAATCCAATTCAGCACAGTAGAACCAAACACATAGACATCAGACATCATTTTATCAGAAACCTTGTGGAGGATAACGTCATTCAGCTGGAACATGTAGCTACTGAAGAACAAGTTGCTGACATATTCACAAAGGCCTTGGATGCTAAGCAGTTTGAGAACTTAAGGAGCAAGTTAGGTGTGTGCTTATATGAAGAATTCTAGCAATTAAAGCAAACTGGATGTGAGGAAGGTAGAGTACCTGCCAGCTTTGTTAGTGCTAAGTGTGATGTTGTCTCTGATACTGAGTCTGAAGTTCAAACTGGGACAGTAGTTGAAGATGTTTGTGCAGTTTCCCTTCCCTATTTGAAGACTATGATTTGTCAGAATTTTATGGCTAAAAAGGGGGAGAAAATCTTATGCAATGTGTTGTTGGCCTTGTTGGCTCTGATACCACGAATTAGAAGATGTATTGCTCTGATATGTGTGCCATTAATTCAAAAGGTGACTAGTTTTGATCTGATACCAAGCAAGATATGTCCAGATATGATCAAGGGGGAATATGTGTCTCAGGGGGAGTACAAGATTGTTATGATCCTGAGTGTTTATGGTCCTGAAGAACAATTGTGTGCAGCTCCTGAAGTGTTGGCTCTGATATGCTCTGATACCATAAATTCAGAAGTAAGGGGGAGTTTGATGTATGCTGAGTGTATGCTGAGTTGCAGGGGGAGTATGTGTGAAGATCAGGAGTTGATCAGTAGCTCTGATACCTTGGAGTAGTTCTGATACCATGATTGTGAAGATCAGGAGTTGATCAGTACTTGGTTTTGGTGTGCTTCAAGAGTCAGAAGCTGAAGCTGTTGTTTAACATAGCTGAATCCGCTGCCTAAACTAATTGCTATGATGTATTATTGTGGAGTTCTTCATTGCTGAGTTGATTATAAGGGAGATTGAAGAACTTGGATGGTTTTAGCCAAAAATTTGCCAAAGGGGGAGATTGTTGAGTCTTTTGGTGTTGGCTGCATATTTTGGCAAAACCAAAGTATTGAATAGAAGCATCTCCATGATTAGAACATTTCTTCAGTTGCAAGTTTTGTGTTTTGAAGCCATTCAGAAGCAGAAAATGTCATCAGAAGCTGAATGCACTGTAGCAGTTCAGAAGCTGATTTCAGGTTCTGAAGCCAGCGTTGACTTTTGTTGACCACATCAGAAGCTAGGTTTTCAGATTAGTTTTTGCGCGTATCTTGGGAGATTTAGCAAGGAATTATCTTTGTACAAGTGCTTCTAGAATGCTGAATTATTTGGAGAAGATTTTATTGAAGATTTGGTTCAAAGATATGAAATTCGTATTTTCTGTTTTAAATCTTTCAAAGATACAAAACAGTTTTATTTGTTACTTGATTGGACCAATCTTATTTCAGTAACAAATCAATTCAGAAGATTAGTTTGTTATTTATATTGCAAGACTGAAGACTATATAAGGAGGGGTGATGCTGCTTTCAAGACTTACGATTTAGAGAGTCAAAAATCAGAGAATTGAGTCTGTGTTTTTACTTAGAGTTTTTATTGTGCACCACTCATTGGTTGAGTTGGTTTAGTGTTTTCTTATAGAGTTGTAATTCATTCTAAGCCTTTAGGTACGAATGAAGTTTTGTCTTTGAAGGTGTATTCAAAAACAGGGGAGTTTTTGTGTTCAGAACTGGGTTAAGTTCAAAGGGTAGTTCAAGTAGCTGGGTTGCAGTTGCTTGAATAGGAAGTTAGTGGACTCTAATACTCATGCGTGGGTAGAAGTCTGACTAGGTGGAAGTTGATTGCTTAGGATAGGAACTGGGGTGTCAGTGTCTGAGTCTTAAGGATTAATTCCAATAGTGGATTTCCTTCCTGGATTGGTATCCCCCAGAGTAGGAGGTGTTTACTCCGAACTGGGTTAACAAACCTTGTGTGTTTTTAGCTTTCCTGCACATTTATTTTTCTGCCTGTTATTGCTTTTATAATTGTGCTAAGTTCTGATCAGAACCTGCTAAGTTTTAATCAGAACCAGAACCTGTTAAGTATCTTATTGCCTGGCCAGAATTTCATCCAAGTTTCCCAAAGCTTTGATTGCTTGAATCCCAAAGGTTAAAGGATGAATTTGATGGATTAAGGATGAAAGGAAGGATGGGTCGAAATCTAGAGAGAAGGAGGAGAGATTTTCTGGTTTTTAGAGAGAAGGGGAAATGTGATAATTGTGAAATTATTCATAATTATCCATTTATATACATGGCCTCATTATTTACGACTTTGCCATTCCAATACGTTTAATTCCTGCAACACTGTTAAATGCCCCGCATAAGTGGGTTATTACAAATCTAGTACCATAAAATACACTTTTATATATATATATATATTGTTATAAATAATATTATTATGGTATGAATGTCCATATTCCATAAGGCTTTCTATGTTCTTTAACTCATATGAGTGAATGCCTATATTCATTGTTATTGACACTTAGTCTTATGGCTCTTCATGTACTTGTAACTTACCACATTTGTGTCCTATAAATAAGACTTATATGCCAATGTAAAGAACACACTTGTCAAGAGAATAATACAAAAAGCTTTCATCTTCATCTTTGATCATGTGTTTTTACTTTATTTTATAACACGTTATCAGCACGAAGTTCTAACAATTTGAGGTAATATTGATTCTTACTTATACATGTTTGTGACATAATTTATTGATTCTAAAATTTACTTCCTTGAATGAATTTCAATCTTTAATTGAAAATATACGACCTTTAAATTTCATCATCATGTTGCTGTCATGTTGTTCAAATCCAAATGTATAATCTTTGAATGCATAAAATATATATGTTTGTCAATTTAAAATTCAACATGAAAGTAGAAGTTTTTCTTTTTTAAAAATTCTGAATATATATTAAACTATAGAATAACCGAGCTAAAACCTCATATATGTCTCAAATAGTAAAGGTCAAAGGCATAAGGAGCTTGATGTTTATCAACTTTTAATCACTTCTATCAATTCTATAAGCGAGTATTTTTAGTTCTCAATTCTTGCTTTGTCAAATTTTTTAAATCTATAGGGACTTTTGTTTAGTATGTTCAGAATATAAGACTTGATTAAATTTGAAGTGAAGTTATAAGGATCAAATGAGTGATGTGTCAACAAGGGTTCAATGGCGTGATTAGTGTGTGTTTAATTTGTAGGTGAATGTGTTGCATTGGCACTAGGCCACTAGACAATTGTTTGATGAAATTCATGGAGTTTTCTACATCAAAATAAACCACACTATATTTTTTTAAGTTATTGTTTGTCATTCTTAATAAATTTTGGAATAATTTAATTTAGAGCATCCCCGAAGGATTGCATAAAGAATGAATTGTTCTTGATTATTATATAGATCATGTGAAGTATAATTTCTGAATAACTATTCCATTTTTAATATTAGAGCATTCATGAAGGATAGCTCAAACAATAGATTTTCTTGACGGTTGTTTATAATGATTTAAAATATAGTTCCCGAAGAACTAAAATTAATTAATATTAAAGCATTCCTGAATGATCGCTCAACTAATGAATTTTTCTTGATCATTAGTTTCTAAAGAACTAAAATTTAATAATAAAGCATCCCTGAAGGATTGCTCAGAGAATAAATATTTTTTTATCATTGTTTATGAAGATTTGAGATATGGTTCTAGAAGAACTGATAATTTAACATTAAACATTCATGAAAGATTGCAAAACAAAAATATTGTGATTTTCCTTTATCATTGTCGATAGAGGTGTGTGGTTGAGTTCTCGAAGAACTAGATTTTTGTTCTCAATTGAAATATATAAGATCTATTTGTTCTTAGTATAAATTGGACAAAATAAAATTTAAAATTTGTTTGCCCTTTGAATTTGCTCCTGAAGTAGCAAAATCGAGAAAATAATATAAAGAATTGATATAGTAGAGATTATCATTGATATGATACATGTAAAGATGATAAAAGTTTATTATGACTTATGTTGATTATGATTTTTGCTATTAATGAGTTCTCACAAGACACATAAAATTATAGGTAATGTCATCTCTTTACATATTTGATATTTATAATTTGTGCTCCACATAATTTTTTTTAGTAGAATACTCCACATAATTGTTTTTCTAATTAAATAGTAAGTATTGTGGTTGTAAATGTGATATTATTACTTCTTTTGAAATAGATAAAATTTAAGAACAATATTGTTTTGAATTGGGAACCTTGTTAGTTGACAAAAAAACTATATATGAATGTTATAGTATTGATCCCTTCTAAAAAGTATATCTATGATATTTTGAGGTCTCAAGCAACTATTGCTCTTAGAACTTGGCCTCACTAAAGAACACTTTTTTGTATACTTTGCTGGATATTGTTTGTAAATGAATGATTTCTTATGTAAAGGCTCCAGAAGAGTCAATATATTGTTATATGGTGGAATATAATTACACATTGAGAATGCATTATATTCCTCTAAGTCTCATAGATATCTATTAAGCTTCAAGGATATCATTCTAAATGGATATCATATTGGAATAAGAAACGAAGAAGATGTTGAATATCTCTATATTACGAGACATATTTTGGATAAAATAAGTGTAGTGAAAAAGTTATATGATTTTCCTTTGAATTGTACAACATTTATATTAGTGCAATTGAAGCACACATTATTGTAAACCAGAAGTTTACATATCATATTAAATTTATCGTTGGCAAGACTGGTTGGGTTACTCTGGATCTATTATGATACGAAAATAGTTAAAAATTTATATGGACATGTATTGAAGAACCAGAAGATTCTTCAAACCATTAATGTTTGTGTATTATTACTTTACAAAGTAAGTTGACAATCTGAGAAAATAAGCCTCTTATATATATTAGGTGATATTTGTGGATGAATACACCGATGATGTGAATCATTTTGATACCTTATAACTTGATTTAATACATCGACTAAATGTCCACATATATGTTTATTGTCAGCTCACAACCAGAAGTTTGTGAGATTGTTTTCTCAACAAATTTGACTAAGAGCTCAATTTTTTTGGAGTTTTCAGGAAGCATTTAATTAATATCATTTCTCAATTTAAATTGATATTGAACATCGTGTAGTATATATTCATAAAAAAATGGTCTTGAAGGTCCATTCTTTAGACGTCTAAAGTTAATTGTATGAATGATACTTATGAGAATATAACTTCTAAATTCTACTTTGGGAACATGTAATCTTGTATGTTGAGATATTGATTCGCATCAAGCCAACACTTTATTTTGTGTAAGTCCTCCCCTTAATTTATAATTTATTTTAGGTTAACAACCAAATATTTTTCATCTAAGTGAATTTTTGGATGTGTTGTGTATATCACAATTGTATTGAGCCTATTCAGTAGGCCGATTATCGATTGATGAATTAGTTTTCCCAATATTAGGGGGAGAGAATAAGCAGCTGAAAAATGTGAACCCGAAGTTCAATTGAATGAAAATGTGAACCCGAAGTTCAATTGAATTATTTGAAAGAAAATATTATTATCTCATCTTGATCCTCAAAATATCACTCATCATTTGCAAAGTTAAACAAATAAAATAGCAGCTGCTAATGCACCAAACGAAATAGATGTCCCTGTAGGATAATCTAATATTGCAAATGAGTCTCAATCATGCATCAAGCATGGTAAACCAATCGATTCCAAATATAAAAATCCTCAAATAAGAAAAGGAGACAAAATGAAAGATAACCCAAATGAGGATATAGAAACTCTAAAAGAGTCATCTAACATAATGGATTTTTCAGTTCCAGAAGAACTTATCAGGTACCTGAAATTTATGAAATGTCGATAAATTATGTCATGAATGAAAGATCTCAATGAAATGAGATGGAACCGAAAAATAAAAGTCAACGTTGACGATGTCTTTACATAAAATATAGCGCTATATGTAAAAATGATAACGAGGATCATGAATCAAAGTCTATTGAGGATTATAGACAATAAAATGATTGACTAAATGGAAAGATGAATTTGAGGCAATATTAAACTAGCTTTTTAAAGAGAATGATTTTTGGACCAGTAGTCCATACATCTGAAGATGTGCAAATAAAAGAGAATCATGAAATATTGATATATGAAGTTTGCCTTATTTTCAAGAGTATTGGTGAAAACTTACTATTAATTTTGAAGAGGCGTATTCACTTGAAGTGAATTCAAATACATTATCATACTTGATTAAGTCTAGCACCACTTGAAAGTCTCAATCTATCTATATATGAAGTACATGTTACAATATATTTATATGACTCACTTGATATTTTTATATAAAATTCCCCGAAGGAATCATTTTATCGAGGCATACAATTCATATTATTGAAGAAATTACTTAATCAACTTGAAATATAGAAACAAGTTGTATAATATTCTTGGTGAATATTTTCTAAAAGAGAGATAAAAATGATATCATTTGTCCATTTTGAAATAAATCTGAGAACTCTTGAAGAGTTTTTGAAAGTTGATTTATTAAAGAAAAATATTGAGATGAAATATGTAGAAAGGGTAAATATTTATTTGAGATTGCAAGTTGAGTATTTGAAGAGTAACACTTTTGTTAATAAAGAAGCTTATATAACAAGGTGCTAAAATGTTTATATATGGACAAATCTCATTTACTCAAATGGTTGAAAAGTCATTAGATGTAGACAAAGATCGTTTGAAAATTTGAGTAAATTATGAAGAACTAATTGGTCCTGAAGTACCATAATGTAGCTTAATTAAATGACAATAATGTACCTTGATGATTATTCATGTTATCATATATTATTATTTTTATTATTTTAGATATGCAGGTTATTTGTCGGATCGTCAATATTAATGTGCTTGATTGAGGTTTATGATTGAACACATAGAAGAAACTCGTGGTTTGTCTTCCAGAAGAACGAGCAACAATCCTTTACGAATATAATACCATATGCATTGTCAATTTGAAAGGATATGATATAAGCGGTCAACAAATTTATTCATGTGATAATAGTGCAGACTTTTTCACAAAGTCACTCTCAAGCATAATTTTGAACAACTGATGTAAAAGATTGGTCTTCATCGTCTCAGAGATGATTGTTTGGACGAGGGGGAGATATAAATATATCATGCACTCTTTTTCCCTTCACCATGGTTTTGTCCCACTGGGTTTTCCTGGTAAGGTTTTTAACGAGGCAGATATATTTGATATTGTACTCTTTTTCCTTCACTAAGATTTTTTTTCCCATTGGGTTTTTTCTTAGTAAGGTTTTAATGAGGCATATCTTTCATGGACATCCAAGGGAGAGTGTTATAAATAATATTATTATGGTATGAATGTCCATATTCCATAAGGCTTTCTATGTTCTTTAACTCATATGAGTGAATGCCTATATTCATTGTTATTGACACTTAGTCTTATGGCTCTTCATGTACTTGTAACTTACCACATTTGTGTCCTATAAATAAGACTTATATGCCAATGTAAAGAACACACTTGTCAAGAGAATAATACAAAAAGCTTTCATCTTCATCTTTGATCATGTGTTTTTACTTTATTTTATAACATATATATATATATATATATATATATATATATATATATATATATATAGAGTCTGACAACCTCCTGAGCTGGTACAAGACGAGCATCTGTACTCCATTCAGCGTCTCCCTTGCAGAACTTCACCACAAACCTCATGCTTACCTGAAAACCTGCACCAGAAGGATTGGGATGAGACATAATGTCTCAGTGAGCTCCACCCAACCTACTGTTGGCAACCACGGGGAACCTAGGGTCGCCGTGCCTACTTTTCGCAATCTCGGGGAAACCTATGATCGCCGTCAGTCTCTACATATTTCGCGATCAAGGGAAAACTAGGATCGCTATATGTCTTTATCTTATGTTGAACTTATGTTTAATCTCATACTTAGTGATCCGGGGACATCCTACGATCACTTTCTGTTCACTGATGACTACTTTGTCTTATCTCTTAGTATATAATATATATATATATATATATATATATTCATCTTTTTCATAACATAAAGTTAGAAGTTAGCGTTGAACAAATAATACATTATCTTGGTTCATTTTATGGAGTGCATCCAGGTGGAGTAACCCCAGAATACATCTCCCTGCTACCGGTGAAATTTCTATCATATCAGGCTAACACCGGACTCCTCTTAATTTTGTGTGGCTGCCCCCGCGGACGGTAACTTCACCATTCCAACTTATGACCCAAGTATTTTTCAGTATTGAGACGATGAATCAAAGATATTTTGGGAAGGGCAATTTGGTAATTGCCGTGTTTAGATTTTTTTATAAAAAGGGAAAAAGGATAATTTTCCCTCATTTTCTCATTCTCTTTCTCTCTCAAAAAACTCACAAACTTCCTCTCCTTCTCTCTCTATTCTCACGCCACTCTCTCTTCCTTTCACTCATCAACCTTTAACCTCAAATCTTGCCCATTTTAGCATGAAAACATACTCTTGTGAAGCTTGGGTCAATTTGGAAGAAAGGAGCAAGAAATCAAGAAAAGAAAAAGGGGCAAAAAGCTAAGGGCTTTGGAATGAAGGTTTAACAAGTTTTGATCAAGATTAAGGTGAGCTCCTAGAGGGTTTAGAAACCCACTTTGTTTAAGTTTGAAAGTTATAGAATTATGAGCTATTTTGATAGATTTCATGCCTTGATCCCTTGTTGGGTTGTGAATACATGAATTAGTATGTGATATCTTGATCATATGTCATGGAAAAATCCATTCCCATAAGTTAATTGATGATTGGGTATGTTTGGGTTAGTCTAAGAAGTGAAATTTTGTGTGCTGCTGAAGCCAAAATCGTGCTCTGATTTATGGGCATCGTGCTACGATTTTATGTCCTGATTTTCATGAAACTTTCGCATAAAATCGTGCTCCGATATTTCCCCATCGTGCTACGATTTTGGTCTCCATCAGCATTATTTTTTTCGTGAGCTTTGGCTTGGATATAGGGAAGAATAAGGGATAGGCATGGTATTAGGAGATGTATACTTGCACTCCTAAGTTATATAGATGTGTTTAGGGATTGGTAATGGGATTATTTATTTGTAAGTGAAGTCCCTACATTCCCATAACTTATGCAACTTTAGGATAATGAAAGTATGAATGAACTGTCAATCATAGTTATAACCACGGTTATAGTGTTGGTTTCCCAACAATCATAGGCGACTCATGAGAACGATGAGCTTAGAATCATAGGATTATATGTCATAGGAATGTTATACGTTCATAGTATTGATTATATGATTTAATATCAAAGTTAAAGAATTAAAGAATTATTCAAAGATATTGGCGTGCTTGCACGTTTCACAGTCATAGGGCGTGTTCATCAGACTCCGGGATTCGCCGGATGGGACTTCTCCGAGAGGGTTGTCCACACGTTTCATAGGGAGTCCGGTGTTAGCCTGATATGATAGGATTTTCACCGGTTTATAGGGAGACGTATCTCGGGGTTGCTCCACCCGGGGTGCCCTCCGTAAAATGAACTCAGATAATTGCTTGTTCAACGCTAACAGCTAACATAAAACTGCTATCGAACTGTTTATATGTTTTATGTTTCATAGTTATAGTCACAGTTACAGTTACAGTCATAGTCACAGGAAACATACAGTTATAGTTATAGACAATTATCAGAAAGTGATCCTAGGTCTTTTCCCCCGATCACTAAGTCATAGATACAGACATGGTCATAGTTATGGATTTAGGCAATTATAGTTATAGTCATAGGCCGTTATGGCAATGGTTATAGACAGTTACAACAAAGGTTATAGGTAGTTTAAGTTATAGTTACAGAAGGATTTATAGTCATAGGCAGTTAAAGACTTGGCGATCCTAGGAAATCCCCAAGATTGCTAAGGTAGGCATGGCGACCCTAGGTTCCCTGTGGTTGCCAACAGTAGGTTGGGTAGAGCTCACTGAGACATTATGTCTCATCCCATTCCTTCTGGTGCAGGTTCACAGGTTAGTCAGAGGTTCGAGACGAAGATCTTCATAGAGGTACTGGATGGAGTGCAATTGCTCGTTGTGTACCAGCTCAGAGGCTTAATGGACATTTGTATAAGCATTGTATAAGTATTGGATTATTTGTACAACGAGTAATATGTATTATTTCATTTGTGATGTATGAGTTTTATTATTGAAATTTTTAAATGTATCCAGTATCAGTTTAACGCACATACTAATATACTAGTTAAAGTTAGTATGGGTGTTACAATTGGTATCAGAGCAGGTCGATTCAGACCGTGCCATGGGTCATTTAAGATTCAATAAAAGTAGTGGAATCATTGGGTTCCAGATGTTGTTCTAAATGTCATGTCTAGTTGAGCCTGATCAACTCAGTCTAGTATATGACAGTTAGGACAAATGTCCGAGAGCTGAATGTGACCAAGGAGGAAAGAAGTGTATGAAGGGCGAAGGTTTAAAGCGTCAGATTTTAAGACGGAATTGGCAAGGTATTTAATGCCAAAGGATGATTCTCTAACAGTGAAGTAGTTGAGCCAGTTAATGGCAAAGTCTCAGAATTATAAGAGGTATTTAAGAGTAAGGCCAAGTACCTTGACTAGTTGGACGCATCATTGAGCGATGCTTTCTCCGAGGAGATGTGTAGAGAAAAGAATTATGAATGCACTAAGAAATGATTTGGAAAGTTAAAGTGGATTGTAAAAATTAGAGTTTTTATTCCGGCTGCAGATGCAAAGGATTGTGATACCAAAACCCAACGACTTGGACTAAGGAATGAAAGTTAATTATGGGGAGCTCTGGACTACCAGTAAGGTTATAGGGTGTAAGGATGGAAGGACTTGCACACGTGGAACGGATGAGATCTTAACATCCGACAAGTAAGAGATTTATTTATGTATTAAGCGAAATATTGGATGGATGAAATAGATTACCTTTCCTTGTTATGGAACACCAAGATGCTTGGTATGAAGAATGCGAGCGTAGCGATAAGTAAAGGAAACCCCCGGTAAGGGTATGGATTAAAGATTGAATCTTATGTTAACAGATTATGGTAGACCGGTTTCGAGGATTAAGCAGGAAGATCGTCACTAACGTGCAAGTTACAGTTAAAGTTATGGTTGAGGTTAAAGAGTTCTATCTTTTATTTTGATGGGTTCCTTACACAAGTATTCGGGTAAGCCGACAAAGATCATCTTATGATAGTATGTGATAAAGATAGTGGAAATACAGACCTTGGATTGTTCGAAACCATGAAGAGGGCAACGGTCGAGAAGACATATGGACTATTATTCAGATAACGAAATTAGAACGGAAATTGTGAATACAGTAATAAGTTATAGGGAGGATCCAATGGAAAATGTTAAGTATTGAAGCTTACAGATTTATTAATAGGGTACTCGAAGAGGTTCATTATGTGTTTGAATTTACGGGAGAGCCGGTAAGGTTAAGTTTATATAGACGGATTATTTCCGGAATAACCAAGAGTTATGTTAGAGTTATGTGGACCTAAGTGACTTGAAAAAAAAAAAAAAAAAAAAGGTTGTGGATGTGAAATCCTTACGGATAATTATAGGGTGAGACTCGATTCATTAACCGATTAAGTACGTGAAAGACGAGGATTTCCGGAAGTCATAGAATGTTTCTAGAAGTTACCACAAGTAAATAATGTATGAACTTAAGTTGTTTTAATAGGAGCATCGTTGGGCTCGTGTTTATTGTTAAAGACTGTTCACAGGTTTCGGCGTGTTTCGTAGAAGTAAGAATTTTGTTTATGTTCGAAAGAAAACGCAAGGTCAAGCGTCGAGCAATCAGTAAGTTAACAGGTGGATTAAACCACAAGAGAAATTATTATGTAAGATAGCTATGTGTGGTAACTACAAAGTTATAAAGTTAAAGGATTGGCCAAGGAGATTTTATATGGTAATAGTGATCCCAAAGCGAATTGTTAAAATCTGAGTTGCGCAGCGGAGGAGTAATCCAATTATTAGTTAACAGACAAATCAAAGCTGAAGTTTAGAGAAAAGGATGTGTTTACAGCAAAATAAGTACATAGTGAGGGAGGTCACATTTCATACGGTGATCTAGCTGTTTAGCTCAGTAACTTAAAGTTAATTTGAATAGTAAGTTTAACCAAAGGGGAATTATGCTGTGGCATATAGTTATTCCGCCTCGTACCTACATTATGCTAGCATGTCGCATGTAACAGGCAAGTAACAGGTTATGATTGGTATTATGTATACTGATCAGGCAGAATTTAAGCTACTTAGATAGTAGTGTAACATATTTTATAGTCGTGTGACATGTATCGGTAACCGTGGTACGCAGTCGGTAATGTTTTAGCAGGAAAGTCTCAGTCGAGAAGTTCAGAAACTCTTGAACTTAATGTTCACAGTTAAAGGAATGAAATGTATTACACAGATCAGAGGATTATTCATAGTTTATAGTAAAAGGTTATGTGAATCCAAGTTATGTATCAAAGGATTAAGAGTTATAAGAGTGTTCATTTGATAACAAAAAGAATAGAGTTTTTCTTTTCGAAAAACGGAGAATGTCCTTGGACAAAATAAGTTATAACGTCAAAGGGACGTAATCATAGTTACGTAAAGGGAGTGTGGATACTCTATGAGTACAAGCATGAGTTAAGAGTTAAGAGAATGACCTTGGTTGACGTGGCATCGACTCAAGTACATGTTGACTAAGTATGATGTTCCGTAATTGGATAATGATGATGCGGCGTACTGTGTACCCGATAGGAGTGTACACGCGCTCGATCATGTATAGAAGCTATGTGTTATGGACTATATTATATGATGATATGTGGGACAGCTTATGCCACACGTTACTTATACTGGATTTTCATAAGTTTGAAAGTATTGGTAAAGAAGAAGGTTCCTAAGACCTTTGGTTACATGTTATTGTTGATTATTAATCGGAGCATAACCGACTTGTGTGATTTTTCTCGAGCTTTAGGGATTCCCGCAGTGGGAATGTGAGTAATGCTTATGGTTGTGATAATAGCTACACCAGGACAACAGAAAGAAAGGAACGTAAACCATAAGTTCAGCCGCCACCTTATATTTGAATTGTGAAGATAGTTGTAATAGATTCTACTTTCGTTTGAGATTACTCAATATTAGATGCCTTTCAGTGTAAGAATAATTTATATGAAGAATGTTACAAGTGTAACAGTAAAAGGTCGCTTTGCGAGGCGAAAGTTATAGACAAAAGTTCTTTGAACTAAAAGTAATGTAATAGATTCCTCGGAAAGTTGAAATATTTTGGGGAAAACAGAATGACTCAACGTCTTCAGGTTAATATGGAATTGTCAATTAAAGAAGAACTGATAGAATTCAGTAAAGGAAATCCGAGACTTAACAATTTTAAATTGGATTAGTAAAGAAAATGTTGAACAGAGATCATAGTCAGATAATATGGATATGTTGGTTCGGATAACCTCATATCCTACTACGTAAGAGTTATGTAATGTACCACAAGCATCATAGTTAAAGAAAAGATTGTCGAGCATACTCGACTTATAGAGTTGGAAAATCCAAGGGATTCCGATAAGCAAGATGAATTGGAATTTTGGCTAGTAGAGAAGGTGGTATAAGAGGTTCATTCACAGACGATAATGGGTGGATTCTAAATTTCGAGGACGAAATTTCTTTAAGGGGGGTAGAGTGTAATATCCCGCTTATGACCCAAGTATTTTTCAGTATTGAGACGATGAATCAAAGATATTTTGGGAAGGGCAATTTGGTAATTGCCGTGTTTAGATTTTTTTATAAAAAGGGAAAAAGGATAATTTTCCCTCATTTTCTCATTCTCTTTCTCTCTCAAAAAACTCACAAACTTCCTCTCCTTCTCTCTCTATTCTCACGCCACTCTCTCTTCCTTTCACTCATCAACCTTTAACCTCAAATCTTGCCCATTTTAGCATGAAAACATACTCTTGTGAAGCTTGGGTCAATTTGGAAGAAAGGAGCAAGAAATCAAGAAAAGAAAAAGGGGCAAAAAGCTAAGGGCTTTGGAATGAAGGTTTAACAAGTTTTGATCAAGATTAAGGTGAGCTCCTAGAGGGTTTAGAAACCCACTTTGTTTAAGTTTGAAAGTTATAGAATTATGAGCTATTTTGATAGATTTCATGCCTTGATCCCTTGTTGGGTTGTGAATACATGAATTAGTATGTGATATCTTGATCATATGTCATGGAAAAATCCATTCCCATAAGTTAATTGATGATTGGGTATGTTTGGGTTAGTCTAAGAAGTGAAATTTTGTGTGCTGCTGAAGCCAAAATCGTGCTCCGATTTATGGGCATCGTGCTACGATTTTATGTCCTGATTTTCATGAAACTTTCGCATAAAATCGTGCTCCGATATTTCCCCATCGTGCTACGATTTTGGTCTCCATCAGCATTATTTTTTTCGTGAGCTTTGGCTTGGATATAGGGAAGAATAAGGGATAGGCATGGTATTAGGAGATGTATACTTGCACTCCTAAGTTATATAGATGTGTTTAGGGATTGGTAATGGGATTATTTATTCGTAAGTGAAGTCCCTACATTCCCATAACTTATGCAACTTTAGGATAATGAAAGTATGAATGAACTGTCAATCATAGTTATAACCACGGTTATAGTGTTGGTTTCCCAACAATCATAGGCGACTCATGAGAACGATGAGCTTAGAATCATAGGATTATATGTCATAGGAATGTTATACGTTCATAGTATTGATTATATGATTTAATATCAAAGTTAAAGAATTAAAGAATTATTCAAAGATATTGGCGTGCTTGCACGTTTCACAGTCATAGGGCGTGTTCATCAGACTCCGGGATTCGCCGGATGGGACTTCTCCGAGAGGGTTGTCCACACGTTTCATAGGGAGTCCGGTGTTAGCCTGATATGATAGGATTTTCACCGGTTTATAGGGAGACGTATCTCGGGGTTGCTCCACCCGGGGTGCCCTCCGTAAAATGAACTCAGATAATTGCTTGTTCAACGCTAACAGCTAACATAAAACTGCTATCGAACTGTTTATATGTTTTATGTTTCATAGTTATAGTCACAGTTACAGTTACAGTCATAGTCACAGGAAACATACAGTTATAGTTATAGACAATTATCAGAAAGTGATCCTAGGTCTTTTCCCCCGATCACTAAGTCATAGATACAGACATGGTCATAGTTATGGATTTAGGCAATTATAGTTATAGTCATAGGCCGTTATGGCAATGGTTATAGACAGTTACAACAAAGGTTATAGGTAGTTTAAGTTATAGTTACAGAAGGATTTATAGTCATAGGCAGTTAAAGACTTGGCGATCCTAGGAAATCCCCAAGATTGCTAAGGTAGGCATGGCGACCCTAGGTTCCCTGTGGTTGCCAACAGTAGGTTGGGTAGAGCTCACTGAGACATTATGTCTCATCCCATTCCTTCTGGTGCAGGTTCACAGGTTAGTCAGAGGTTCGAGACGAAGATCTTCATAGAGGTACTGGATGGAGTGCAATTGCTCGTTGTGTACCAGCTCAGAGGCTTAATGGACATTTGTATAAGCATTGTATAAGTATTGGATTATTTGTACAACGAGTAATATGTATTATTTCATTTGTGATGTATGAGTTTTATTATTGAAATTTTTAAATGTATCCAGTATCAGTTTAACGCACATACTAATATACTAGTTAAAGTTAGTATGGGTGTTACAATTGGTATCAGAGCAGGTCGATTCAGACCGTGCCATGGGTCATTTAAGATTCAATAAAAGTAGTGGAATCATTGGGTTCCAGATGTTGTTCTAAATGTCATGTCTAGTTGAGCCTGATCAACTCAGTCTAGTATATGACAGTTAGGACAAATGTCCGAGAGCTGAATGTGACCAAGGAGGAAAGAAGTGTATGAAGGGCGAAGGTTTAAAGCGTCAGATTTTAAGACGGAATTGGCAAGGTATTTAATGCCAAAGGATGATTCTCTAACAGTGAAGTAGTTGAGCCAGTTAATGGCAAAGTCTCAGAATTATAAGAGGTATTTAAGAGTAAGGCCAAGTACCTTGACTAGTTGGACGCATCATTGAGCGATGCTTTCTCCGAGGAGATGTGTAGAGAAAAGAATTATGAATGCACTAAGAAATGATTTGGAAAGTTAAAGTGGATTGTAAAAATTAGAGTTTTTATTCCGGCTGCAGATGCAAAGGATTGTGATACCAAAACCCAACGACTTGGACTAAGGAATGAAAGTTAATTATGGGGAGCTCTGGACTACCAGTAAGGTTATAGGGTGTAAGGATGGAAGGACTTGCACACGTGGAACGGATGAGATCTTAACATCCGACAAGTAAGAGATTTATTTATGTATTAAGCGAAATATTGGATGGATGAAATAGATTACCTTTCCTTGTTATGGAACACCAAGATGCTTGGTATGAAGAATGCGAGCGTAGCGATAAGTAAAGGAAACCCCCGGTAAGGGTATGGATTAAAGATTGAATCTTATGTTAACAGATTATGGTAGACCGGTTTCGAGGATTAAGCAGGAAGATCGTCACTAACGTGCAAGTTACAGTTAAAGTTATGGTTGAGGTTAAAGAGTTCTATCTTTTATTTTGATGGGTTCCTTACACAAGTATTCGGGTAAGCCGACAAAGATCATCTTATGATAGTATGTGATAAAGATAGTGGAAATACAGACCTTGGATTGTTCGAAACCATGAAGAGGGCAACGGTCGAGAAGACATATGGACTATTATTCAGATAACGAAATTAGAACGGAAATTGTGAATACAGTAATAAGTTATAGGGAGGATCCAATGGAAAATGTTAAGTATTGAAGCTTACAGATTTATTAATAGGGTACTCGAAGAGGTTCATTATGTGTTTGAATTTACGGGAGAGCCGGTAAGGTTAAGTTTATATAGACGGATTATTTCCGGAATAACCAAGAGTTATGTTAGAGTTATGTGGACCTAAGTGACTTGAAAAAAAAAAAAAAAAAAAGGTTGTGGATGTGAAATCCTTACGGATAATTATAGGGTGAGACTCGATTCATTAACCGATTAAGTACGTGAAAGACGAGGATTTCCGGAAGTCATAGAATGTTTCTAGAAGTTACCACAAGTAAATAATGTATGAACTTAAGTTGTTTTAATAGGAGCATCGTTGGGCTCGTGTTTATTGTTAAAGACTGTTCACAGGTTTCGGCGTGTTTCGTAGAAGTAAGAATTTTGTTTATGTTCGAAAGAAAACGCAAGGTCAAGCGTCGAGCAATCAGTAAGTTAACAGGTGGATTAAACCACAAGAGAAATTATTATGTAAGATAGCTATGTGTGGTAACTACAAAGTTATAAAGTTAAAGGATTGGCCAAGGAGATTTTATATGGTAATAGTGATCCCAAAGCGAATTGTTAAAATCTGAGTTGCGCAGCGGAGGAGTAATCCAATTATTAGTTAACAGACAAATCAAAGCTGAAGTTTAGAGAAAAGGATGTGTTTACAGCAAAATAAGTACATAGTGAGGGAGGTCACATTTCATACGGTGATCTAGCTGTTTAGCTCAGTAACTTAAAGTTAATTTGAATAGTAAGTTTAACCAAAGGGGAATTATGCTGTGGCATATAGTTATTCCGCCTCGTACCTACATTATGCTAGCATGTCGCATGTAACAGGCAAGTAACAGGTTATGATTGGTATTATGTATACTGATCAGGCAGAATTTAAGCTACTTAGATAGTAGTGTAACATATTTTATAGTCGTGTGACATGTATCGGTAACCGTGGTACGCAGTCGGTAATGTTTTAGCAGGAAAGTCTCAGTCGAGAAGTTCAGAAACTCTTGAACTTAATGTTCACAGTTAAAGGAATGAAATGTATTACACAGATCAGAGGATTATTCATAGTTTATAGTAAAAGGTTATGTGAATCCAAGTTATGTATCAAAGGATTAAGAGTTATAAGAGTGTTCATTTGATAACAAAAAGAATAGAGTTTTTCTTTTCGAAAAACGGAGAATGTCCTTGGACAAAATAAGTTATAACGTCAAAGGGACGTAATCATAGTTACGTAAAGGGAGTGTGGATACTCTATGAGTACAAGCATGAGTTAAGAGTTAAGAGAATGACCTTGGTTGACGTGGCATCGACTCAAGTACATGTTGACTAAGTATGATGTTCCGTAATTGGATAATGATGATGCGGCGTACTGTGTACCCGATAGGAGTGTACACGCGCTCGATCATGTATAGAAGCTATGTGTTATGGACTATATTATATGATGATATGTGGGACAGCTTATGCCACACGTTACTTATACTGGATTTTCATAAGTTTGAAAGTATTGGTAAAGAAGAAGGTTCCTAAGACCTTTGGTTACATGTTATTGTTGATTATTAATCGGAGCATAACCGACTTGTGTGATTTTTCTCGAGCTTTAGGGATTCCCGCAGTGGGAATGTGAGTAATGCTTATGGTTGTGATAATAGCTACACCAGGACAACAGAAAGAAAGGAACGTAAACCATAAGTTCAGCCGCCACCTTATATTTGAATTGTGAAGATAGTTGTAATAGATTCTACTTTCGTTTGAGATTACTCAATATTAGATGCCTTTCAGTGTAAGAATAATTTATATGAAGAATGTTACAAGTGTAACAGTAAAAGGTCGCTTTGCGAGGCGAAAGTTATAGACAAAAGTTCTTTGAACTAAAAGTAATGTAATAGATTCCTCGGAAAGTTGAAATATTTTGGGGAAAACAGAATGACTCAACGTCTTCAGGTTAATATGGAATTGTCAATTAAAGAAGAACTGATAGAATTCAGTAAAGGAAATCCGAGACTTAACAATTTTAAATTGGATTAGTAAAGAAAATGTTGAACAGAGATCATAGTCAGATAATATGGATATGTTGGTTCGGATAACCTCATATCCTACTACGTAAGAGTTATGTAATGTACCACAAGCATCATAGTTAAAGAAAAGATTGTCGAGCATACTCGACTTATAGAGTTGGAAAATCCAAGGGATTCCGATAAGCAAGATGAATTGGAATTTTGGCTAGTAGAGAAGGTGGTATAAGAGGTTCATTCACAGACGATAATGGGTGGATTCTAAATTTCGAGGACGAAATTTCTTTAAGGGGGGTAGAGTGTAATATCCCGCTTATGACCCAAGTATTTTTCAGTATTGAGACGATGAATCAAAGATATTTTGGGAAGGGCAATTTGGTAATTGCCGTGTTTAGATTTTTTTATAAAAAGGGAAAAAGGATAATTTTCCCTCATTTTCTCATTCTCTTTCTCTCTCAAAAAACTCACAAACTTCCTCTCCTTCTCTCTCTATTCTCACGCCACTCTCTCTTCCTTTCACTCATCAACCTTTAACCTCAAATCTTGCCCATTTTAGCATGAAAACATACTCTTGTGAAGCTTGGGTCAATTTGGAAGAAAGGAGCAAGAAATCAAGAAAAGAAAAAGGGGCAAAAAGCTAAGGGCTTTGGAATGAAGGTTTAACAAGTTTTGATCAAGATTAAGGTGAGCTCCTAGAGGGTTTAGAAACCCACTTTGTTTAAGTTTGAAAGTTATAGAATTATGAGCTATTTTGATAGATTTCATGCCTTGATCCCTTGTTGGGTTGTGAATACATGAATTAGTATGTGATATCTTGATCATATGTCATGGAAAAATCCATTCCCATAAGTTAATTGATGATTGGGTATGTTTGGGTTAGTCTAAGAAGTGAAATTTTGTGTGCTGCTGAAGCCAAAATCGTGCTCTGATTTATGGGCATCGTGCTACGATTTTATGTCCTGATTTTCATGAAACTTTCGCATAAAATCGTGCTCCGATATTTCCCCATCGTGCTACGATTTTGGTCTCCATCAGCATTATTTTTTTCGTGAGCTTTGGCTTGGATATAGGGAAGAATAAGGGATAGGCATGGTATTAGGAGATGTATACTTGCACTCCTAAGTTATATAGATGTGTTTAGGGATTGGTAATGGGATTATTTATTTGTAAGTGAAGTCCCTACATTCCCATAACTTATGCAACTTTAGGATAATGAAAGTATGAATGAACTGTCAATCATAGTTATAACCACGGTTATAGTGTTGGTTTCCCAACAATCATAGGCGACTCATGAGAACGATGAGCTTAGAATCATAGGATTATATGTCATAGGAATGTTATACGTTCATAGTATTGATTATATGATTTAATATCAAAGTTAAAGAATTAAAGAATTATTCAAAGATATTGGCGTGCTTGCACGTTTCACAGTCATAGGGCGTGTTCATCAGACTCCGGGATTCGCCGGATGGGACTTCTCCGAGAGGGTTGTCCACACGTTTCATAGGGAGTCCGGTGTTAGCCTGATATGATAGGATTTTCACCGGTTTATAGGGAGACGTATCTCGGGGTTGCTCCACCCGGGGTGCCCTCCGTAAAATGAACTCAGATAATTGCTTGTTCAACGCTAACAGCTAACATAAAACTGCTATCGAACTGTTTATATGTTTTATGTTTCATAGTTATAGTCACAGTTACAGTTACAGTCATAGTCACAGGAAACATACAGTTATAGTTATAGACAATTATCAGAAAGTGATCCTAGGTCTTTTCCCCCGATCACTAAGTCATAGATACAGACATGGTCATAGTTATGGATTTAGGCAATTATAGTTATAGTCATAGGCCGTTATGGCAATGGTTATAGACAGTTACAACAAAGGTTATAGGTAGTTTAAGTTATAGTTACAGAAGGATTTATAGTCATAGGCAGTTAAAGACTTGGCGATCCTAGGAAATCCCCAAGATTGCTAAGGTAGGCATGGCGACCCTAGGTTCCCTGTGGTTGCCAACAGTAGGTTGGGTAGAGCTCACTGAGACATTATGTCTCATCCCATTCCTTCTGGTGCAGGTTCACAGGTTAGTCAGAGGTTCGAGACGAAGATCTTCATAGAGGTACTGGATGGAGTGCAATTGCTCGTTGTGTACCAGCTCAGAGGCTTAATGGACATTTGTATAAGCATTGTATAAGTATTGGATTATTTGTACAACGAGTAATATGTATTATTTCATTTGTGATGTATGAGTTTTATTATTGAAATTTTTAAATGTATCCAGTATCAGTTTAACGCACATACTAATATACTAGTTAAAGTTAGTATGGGTGTTACATACATCTCCCTATAAACCGGTGAAATTCCTATCATATCAGGCTAACACCGGACTCCTCTTTAATTTGCATGTGGACAACCCTCTCGGTGAAGTCCCATCCGGCGGATCCCGGAGTCTGCTGAACATGCCTATGACTGTAAAACGTGTGGACAATCCTCTCGGAGAAGTCCCATCCGGCGAATCCCGGAGTCTGCTGAACACGCCCTGTAACTGTGAAACGTGCGAGCACGCCATTATCTTTGATCTTTAATTCTTTAACTTTAACATATAAACATGTATATCTGTTACTGTAATCATATAACAATCCTGTAACATGTAATCCTATAATACAAGGTCCTTGGCTTATCGTTCTCATAAGTCACCTATAATTGTTGGAGAACCAACACTTTAAGCTTATCTTAAACTTCAAAATGCCGAAGTATTCTAACTAACGAGACTACAGGAGACACATCTAGTCCTTTTATTAATTTGTTCTTATTCGTCTTTATATATATACATACATATAACTTATAAACTTACGTGTGGATATCCCTTTCGGAGAAATCCCATCCGGCATAATCCGGAGTCTGCTGAACACGTATAATCTTAAGCATAATTCTTATCTTAAGTACTTGTAAGTACATCTGATACTTTACTATAAGCTTTTGCATATCTGATGCATTCATTTGGGGTGGATATTCATCTGTCACTTAACCTATATAATTAGGCATCTAAGCATATCATTCTCATATGTTATTTACTTAAATTAGTTAATCATCCCCATAAATTAATATTTCTCATATCATGGTTCTTACTAAATTACATGCTTATATATATATATATATATATATATATATATATATATATATATATATATATATATATATATATATATATTGTCGCGTCGAATTTCGGATATCAAGCTATTGAGAAGCGTTGAACCACTAATTTTAAATCACGACTAAACTTTTAATTTTTCGGGGAGAAAAGGAAAAAAGTTTGAAATTACCTTTAAATAAGAGATTTTAGGTTCGAGAGTCGATTATGCGAGGGGAAGGTATTAGCACCCCTCACATCCGTTGTACTCAACGGGAACCTCTTAGTCGACTTAGGCTTAAATGTTTTCAAAGTTTTTCTTGCGTGCTTGAATATATAAAAGGGAAAAAGAAAATATGATATAAAGGAAAAAAGAAAGTTTTTTATTAAATGGGCTTGACAAGATGTGAATCCTGCTTCTACGTATCTCTCGGTAGACGGAGAATTCAAAGCGTACGTAGTTCTTTGGTAGAAAAAATTTGTATGTTGGTTCGTTTTAATTAAAAAGATTTAATCGCGCCCGAGCGAAAAAGTTTTGCTTTAAAATACAAAACAACGCGATCTACTATCGTTATGTTGATAGGTTAATAAAGACCGATGAAAAAGAGCCTCTTACCTACTACCGTTATGAGGGTAGCTTAAAAAAGGTAAGAAGGGTTTGATAAAAAGACGGATTCGCGCTCGGGCGTGAAAAAAAAGTTTGAAAACGCACGAAGGCGTAAAAGGTTTTAAATGATAAAAAAAGACGGACGCACATTAAGGCGATGGTAATCGCACAAGGCGTAAAAGTTTGAATTGACAAAAAAAGACGGACGCACATTAAGGCGATGGTAATCGCATAAGGCGTAAAAGTTTGAATTGACCACGAGGGCCAAGAAAAGGTTCAAAATGGTCACGAGGGACCAAAGAAATGTTAAGATTGACCACGAGGGCCAAGAAAAGGTTTAAACACGTTGGACTCGTATGAAAATGGAATGACGATTTCCCGAACGACGAGACATACGTCACACATTCGTGCAACCGGGGTTTGGAGAGACATACGTCAAACCATTCCTTTTTCATTCAAGTTCTTGCTTCGTTGAAACTCAAAGAAATCTCAAAGGAACAAAACACTTGGTTAGAAACTTAGAGGAAAGTTGTAAAAGAGAATCACGAACAAATTCGTTGTTCGAGTTTATTAAAAATCATGAACATGGCTTGTTGCTCAAGTTATTGGAACTCAAGAACAAGTGTTGTTCAAGTTTAGAATATAAACATATGCATAAGTTTGAGAAATGCACAAGTTCGGCTCGATTTCGAGTTTGGTTTAAAAAAGTTAGCAAGTTCGGCTCAAGTTCGTGTTTTGATTGAAAATCATGAACATCGCTTGTTCAAGTTTGGTTTTTGAAAATAATGAACTTAGCTTACGCTCAAGCTTGATTTTGAAAGTTTAAGAATATAACTTGTTTTGCAAGTTACCCAAAATTAATAGCACAAACTTGTGGGATTTCCAATATCATGCAAAATTCTTGATATGGTTTGAACAAAAATGCATTTTAACCCTCTTAGGTTCTGAACAATGGTTAGAACCCCAAAAATTTGGCCTTTGGAAGCCTGATTCATGTTCTGAGTTTTACTGCCTTCGCAGAGCAACCAGAACTTGGCTCTGCGAAGTCTGGTTCTGACATGGTCGCACTGCGACCATGACTTTGCTCTGCGAAGTATGCGAAAAATTGAACTCAGAAGCTGCTTCTGAACAGAAGTTCAGAAGCTGCTCCTGAGCAAGCTTCAGAACCTAAAGGGGGTTAAAAAGCTTTGCAAATTTGGAAGAAAAGGAGTATAATAACTCAGTTTTGGTGTTTTGCAACTTTGAAATTCCTTTTGAGTTTCAAAAGGGGTTTTTGAACAAAATGAAATTAAACAAAACAAATGATGCAAACAGTCAATCAAAATGAAAGATAAAGATTTTAGGATACTTACAGAACTCCTAGCAATGCCTTGTGCAAGAGATAGGAAGTGGCTTGGTTGATGGTGTGCGCACCTCGTTTTTTTCCTCGGGAAAAAGACGCGCAAATCCTCCAAGGTCGTTCGCAAACGCTCGGAGGGCCTTTGTGAAGCCGCCACCAAAGTTTTTGTGTAAAGGGAACGTTGATAAACCCTTAAGTTTTTTTTGTTTAAAGGGAAACGATAATAAAACCCTTTGACGATGAGGATAAGGATTTGGTCATCGCAACCATTGTCGGGTTCGGGAGTCGATTACGCAAGGGGAAGGTATTAGCACCCCTCACGTCCGTTGTACTCAACGGGAACCTTCTATTTGGTTAAAGCTTGAATTGTTTTTTTAAATACTTTGCGCGCATGTTCATTTATGTTAAAAATATAATAAAGGGGGGGAGAAAGAGATAAAAACAAACGAAAGAAAAGAAGGAAAAAAAAGGTTTTTATTATTGCGCTTGACAAGATGTCGATCTTGCTCCTACGTATCTCCCGGTAGTCGGAGAATTCAAAGCGTACGTAGTTCTTTGGTAGAAAAACATACATGTGTTGGTTGATTTTAAATGGACGATGTTTTAACCGAATTCTTGCGATTAAAACGTAGCTTGTATGCTCGCGCTTGGAGACTTATCAAGCGTTTGTTCGTGAATCGCATTAGAATTGTTAAAAGGTACGTCCGTTAGGGTAAAGGGTGGGAATTGGCCGCTATGGGACCAAGAGGTACAATGGACTCATACAAGTCAATCATTGACCGAGTGGACTCAAACGAGTCGGGGGGTGAGTCTAATGGCCACGGGGGACCAAAAGTTTGGATTGACCACAAGGGGCCAAGCTTTGGTTTGGTTAGGGTTGTACATATTGAAAAAAGGAATGACGATTGTCCGAGCGACGAGACATACGTCACGCATTCGTACAATCGGGGCGATGGAGAGACATACGTCACACCATCCCTTTTTCATTCATGTTTTTTGGGTTGAATCCTTTAGAAATCCCAAGGTATGTCAAAACATTTGGTTTGAAAACCCAAAATGGGAAGGTTTAACAAATTTTGCTAGAAAACGCATAAGTTCGTCTCATTTTGCGAAAATGCGAACGTATTCGGCGTATGTTCATGTTTGAGTTTTGAAAATCATGAACAATATCTATTGTTCAAGTTTTGATTGAAATGATGAACATAGCTTGTTTGTTCATGTGGTTTTGAAAGTTTGAGAACATAACTTGTTTTGCAAGTTATCCACAAAATGGTCATACGAACTTGTGATTTTGTCAAAATTATGCAAAATCCTTGTTATGGTTTGAAGAACATGGGTTTAAAAACTCTTAGGTTCTGAGCTCTGGGGCTAGAACCTCAAAAATTGGTCATTTTGACACAAAAACTCAGATTCTGAGTTCTGTCATGGTCGCACTGCGAAGCATGCGAAATTTTGGGTTCAGAAGCTGTTTCTGAACCTTGGTTCAGAAACAACTTCTGAACACACTCAGGACCTTATAGGTGGGTGAAAAACTTTGAGTTTTTGGGGTGAAAAAGGCTGGACAAACCAGTTTTGATGTTTTGAAAACCTTGGGATTTCTTTGAAATTCAAAAGGGGTTTTTTAGAAACAAATGGTTTTGAACCAAAATAGCTATGCAAACACAATTGTAAATGCAAGATAAAGCCTTAGAAACTTACAGAACTCCTTAGCAAAGCTCCAGCTGCACTTGATTTGATTTGGTTGAAGGCTTTCACAATGGTTTTTGATATTGGTGATGGTTTTGGAACTTTGGAAAGCTTTGTGTTGGATTGGTTTTTTCTGGTTATTTGTGGAGGTTTGTAAGCTAAAATGAGTAGAGTTTCTGCTCTTGAAATGCTGTGTTAATTGTGTTTGTATCCTTGGGCATTGCCTTCTATTTATAGGCCAAAACCAAATCTTTTTCATCATTGCAAAATCCTAAAATTCAGCTGATTTGTGGCTAAGATCAAGCTGGATCCTTTTGCATTAAATGCTAATGGATAGAGGCAACCCTGCCTTGCACCAAGGGGCAAGACTCAGCCTGATTTCAGCCACAAATTCAACCAATTCTAGAAGGTAATGATGAAGAACAAAGCTGAATTGCAATTGGCTAATGCTTGGGGATCAATCCTTGCAATCTCAATGGTTGATCAATGAAAACGTGCACTGTAATGTGCAGAGATTGAGGGATGAAAAGGCTACTTATGGCTGGTGTGAGAGGGTGAAAAGCTGCTGCAAAACAGAGTAGGCACTCATGGCTTTTCAAGTGAGAAAATCCAGCTAGTTTGACTGGTTTTAGGGGGAGCAAGCAGGAGGAAAGTCCTCAAGCAGGTGGCTGGCAACCTTGTGGTGGTTAACAGGTCACATGGGAGGGACTAGAGCTGCCCAAGGGCAAGCCCACTTGCTTGTCACATGCTAGGTTGGAAGAAAAAGCTTCCAACCTTGGCATTAATGGCAAGTCCTTCAATTCTGGTTTTGCTTGACCCAATTAGCCATGAATGCTACTTAAAATAATTATGGAAATGATATGCAACAAATTCTGGAATTAAATCAAAGAAACCAAAAATCTGCAGAAAAATCGCAGACTTCGCAGTGCGAAGGGAACTTCGCAGTGCGAAGTCATCATTTTTGAAATGTTGACTTTTCTGTTGACTTTTGTTGACTTTTGACTTTTTCCTCCCTCTTTGATTTTTTTTGATTTTTGTTTTAAAATGCTTAGGACAAAATTAGGGTACTACAGCTGCCCCTACTTAATTGTGTCTTCGCATAGAGTGCGTGAGTGCCAAGGGCATCTCATGAACTCTTTGCGAAGATCAATTAAGTAAAAAGAAGGACCCGAATTTTGTCCTTCGCGAAATGCAAATGAAATGGTTGAAAAAGGTTGATCGTATCCAGCCGCTAACACTGGAGGTAGATCCACTGGGGGATGAAGGTAATCTTATCTAGGTACTGTCACTAGAAGTCGATTCCTGAAGATGGTGATTTACTCTAGGCACTGTCACTAGAGGTTGGAACATTGATAGAGGTGATCTACTCTAGGATGTCACTAGAGGTCGATACCTAAGATGGAGGTGATCTACTCTAGGATGTCACTAGAGGTCGATACCTAAGATGGAGGTGATCTACTCTAGGATGTCACTAGAGGTCGATACCTAAGATGGAGGTGATCTACTCTAGGATGTCACTAGAGGTCGATACCTAAGATGGAGGTGATCTACTCTAGGATGTCACTAGAGGTAGATACCTAAGGATAGTGGTTTACTCTAGGCACTGTCACTAGAGGTTGGAACATTGATGTAGGTGATCTTATCTAGGTACTGCTTCTAGAGGTCGATACCTAAGCTAGGTGATCTTATTCATGCACTGCTTCTGAATGTTGATTCCTAACGAGCTGCGGTCTTACCCTAAATAGGTGCCCCTGGTTGAATGTTTGATGGATGTTGGTGAATATGTGATACTCACTGAAGAATCCTTGTTGAGGATGCATGTTTTATGAAATGAAGTGCATGTGTATGAATGATTTGAATATGCATGCATGAATAATAAAAAAAATGAAATGATGCTGGTTGGGTGCCGAGCAAAGTCGGTCTTATTTGTGGTTGTGCCAATGACGATTGGGCTCTCTTTTTTGTTTTTTGGTTGGTCGGTTTAGAAGGACGAGGTCCTTTGCCTACATACCCAAATGGGATCAAAACCGGTGTAGTTCGAGCCTAAGCCCGAAAATTTGTGTGGGTTTGCCAATAATGATTGGACTTTTTGTTTTGGGTTGAGACTCCCTGGGGAATGTCAATGAAATTTGGGCTGTATTGTGGGCCAATGAATATTGGGCTTTGGTTTGTTGTGCTTGACAAGATGATGATCTTGCTCCTACGTATCTCCTGGTGGGATGGAGAATTCAAAGCTTACGTAGTTCTTTGGTTTGCCAATGAATATTGGGCTTTGGTTTGCCAATGAAAATTGGGCTTTGGTTGTGACATCACTGGGGATATAAGGATCAATTTGGAAATATGATCGATATCCGGCCTTAGTGGATGAAAAAGATGCATGGGGGGTGTGCTTTATTTGGGAAATTTGTTTCCTCCGACACCCGGGATCTTTGCGTTTTACGCGTCGTGAGCTACGCACTTGTTTCTGCTGAAGAGCATGAGTCTTAAAATGACTGATGCAGAGCTTCAATTTTTGAGTCCTCTGATGCAATACCGGGGACCAACGAAATTCTTTTGACATTTAACGTCCAAGTAAAAAACACATTTTTTTTTTGTTTTTTATGTTATGTTATTCCCATGTTTCAATGCATTATTTATCATGAATAAAAACACATTTTATGAGCAAGTAAGGACGCATAACAATGAAAAGATTTAAAGATGATTTTGATTCAACGAAACTTAGTCCCTTGTGTGGGTAACTATTCGTGAAAATGTAATCCCTATAAGAGGTGATTACTGAGATAGGGAGAAAAGAAGAAACAAAAAGACAAATGGAAATTTGCTTGGGTTTCACGTGCTACTTTCCCTATGACTTCGAAATAACTTGTTTTTGAAAGATGATAATGAGGTTGATTCTTTCCCTCTTGAATTCTGTCCGGACCTCACGTGCCGCAGTCTTTTGCCTTTCTTTCTTTTTTTTTTTTTGAAACCCCTAACTTTTACCTGGACCGCTCTTTCGAGTTTTCAGTCCACTGGGGTATATTTCCTTTTTTGGTGTCCTTAATTTTTGCCTAGACCGCCTTTTCAGGTTTTCGATCTACCAAGACGCTCTCTATTGCCTAAACCGCCCTTTTCGGGTTTTCGATTTAGCGAGCTCTTTTCTTTTTGGCATAATATATTTTTTTTGACTGCGCCGGAGTTTATTGATAGGGGGATCCTTGTGGGTGGGTAATATCCTTTTTCCAAGCATTAAGTCTCCTTCTCTAAATTCTCGAGAATGAACTTTCTTGTCGAGCTGTCCATGCCCCAATGCTGTGAGGTGTTTCTCTTTTATGGGGTTCAGCTGGTCGAACCTTGTTTGTGTTTGAATGCCAATGGAAATTGGGTCTTGGGTGTTTGGATGCCGAGCGAGGTCGGGCTTTTATTGTGGGATCCCGAGCGAGGTCGGGCTTTTTGTTTTTTTGGATGCCGAGCAAGGTCGGGCTTTTATGATGGGATGCCGAACAAGGTCGGGCTTTTGTTTGGATGCCGAGCGAGGTCGGTCTTTTGTTTTTAGTTGCCGAGCGAGGTCGGGCTTTTGTTTTTTGGCTTCCGAGCAAGGTCGGGCTTTTGTGTGTTTTTTTTTTGATGGGAATGCCAATGACAATTGGGCTTTTATTGGAAGTGGGGTTTGTGATTGCCAATGGAAATTGGGCTTTTTGTTTGGAAATTGTGTGTGGAATGCCAATGATGACTTGGCTTTTTGTGTTTGGGGGATGCCAATGAAAATTGGGCTTTGTTTGTTTGGGAATGTGAGGAATGCCAATGACGACTTGGCTTTTTGTGGGAAAATGTGGGGAGTGCCGTAACGGCAAATGGTTTCTTTTTTTGATGAGTTGGGCGACCACTTGTTTGGTTGTGTTTGCATACGAAGCTGCTTCGACCCACTTGGTGAAACAGTTGATGGCAACTAGTATGAACGGGTGCCCTTTTGAAGCCTTTGGCTCAATCATTCCGAACATGTCTATGCCCCACATAGAGAAAGGTTAGGGTGATGTCATGACATTCAGAGGTGTTTGTGGTATGTGCCCCTTGTTGGCATAATTTTGACACTTGTGATATGTCTTGGCATGGGTTTGGAAGGACTCCTCATGGATTTCTTCGGTGAGCATGACTGCTTCAAGTTTATCCACACGTCCGAGTGAGACTATGATTTCTCTTATAGAGTGTGCCCCGGCAGAGGGAGAACTGTGGTGCTATTATTTTTTTTTAGGGTTCTCTTGGTGAGGTTGTATTACCCTATCCTCTTAATCCCCAAGTCTGGACAATCCTTTAGGAGGTTCAAAATCGTCCTTATTATCATCTTCCGTTTGGTTAATTTGGAGATTGAAGTCAAAAGGGATCGTAGCAGTGTTATTTTTTGGTGTATGATGATGATTTTTTTGTAGGGTTTATGAAAATTTATTGCTAATTAAGAACGAAAGAAAAACGAACTCTTTTGAACATAAATTGCAACTTCATTAATGATGAAAATGATTTGAAATATGGGGGTCCCATAAAAATTAATCATTTGCCTTGGGAAGAGCAAAATGATTGTTTTTTTTTTTGAAAAACAAAATAAATTACTTGGACAAAGAAATGATTTCCGGAATTCCGATGGCCCTCCGGTTGCTCGGATCTCATCCGAAACGCTACTGTACACCGGGTCGGGTACTTCCTTTTTTTGGTGCTTGGTGAGGGAATGATATGAGGGTTTTTCTTTGAAATGCATGAAAATGCATGTAAATGTATGAATGCAATGAGTATGCAAAAATATGCCCCTCTTTTTTTGTTTATGCAAAAAGTTTTATGAATGCAAATGTTATGACATGCAGGGGTTTGTTATATGAACGTTCAGAACTTCCCCCCATCCTCACGTGTAGGCTCTAAAGGTGAAATTTCCTAAGAAGAGGTCCCTAGAGTCATAGATCTCACATGGAATTAGGGTTGTCTATGGACATACGTCGACATGACTTCAATTAATTCCACGTGAAAATCTCCTCTAAGCGGGGTTGGGCATCCTACCTCACGGACATACGTCAACGCGGGCTTCCGCACACAACCTCCTTCTAACTTAGTTTTTTTTCTCAAGCTCGGGTAGAGAGCCTCACACGTCCGGCATTAACCCGAACAATGTGGAGTAACATCACTCAAGTAACCCCCGCATTTGATATATATATGATATGAATATAAAGCAAAATAAAGCAAATATAAACATAAAACATAAATATGACATGTATGAATAAAATAATAAGCATGGTGCGCAAAGAAAAATAAAACAATTGGCTTAAAAGCCAAATAGGATAGGCTTGACTCGCTAGTGGGAACAGAATCCCCAATGGAGTCGCCAGCTGTGCGCACCTCGTTTTTTTCCTCGGGAAAAAGACGCGCAAATCCTCCGAGGTCGTTCGCAAACGCTCAGAGGGCCTTTGTGAAGCCGCCACCAAAGTTTTTGTGTAAAGGGAACGTTGATAAACCCTTAAGTTTTTTTTGTTTAAAGGGAAACGATAATAAAACCCTTTGACGATGAGGATAAGGATTTGGTCATCGCAACCATTGTCGGGTTCGGGAGTCGATTACGCAAGGGGAAGGTATTAGCACCCCTCACGTCCGTTGTACTCAACGGGAACCTTCTATTTGGTTAAAGCTTGAATTGTTTTTTTAAATACTTTGCGCGCATGTTCATTTATGTTAAAAATATAATAAAGGGGGGGAGAAAGAGATAAAAACAAACGAAAGAAAAGAAGGAAAAAAAAGGTTTTTATTATTGCGCTTGACAAGATGTCGATCTTGCTCCTACGTATCTCCCGGTAGTCGGAGAATTCAAAGCGTACGTAGTTCTTTGGTAGAAAAACATACATGTGTTGGTTGATTTTAAATGGACGATGTTTTAACCGAATTCTTGCGATTAAAACGTAGCTTGTATGCTCGCGCTTGGAGACTTATCAAGCGTTTGTTCGTGAATCGCATTAGAATTGTTAAAAGGTACGTCCGTTAGGGTAAAGGGTGGGAATTGGCCGCTATGGGACCAAGAGGTACAATGGACTCATACAAGTCAATCATTGACCGAGTGGACTCAAACGAGTCGGGGGGTGAGTCTAATGGCCACGGGGGACCAAAAGTTTGGATTGACCACAAGGGGCCAAGCTTTGGTTTGGTTAGGGTTGTACATATTGAAAAAAGGAATGACGATTGTCCGAGCGACGAGACATACGTCACGCATTCGTACAATCGGGGCGATGGAGAGACATACGTCACACCATCCCTTTTTCATTCATGTTTTTTGGGTTGAATCCTTTAGAAATCCCAAGGTATGTCAAAACATTTGGTTTGAAAACCCAAAATGGGAAGGTTTAACAAATTTTGCTAGAAAACGCATAAGTTCGTCTCATTTTGCGAAAATGCGAACGTATTCGGCGTATGTTCATGTTTGAGTTTTGAAAATCATGAACAATATCTATTGTTCAAGTTTTGATTGAAATGATGAACATAGCTTGTTTGTTCATGTGGTTTTGAAAGTTTGAGAACATAACTTGTTTTGCAAGTTATCCACAAAATGGTCATACGAACTTGTGATTTTGTCAAAATTATGCAAAATCCTTGTTATGGTTTGAAGAACATGGGTTTAAAAACTCTTAGGTTCTGAGCTCTGGGGCTAGAACCTCAAAAATTGGTCATTTTGACACAAAAACTCAGATTCTGAGTTCTGTCATGGTCGCACTGCGAAGCATGCGAAATTTTGGGTTCAGAAGCTGTTTCTGAACCTTGGTTCAGAAACAACTTCTGAACACACTCAGGACCTTATAGGTGGGTGAAAAACTTTGAGTTTTTGGGGTGAAAAAGGCTGGACAAACCAGTTTTGATGTTTTGAAAACCTTGGGATTTCTTTGAAATTCAAAAGGGGTTTTTTAGAAACAAATGGTTTTGAACCAAAATAGCTATGCAAACACAATTGTAAATGCAAGATAAAGCCTTAGAAACTTACAGAACTCCTTAGCAAAGCTCCAGCTGCACTTGATTTGATTTGGTTGAAGGCTTTCACAATGGTTTTTGATATTGGTGATGGTTTTGGAACTTTGGAAAGCTTTGTGTTGGATTGGTTTTTTCTGGTTATTTGTGGAGGTTTGTAAGCTAAAATGAGTAGAGTTTCTGCTCTTGAAATGCTGTGTTAATTGTGTTTGTATCCTTGGGCATTGCCTTCTATTTATAGGCCAAAACCAAATCTTTTTCATCATTGCAAAATCCTAAAATTCAGCTGATTTGTGGCTAAGATCAAGCTGGATCCTTTTGCATTAAATGCTAATGGATAGAGGCAACCCTGCCTTGCACCAAGGGGCAAGACTCAGCCTGATTTCAGCCACAAATTCAACCAATTCTAGAAGGTAATGATGAAGAACAAAGCTGAATTGCAATTGGCTAATGCTTGGGGATCAATCCTTGCAATCTCAATGGTTGATCAATGAAAACGTGCACTGTAATGTGCAGAGATTGAGGGATGAAAAGGCTACTTATGGCTGGTGTGAGAGGGTGAAAAGCTGCTGCAAAACAGAGTAGGCACTCATGGCTTTTCAAGTGAGAAAATCCAGCTAGTTTGACTGGTTTTAGGGGGAGCAAGCAGGAGGAAAGTCCTCAAGCAGGTGGCTGGCAACCTTGTGGTGGTTAACAGGTCACATGGGAGGGACTAGAGCTGCCCAAGGGCAAGCCCACTTGCTTGTCACATGCTAGGTTGGAAGAAAAAGCTTCCAACCTTGGCATTAATGGCAAGTCCTTCAATTCTGGTTTTGCTTGGCCCAATTAGCCATGAATGCTACTTAAAATAATTATGGAAATGATATGCAACAAATTCTGGAATTAAATCAAAGAAACCAAAAATCTGCAGAAAAATCGCAGACTTCGCAGTGCGAAGGGAACTTCGCAGTGCGAAGTCATCATTTTTGAAATGTTGACTTTTCTGTTGACTTTTGTTGACTTTTGACTTTTTCCTCCCTCTTTGATTTTTTTTGTTTTTTGTTTTAAAATGCTTAGGACAAAATTAGGGTACTACAGATGGATTTTGCAAAGCTTTGAGGTTGGAGATTATGGATGATAATGACACTAGTGCTTCAAATGTTTTGCTATGAGTGTAAAATTTGTGTATTGAACTCTCTATTCTCTCTCAAAAATGCTGTAATTTTTAGCTCTTGAAGGCTTTCAATTGTGTGTTTTTGTGATTGTGCATTGTATTCCTTTTTATAGGCCAAAATGAAATCCAATGTAATGATGAGAAAATCTTTAGAACCTAGCTGATTTGTGGGCTAAAACCAGGCTAAATGGCTTTGCATTTAATGCAAAAGTGAAGAGGTTGCTTTGCCTTGTGCCAAGGGTAAAGACTTTGGTTGATTTCAGCCACAAATGCAGCTGATCTTTGAATGCAATGATGAGAAAAAATCTGAAAAAACAGGGCAGCTGCAATTGTGTGGTTCTTGGGATCAATCCTTGCAATCTTGAGAGGTCAAGCAAGGAAAACGTGTACTGCCATGTACAGAGGTTGGGGGAAACAAAAGGGAAGCATGTGGGCTGGTGTGAGGGAGGAGAAATACAGCTGAAAACAGGGCACACCAAACAGCTTTTTTGGGCAAGAAACCACTTGTGTTTGACTGGTTTTGGTGGAGAAAGAAGGAAGGAAAAGGAACAAGTAGCTGGCTGGCAAGCTCAGGGTTAATGATAGGTCAATTGGGAGGGACAAGAGCTGACCAAGGGCAGCCAATTTGCTTGGGCACATGCTAGGTTGGAAGAAAATCCTTCTTTCCTCAACCTTTAATGTCACACCTTTGATTCTTGCTTTGCTGCATTTAATCAGCCACAATTGGCAATAACAATGATAATAATAATAATAAAGGATAATAATAATAACTACAAATGAAAACAAAAGAGATAAATCAAAGAAATAAAAATCTGCAGAAACATTCGCAGAGTTCGCAGTGCGAAGGTCACTTCGCAGTGCGAACTCCCCTTTTTTTTGTATTTTCCTTAAAATAAAACAAAATAAATAAAACTAAAATAATAAAAATGAATAATGATAATGATAATGGTAATAATGAAAGTGATAATGAAAAAAAATAGTAATGATAATAATAAAGATAATAATAAAATGATGAAAAAGTTAATAATATTAGTAATTAAAAAATAATGATAATAATAATAATAATAAAACATTGATAAAAAAGATAATAATAATAATATTAAAAAAAGGCAATAGTAATAGTATTAATAAGGATAATGATAATGTTAATAAAGGTGGTAATGCTTATGGTGATAAAATGTAAATAAAATCCAACAACAAAAAATGAAATAATAAAAAGTAATAATAAATGATGAAATAATAAAAGATAAAACAAAGAAAAATATGAGTCAAAAAATGGGGTATGACATATATCATAACCCATCACTCATTGTTAATGCATCATCCAAGCATGCTAATCCTTGTCCTTCAGTAATGAAGTTAATTTAAACAATTGAATAATCATTGGCATGTTACACAATAGGTTTTTGAGAAATAATAGGATTATGGACATCTTCGCTCAACGAAGTGAGACTTCGCTTAGCGAAACTGTAACATCCCACCTAAGACTCGAATGTTTACCAATATTGAGACGATGTATCAGAAATGTTTTAAGCGAAGGACAATTTGGTAAATTGTCAGTTAATGGGTTTATTTATATGGCAAGTGTAATATCCCGCTTATTAGTGTCAGTTATCAGTGTTAGAAGTAATTAATAAGCGTGGCAATTTAGTAATTCATGGCAATGGCAATTTTGTGAATATTTGAAAAGGGAGTAACAATTTTAAAAGGAAGGAAAAAATATTTTCCCATTTATGTTTTCTTCTCCTTCATTTCATTCTCTCCAAACCAGCCACTCTCTCCCCCAATTCTCTACTCTCACGCCTCCTCTCCCTCTCCAACCATCCATCAACTCTTAATCCCAACTCTTGTAAGAAGGTATTGCAAGCAAGCTTGGTAGGAAGCTTAGAACAAGAGAAAGGAAAGAAGAACAAGAAAGTATCAAGAGAAGAGTTAGAGCTTTGGTTTTCAAGCTTGAGTTTAGTGATTAGAAGCTTGGCAAGGAGTAAAGCTAGCATCAAGGTGAGCTCCTTAGGGTTTTAGAACCCACTATGAGTAAGTTTAAGAGTAATTTTACATTTTGAGCTAAGTTTAGGAATTGTGCTCTAATCTCATATGCTTGCCAAATTCCTTGATGAATCATGTTTAAAACTATCAATTTGTATTAGAAATTCATTCCTTATATTGTATGATGCCTGGATATGCTTAGATATGTCAAAATGGTGGAAAAATCACACTTTTAACTAGTTTTGAACTGTCATTTTCGCCCGGCGAACTCGGGGCGAGATTATAGCGATTTTCAGCATTTTTCCCTGCTTCATTTCGCCTCCACTTCGCCTCAGGGTCGCTCAGCGAAATCAGGCAGACAGCTCAGGTCTGTTCTGGTTCGTTTTGGGTGCTGTATACGCGTTCGGCGAGGCTTTTAGTAACCGTTTTCAAAGAGAACTTAAATTTCTATGAAAAACACCATTCTTGACATATCCGGAAGGTTGTTTAAACATTTAAGGAATGGATGATTATGGATTTGGCAAAGCATTAGAGATGCAAGAATAGAAGTTAATTAAGCTATGGAACATTTCCAACAATTAAGTGATGGCTTATGATAACGATAAGCCTATGATCATAGATTCATATGATATAGATTGAGAAATTAGTTCCCTTAAGAAACGCATTAAGTATGCAAAGCCTTTAGCAAGTATTAGACGTACTCTCAAGTACGAAAGTTAAGAATTAATGAGAATAAGAATGATTTACTTAAAGAATGCATCAGATATGCATAGATTCAGTTGGTGTATCAGATATACACATATCAGTTAAATTAATTATCAGAATATGTATAATCATATAACAGGAATAATAATTAATAATCAGGACAAGCTTTGTGTCTTCTGTTCTCTCGACCAGTTAGAGAGAACAGGGGGTTTCAGCACTGCTGAAACGGGCAGGAACTTTCCGTGAGGATAACCACACAGAGTTACAGTGTGTCTCCTGTGCTCTCGACCAGTTAGAGAGGACGGGGGGTTCCAGATGGAACGGGCAGGAATCTTCCGCGAGGATAACCACACACTTAGGCAAGAGGAGTCCGGTGTTAGCCTAATATGATAGGATTTTCACCGGTTATCAGGGGAATGTGCTTCGGGGTTACTCCACCCGGGGGCATTCCGTAAAATGAACCCAGATAATATTGTTTGTTCAATGCTAACAGCTAACATAAGACTTTTATCAGTTAATTATTTTATTATGTTATCAAACAGAGAATAGTTATCAGACAAGTATCAGATAATCAGTTATCAGGCGGTGATCCTAGATTCCCCTCGATCACCCAGTTATCAGGACTATTCAGTATCAGACTCAGATAGTGATCCTAGGTTTCCCCTTGATCACTAGTTTAGCAGGATGTAGTCCAGTTTATGACTATACAGTTTAGCATGATCAGTCAGATAGCCCACTATGGGTAAGGTTAAGACTTGGCGATCATAGGTATCCCCAAGATTGCCGAGGTAGGCACGGCGACCCTAGGTTCCCCGAGGTTGCCAACAGTAGGTAGGGTAGGAGCTCACTGAGACATTATGTCTCATCCCTATCCTTCTGGTGCAGGTTTTCAGATGAAGATCTTCAGGAAGACGCTGGATGGAGTGCAGATGCTCGTCAAGGCAAGCTCAGGAGGTTGATGGATTTTATATATATATATAAACGTGTATTATTTGAGATTTGGATATTTATGTAAACGAGCAAATTGTACTCATTCAGTGGTTTGTATATTTTAATTATTGTAAATTTTAATGTACCCAGTATCAGATTAATACACATGCTAAATATTCTAGATAATTTAGTATGGGTGTTACAGAAACTATGCAGAAACAGATGCTCTGTTTTTGCATAAGTGCATTCTCAGTAAAAGTTATAGATTTCAAGTTATAGCGCAATATAACATAACCAATGCTTAGTTTTATGGATAGAAACATATATTAAGGCAAAGATTCACAAAATTAGATGTATGTATTAACGGAAGGGGAATTTAATCTATCTAAATTATTTGAGATTAACTCACTCAACCCAAAGGGAAATTCTAAACTAAAAAGGAACTCACCTTAATACGTTCTGGTTCCTCAGTACAACTCAATTGCCCAAAGAAAGCTCCTATCAGCTCCATAAGCACTTTTTTCTAAAACAGCTTATCCACGGCTTATTGCTTCTGCCTTTGGCTTCTTAACTCGAACAACAACTTATCCATAATCTTATCACTTCTGCCATCACTATAATTTCCTATAATCATTTTTCCGACAGTTTTCCCAAAACAGCTTATTGACAGCTTATGGCTTAGGAACATTCCAATTCGATTCAATCCCCAAAACAGCAACCCAAACGTGTATAGACACCACAAAACCCTGACTGTAACAGCTTAATTCATAATTAATCACTTATGGCAGATTTAATCCAAAAACAGCTTATTTCGCGAAATTCACGTCAAAACCCGTAAGCAGTTTTCAGCAGAATTTGAGCAACTTCAAACGCGTTTTCTGAGTTCATTACTAATCCGAATCATACGAAATCTATAACCAAACTGAAGGGAATTAGAACGTACCACAAACTTAGATAGTTTGCAGCAATGGATCAGCCTTTGATTCCTCCTAGAGACGAAACAGAAAAATTCAAAACATTTGTCTCATTCTGTCAAAAGACTATGCAGGATTTATTAGATGGATTTTATTTATTTTGATAAGATACGGATCAGATATTAGCCTTAATATGCTGAACCAGATACACAAAGTTCAGGAGATAAAATCATGTCTAGATTACAAACAATACAACTCTGAGAAGACAAAACTACAATACTACAATGACCCTGTAAAGGGTTTTGTTCAGTCAATTTTATCCACTCTCTGGTAAAGGCTTAAAGCTGGTGATCGGTTTTTGTAGCATAACGCTCCTCCTCCTTATAATAGTCGTTGAAACCAACAATATCCTTAATTTCTTCAAAAGATGGCATGCTTTCCGGGGGAGGAACACCACCTCCCTTAATGGCACTCAGTGCACCCTGCAAATTCAGCCATAGCATCAATATGTTAATTATAAAATCCAAGTGATACTTTAACTAAAAATATTCAAAAATAGGTTGAGATGTGATTTAAGAATCAACAATGCTAGTTTTTGGCAAGCAGAAAATAATACTTCAAAAATAACCACTAATCTTCGCTCAATTACACCCAAAACATCTTTAATCCGAAGTGTAGGTGCTGTAACTTGTGTAAAACAGCAATTCACAGGAGTTCAACACAGCCCTGGTGTTGCACTTAAAATGGTGTTTTACAAGAAAGGTAAAGATGTAACTCGTGTAAAACAGCCATTCACACAGACAGTTGTATATTACTATCTCTCTTAGCATGTCCTATACTATAATCAAAGGGAACATTAAAGGGCAAGTATAGAAAGACATGTGAATTGTTACCTGCATTGCTCGTATGGAAACACCCATCAAAGAAAGTGGATAAACAACAAGTTTATAACCAACTTGATCAAGTTTCTGAGGATTAAGTATCGGTGTTTTCCCTCCTCCTTCAAGCATATTTGCCTGCAAACTTTCATAAATACGAAGAGTATAACACAACAAGTCAAACAAGATGTATATTTATTTAACAGTAAATACTCAAGTTAGTCTTGTACTTAAGCCCCAGGTACACGGTTCGATTCCCACGGAAGGCATGAAACTCCACATGGGGGTGGAGAAGTCCATGAGTACATCGCGGGGGATCGCGGGGGCCCAGATGCCGAATCCCGGATCCGAATCCCAGATGTTACAGTCTCTTAAAAGTTTTTTTTTAGTTTGTGTCAATTATGTTGTGTGACTCATGACTTAATTGGGGGTCGCGTCTTTATGGATGCTTAAGTGTTGGACTGATTTTGTTGGTTATCATGACAATCTGGAAGAGAGTTGGAATGATTGTCAAGTCTATTGTTGAAGTAGTTTTGCTTTGATGAAAAATTTTAAAAGGTTGAAGTGTTGCCTTCAAGATTGGCACAAAAAACATAGCCAAAATATCAAAGAATTAAATTTAGAGTCAAAGTTGTCTTTACAACTAATGGACATTAAAGGAAAGAGGCTAGTTAATATGTAGTTGATCAAGTTCAAAGAAAAACGTTGGTGCATCAAATTTTCTCTCTGTCTTTGGTGAATTGTAGCCTTTAATTGAAAAGATTGCATTCATTATGGTTGAAAAAATTCTAAATGCTTTCATGATTGGGTTAAAAGCATGTATCGTAATAATGTTAAAGGTGAGGTCTTTAATCATTTTGATAAGAACTTTGAAAAGAGTAATTTGTGTGGGCCTTTGTTATTTTCAACGCCTATACATAGTCTATCATATGAAGATTTATTAACCCAATAGTTCTCTTTGGAGGAAATTAAACACACAGTTTAGAATTGTAATAACTTGAAGATCCCAAATCATGATGGTGTAAATTTTGGATTCTTTAAAGAATTTGGGGAAATGCTTTAAGTAGATTTTTGAAGTTGTTCAATGATTTTCAAGCTAACGGAAGATTGGGGCATGGATTGAATAACACTTTTATAGCTCTTAATCTAAAGAAGATAAGTTCTCAATCTTTGAAATGATTTATACATATACCTTCGGTTGGTTGTGATTATAACATTCTATCAAAATGATGGGCAAATTGAATAAAAATATTATTGGAAAGGTAGTGCCGACAACGTTATCAGCTTTTTTGAAAGAAAGACAAATTTTTTATGGGGTTTTTATTACAAATGAGGTTGTGGGTGAATCTAAAAAGAAGAAAAATGAGTTAATTATGTTTAAAGTTGATTTTGAAAAAGCTTTTGATTCGGTTGATTAGTATTATCTTGATTATATTATGAGAAGGATGAATTTTTCTTGTAAGTGGAAGTGTTGAATGTTTGAGCACAACAACACCATTTGTTCTTGTAAAAAGCATTTTAGTAGATTGTTTTGTTTGGCAACAGAGAAAAATGATTTTGTGGTTGATATGATGTTAGGAATGGGGTTAGGTGAGGTTGTTGGAGTTGGAGAAGAAAGTTGTTTGCTTGGAAGATTGAGTTGGTGGAAGAATGTAAGGTTTTATTGTCTTACATTTCTTTGCAGGATAACATGGAGGACACTTGGTTTTGGAATATTAACGTCGATGATATGTACTCAGTTAAAGAATTTTATGAGATGATATCTAATTTGAAAGATATATCATATTCTACTGTTTATAAGGTCATCTGGAACGTTCCTTTGAAGATATTTTTGGTTTGCTTGGAGATTCCTACACAATTGTCTTCCCATCATAGAGATATTATTACAAAGAGAGATGAGGTATTTAGTACCGTCTTTTTGTATATTTGGTTGTAATTTTAATAAAACAGATAACCACTTGTTTTTTATTCTCCGATTTTCGAAAAAAATTATGGATGTATGTTCTATCTTGGCTAAGAATTATTTGTGTAATGACAAATAACAATTTGGTCATGTAGTTTGGTTTCTCATGAAAAGAAAGTGAAGAAATATTTTCATGTGATTTGATTGACATGTATTTGATCAATTTGGAAGCATCGCAATAATTTGGTGTTTGGTAATCAAAATTGTTTAATAGTAACTTTACTTGTAATTTGAATGTTAGATTTTCTTCTTGGTTTGGAGGTGTCGTTGTTTTGTTGTTGTTGTTTATGTAATTGATAACTTTGTATTTCTTCAATCTTAGCACTACTTGTGCTTTGATTGTTAGTTTTGAATATATTATATTTATAGTCTTTAAAAAAAACTCTGCATTGAGTTTGTGAAAATGAGAAACAAAAAACAAAGTTTACATATTAAAATAAGCTTAAAGACAAACAAACAAAATGCAAAATATAACTCTAATTTATTCCTTAATAAACTACCAGTTTAATATATATCTTCATTTCTGGAGCATCATATTTCATATGTCATTCCAACCTTTATAAGCCTCTTACGAGGGATAGCCATCAACTCATCCCTTTGTTGAAAGTTCCTTCTTAAAAAGTTATATGTGCTGACAATAATCTTATTTAAGATTGATGATTTCGGATCTGCCACTACCTCTGTTTCCCCTAGCATATACACTACACCTTTTTCCAATGCCTTATCTATAACCTTTATCTCATTTTCAATTCCTTCAACCATATCTAGTGATTGAATTGAATCCAAAGATGCACAGGACAAAGATAAAGATTTTTCTTCATCATCATGAACTTCTTCACCAATTGTTGTTTTTTCAAGCTCAAGCATATACTTACTTTCTTGTGTAATAAATTCCTTTAGATGTTGCACCAATTGAGACTCAAACTCCATAGAATCTCCAATTACATCATTATAACCATGCCTTACAATGCAACGAAATATTTTGCATTCTTTCGGCTCCACATGTCGAAATAGAAACTTCTCTTCCAATGCAACACTAGTAATTGGAATTGCCTTAATGGAGACAAACACAACAACTGAATGAATGGACGGTATGTTGGCAATGAAGTGAAGGAATATTGGAGGAATTCCTTGTACTAGCTCACAATACAAAACTCCAATTCCATGCATGCGATTTGTGTTTAGATCATTCACCAATTTTAACAAATACTCGGAAGAGACTTTGTTCTTGAGGTCAAACATGTACCTTTCTTTTTGTGCATAAAACCATATTGCCATTACCATAGTGAAGATGACTGCAGATACTAAAGGAAGAAAACCACCTTCTTTGAACTTTACCATTTGTGCAGATAAATAAATTAACTCAATGCAACCAAATGGCATACAAAAGAGAGATACTTTCCATATGCTTTTCTTCCACACAATCAACATTACAACGGAAACCAATAATGTTGTGATGACCATATCACAAACTATTGCAACCCCTGCATCAAACATAACGCTCGACAATGTCATGATATTGTAAATTTTACATATACTAGTAAATAAGGGCGGATGCAAAAGAAAAATTAGTGTGGAGCCAAAGTAGTCTATAATATTTTTAAAAGAGTAAATGCCTGAATTGATACTTGAATGAAAATACGAACACGTATTTGTTTTCTAAAAAATACAAATTTTATCTTAAAAAAATGTTAAATGCCAACTATGTAATTTTTCCATTGGTACTAAAATCTCTAAAAAATTGAATTAATCGACATTTGTTAAGACTGTGGGAGAAAATTTATATTTTACTGAACATGTTAAGCATAAATCTATTTTATGGGGGCAAATGACCAAATTTTCTTCAACCTAGATTTGTCCCTACTATTAAATCTATCACGTGCAAAATTGTACAAATTTTTGGGAAAATGTAACAGAAAATAGAAATGTAAAATTGACCCACGTGTCATTAGGAAAAATGGATATGGTATATATATCACATATATCTGTAATTCTAAAGAATATATGTCACATATATGTGACACACACACAAATATGTGTGTATATATATATATAGAGAGAGAGATAGAGAGAGAGAGAGAGAAATGTTGAAGCATAATTACCATATGCATTGCTCAGTTTTTCCGAGGTTCTGAAGAGAGCAGTAACCACAATACATGCAATCATGAGCATATAATTGATTTCAGGAATATAAACTTGTCCTTTATGTGTAGTAGAAGTGTGCACAACCTTAACCCTTGGGAAACAACCCATACTTAAAGCTTGAGATATAATGGAAAATGCTGCGGAAACTATTGCTTGGCTAGCTATGATGGAAGTAACAACAGCAACAACAAATGTTGGCCAATACAAAGGACCTACATGGATATTACAAGATAATTAACACTGATAAAGTCTTTGATAATTAAATAAAAAACGTTTAAATGTGTAAAAATATCAATGAATCTTTAAAAATTAATCAATATTGTACCGGGTATGCATTCATAGAAAATATTTGACACAGTGTGGGGAAACTTTCTAAGATATGCTGCTTGTCCACTATATACTGCCAATATTGCTGGAAGTGTAATAAAAGAGAAGCTAATCTGCAACATGTATATATACATCAATAGTGCAAGTGTGTAATTATAATAAAGATTAATTTTCAAATACAAAGTTCTATATTATTTTTTATATAAAAATCACCACACTTTTTTCTTTTGTCATGATTCAACAACGTTTCATTTGCATTACTATTGTACTACTTTTTACGTAATAATTGATCACAATTTTTTCACATGATTAAATCCTTGCGATTTTTCATTATAGCATAAAAATTAATTCCATTTCATTAATACTTACTTGAATGGCTCGAACATTGAAGTGACCCAAGTCAGCAAACATGGCCTCACAACCTAAAATTATGCATAAATACATATATTTGAATAATTAAAAAAAAGAGAGAGAACTCAAATAAAAAATTTAAAAATTACAGGCTTGTCATATATGGACCTCCCAAAAATGTTCAATGGTGAACCCTTACAATTTTTGGACAAAAAATAAATTTTATAATAATAATGGGAAAAATGTAATATTTCATCAAAATTTACTAAAAATATTAAGAATCTATATTTGAATTCTTTTTAAAGATCCATATTCGATGCACTCTACAATTGTATAAGACAATAACAATGTGAATTATACCTGAGATGCATAAAAATACTCCACCTAGTGACATCCACGCATTTTTTCCATTGTGTTGGAAGTAATCAACAATATATTTTGGATTAATAGCAAGTAATACTCTGACATCATATTTGAACACGTTGTAAAGACCAGTTGCTCCAATTAATATAAACCACATGGTTACAATTGGAGCGAATGAAAATCCTACTTTGCCAGTACCAAATCTTTGAGCACAAAAAAGGATCACCAATATTGCTATAGTGATACTCACAACATAATCTGAAAGTGAAAAATAAGCAATATATATTATCATGACTAGTATATTATAATAGTTACAACACAAAATAAATCATTAGTAAAAAAGAACACAAAAAAAAAGTAAATAAAAATTTGAAGTCTTCTTAAATTAAATACCTTGACCCAATTTAGAACTGATTCCGCTTACTGCAGAAATAACTGCATGTACAATTGAGCAAAATATTTTTGTCAAGTCCATCCAATGCCAAAAAATGGTCAATAACATTGCATATAATATCCTCAAAGAAAACATTGCATATATTATTTTCTTTATAGTTTTTGTGTCATACAATTTTGTGTTGATGTTAATGTTTTACCAAGATTTTATTTATTTTTTCATCAGACATTTTGGTAAGACACGTTGTGCTCTACTATTAATTACTAGAGCGGTCAATTTGATTACCAATTTGTATTGTTTTGCTTTTTCTCAATGCATACTCAACTTCAAATTAAGGCTTTTTAACACGAAAAGATCAATTTCAATACAAATTAATACATATGAATTTACATATGTTTACTTGTGGTGATGAGTAAAATATAGGAGACAAAACTGTAAAGGTAAAAGTTAATACTTAACCTGACATTGGCGGAGTGAAAACCAGGTCACTTATAACCATGGTAGTTTCCAATATAGTTCATAAATAAAAGAAGAACACATGTAAGATAGGGACGACAAAGCGGTCAAACCCTCCCAACCCCACCCGCCCCGTCATTAACCCGCCAAAAAAGGGACGGAGCGGGGCGTGTCAATTAGTGATGGTAGATTGGCGGGGTGTCCCGTCAACTTTTTTTTTTACAATAATTGACAAATTCGCAAAAACGTGTAAAAAATAACTTAAAATTAAAGTCCATTCAAAGAAATCAAAATATAAAACTAAACTTCAAACATCCATGATCCATTAAAGCAACAAGGAAACCATAAAACCTTAATGACCTAGTCTCAAATCCAACAACTCAAACAAAACATGGATTCTATGTTTAAATCCACACCACCAAAAATTAAACCAACAAGCAAACCATAAAACCATAAGGAAATACTCAAATCCAACAAAAACAAAACTTGGATTAAATGTTTAAATCCACACCAACAAAAAAAATATAGTAAACAATAACAATAAGTAGTCTTCAATCCAAATTAACAACGGTGTTTGATGTTTGGTTGGATGTTAACGACGAAGCCTCTTTTCCATCACCCGAATTTAGAAGATCAATTTACAATGGGCGTGGATTTTTTTAAAACTTTTTTTCCTTAAGCCCGACGGGCCAACCCGCCCCGTCACCGTCCCGTTTTTTAGCGGGTTATGCGAGGCGGGTACCCTACTAACGGCGAATTCAAAATCTCAAACCGCTCCGTCAAAATAGGCGGGCTAAACGGTTCAATCCGACGTACCCAACCCGTTTTGCCATCCCTAATATAAAATGACTATTTCTAAGCTTTTGTTTCAACTTTTGATCGAAAAGATTAATTGCAGTACAAAACAATACTTGTGAAATTATTATATTTTTACGTGTCGTAATGAGTAAAATTTAGTAGACAAAACTGTAAATATGAAAGTTAATACTTAACCTGACATTGGTGGAGTGAATACCCCGTCACCTATAACCATGGTAGTTCCCAATATAGTCATAAATAAAAGAAGAACACGTGCAAAATGACTATTTTCAAGCTTCTGCTTCAACTTTTGGTTGCTAGATGATGTTTCTAATTTGTAGTTAGAAAGCTCCATGTCCTCTTGTTGTTGATTTGGAATCAAACTCACATTGGCATGCCTACATAGCAATGAATAAAGTGCAAATGCCCCGCCTAAATAAAAAGCCAAAACAATCTCATTAAATATTTTACTTATGTACTATTATTTTGCTCTTTTTTTTTTTTAATCAAAACTATTATTTAGTTATGTAGTAGTAACACATGTTATCATTTATAGATGGAGAACAAATTTGAGATCAAAACCAAATCAAGCTTGAGAATCTAATTATTTCAAAAATGATTTTTTGTTTAAACAATAAAATAATTAAGAAAAGAAAAATAGAGCAACACATTTTATCTTACCATTGCCATTGTCGTTAGCCTTAAGTACAATAAAGACATATTTGAGCAATGGGAGTGTCAAAATGGTGTAATATATGAGAGATAAGACCCCAAGAATGTCATCGGTGTGATCAATACCCTTTGTGAAGGTGCTTGCAAGCACATAAAGCGGAGATGTTCCAATATCACCATATACAACTCCCAAGCTTTGAAATGCCAAAGAAATAGTAGCCATCCAACCCAACTATTAATAATCAACATTCAAGAAACAAGTAATTATAAATTTAATCCAAATGGACAAAAATACATCTAGTTTACAACACAATTTATTATTTTTAATAAAAAGAAAATGGCAACGTGAACTAATTAATTTAAGATTTATTCTAGTTACACCCCATGAAATTTCAATTACACTCTAATTTAACAAAAACACCCTTCAACTCTTTTTAAAATTTTCAATCATTACCCTCTCTTATTTCCTCATTTTCTTAGTAAAACATTTGCACTCAATAAAACCATAAATTACTCTTTACTCCTCTCATCTTTTTATCAGAAAACAAAATCACACTTTTAAAATTCATCATGGCTTATGGAATTTGTTTAGCATATGGAAGCATAATCACTCGAATACCACCATATCACTAATTCGATACAAATCACTTATGTCATTTTGTCTTAAGTGTTTTGTGTTGAAGGTACTATACGTGAATTGGAAAAAAAGATATCATGGAAGAATTTTCTTCTCCACCTTGGTTACACAAGAATGGATCATCAGTAAGAGATCATGGAAGATATTTAGACAAATTCACTGATTCAAAGTATATGTAAGCTGAGAGATCATGGAATAGATTTTGACAAATTCAACGATTCATAGTATTTGTAAGTTGGAGGTAGTATATGGGAATTAAAATAAAGGAGATCTCCATCGAAAAACTCACTACATGAAACTCAAATCACATACACCCACATATATTGAGTCCACATACCACTTAAAATTTATAATTTATACTTTAAGCCAGTTTAAAACATATACATATATACTTCAACTTTGGTATTATGATAAATAAAGCAAAGAAGATTTGATGATTGATAGATCATCTTAAGACTTTTCAACAAAAGTTTTTTACTCATACTTTTCACCAAAGTTAAGTGTACATAATTTAATTTTCATACAAGCTTGCAACTTTTTGTCTAAAGCCCCAAAATTAAATATGTGTACCGATTGTTTTTATTTAGGACATTATAAGTTTTGTGTATTATTTATTTAACCAGGTATCATTTATGCACGCAACTGCAAAGATTAACTTCATTGTGTATATGTGTGTGGAAAGAGATAAAGAAAAAAGAGAAGATGAAAAAACAATTGGTAGAGAAACCTTTGAAGAGTGATCACTGATGTTGGAAACTCTTCCAGCCTCAATAGTGAGTGAGTTAGCCCTTGATGTCTTTCTCTCTTTGAGACTCTTCTTGTTCATTGTCTCTTTCCACTTTTCTATCTCTACTTCCTCCATGTTTATACAATCTCCTTCGGTAGGTATTGGGGATAGAGACGTTTTACAATGGAGACGTTTTTATCTTTACAATGACAAGGGGTTTATATAGTATATCACAAGTTGAAGAGACATTTTTCAAATGATAAAGAATTAAAAAAATAAAATTTAAAATAAAAAGACGATGGCAGTGGAGTGAACAAACTCATCCTCAATTTTTGTGAAAAGTACATAAATTTCTCTTTATCTATGTCTCTCCATATTTACTCTTACAATCAATAACTATCACATGGTTCCAAGAATCCAACTCATCTTACTTGTAAAGTAGCAGAAATTGGGGGGAAATATATTTGGAGTAGAGCAGTTATTAAGACACGAAAAAGGAAGAAGATGTTGACACAATCAATTGATGTTATTATTATTCTCTCTTTAACCTACTTCTTCATGAGCACAGCTAAAATAAGGAAAGTTGGTGTTGGTTCACTTTCACACCTTTTTATCTAGTGTTACACCTAGTATATGGTTTTGAGTGTTAACCATATACTCTCCCATGTATCACCCTTTTTATCTATACTCCTATATTCCTTTTCTTATGATACACCAATAGTCAAAATTTTCACTTTCAAATTAAGGTCAATGGTTAATTAATTTCCACTTAGCTATAGTCATGAAGTAGGTGACAAAATTATTAGCCCGAATTTCTCATTAAAAAGACAAATACATATCAACAAAAAAACTAAATTAAATAACAATCATGATATATACCATTAATTAAGATAGAAACTTTGTAACCTTACTTGATTAATCAAGAAAATCACAGTCATTGAACAAGCAAGCAAAATACATTGTATATGTTGTGGTACGTACCAAGTTACCGAAGCTGCATCGAGTTGTCCTACTGTGGCAGTGTGTGAGAGAAGGCTAAATGCTTTTAGATCTTGGCATTATTTTTTTTTTGAGAGGGATTGTATTCTATGTTGTTCATGAAGATGTAGGTTAAAGAGAGAATATAATAACATCAATTGATTGTGTCAACCCGAAAATTCAAAAATTATTTCTCAAAAGAAATGGAGGGTTACCTTAAATATTTAGAGTTGAGATCCCTAATGAGTTAAATGATTGTTAACTTTTTCTAGTTCTCCTATCACAAAACCCTTCTCACCTTTAATATATGTAGTATAGATCTTCTCTATTTCATAAGGAATTGTCGACCTCCATCTCCTTTTGCATACAAGCAAATACACGACACTTTGAATCGAAAGGGTTGAGATAAAATATTTGATTATTAATTAATATTATTTTATAAAAATGAAAACATGTCACTTCGAGTAGGGATGGGCAAAAAAACTAAAAACCGAACCGAACTGCTGAACTGAACCGAACCAAACAAAAAAAAAACCGAACCATTACTAACAGTTCTAGAACTGAACTGAAACAGTTCGGTTCAGTTCAAAACAGTTCGGTTCGGTTCGAAACAGTTTGGTTCGGTTCGAAACAGTTCGGTTCGGTTTTACCATCTAAAATTCGTTTTTGTTTGGTTTTTTATATTTTTTTCAATGGTACAAATAATAACAGTTCGATTCAGTTCGAAACAGTTCGGTTCGGTTTGGAACAGTTCAGTTCAGTTCAAAATCCAAACAGTTCGGTTCGGTTCAGTTATTTTAAATTTATCAAACAGTTCAGTTCGGTTCGGTTCAGTTTTCATCCCGAACCGAACCATGCCCACCCCTAACTTCGAGAACATGCATCCAATAAAATTGAAATGATACAGAGAAGATAAACATGAACTCTACGCAAGGATGGCATGAGCGAAAAAAAATAAATAAATGAAAACATGGATCTTCCCTTAAGTTACAACACTCATAATCAACACACAATAAAAAACACAGCCACCGCACCACTCTTGATCGATGTGTTGATGAATTTCCGATTTACTAATTGCTAGTTCGTGGGGGATGTGAGATAGCATTTTTTTTTATATAACAAATTTTTTCCTATACAATACAAGGATTGCTCTAATATGATACAATAAAAAAAAAATCAAATACTTGGAAACACATTGTAAACACTTTAGATAATTAAGAATCATTGAGGAGAGGATTCAATCTTTCTCTATAGTCAACTTATTCCATTTTTGTTTCCCAACAAGGCAAGCTAAAGGCACAAAGGTAATGGATGACTATGAGGGAACATTCTAAAGAAGAAAGAGGTAAAGAGATTAGAAATAGATTTATTTATTTGCATCCTATTACACAATTGATCAACCGTATCTTTTGCTTAGAAACCATTTGATTCTATTCTTTTTTTCTTTCTTGAGATGGTTGATTCTACTCTATTTCACATGCTTCTCATCAAGCTAGAGAATGAAATATCCAATCATAGAATTTTGCTCTTTTCACTACAAGAATTGCTTTCTCACACCCCAAAAATACCAAAATACCTCAAACAATAATTAACTACCGTTCATTACCAAAACGCCCTCAATGACAGTTAACTATCAATGTTTCATTTAGCGAATGGCAGACAACCGGCGCTGGAGATATTTTGGTATTTCCCAGATGTGAGGGAACAATTTTTGCCGTGAGATGAGTAATTTTCCCAATCATAAGCTTGTGAGGTGTATTGGATAAGGAGTAAAAAAAAGGTGCATTTGCATAATATAATTGATGTAGTCTAAAGTTAGTTTGAGTACTCCCCACAATACCACCGCTAGGTTTGAAATGAGTCGTGCCATTCCCGAAGCTTAAGTTTACTCATGAAACAAAATGTGCAGCTGAAATTTAACTCATTTATTTATGAAAAAAATTCTAACTCATTTATTTAAACAAGTCTAACGATTCTTGAATAAAAAAAGTATTAGTCAGATTTCACTTATCTTTCGGCCAAACTTAAAATTAATGGGGTCTCCTTCCCATAAGAAACGGTCAACAAAAACTAAGTAAAAACATATTTTGTTTACAAAAAATAAAGCTTGAGTTTGGCTTGTTTAGCTCATTTATAATTAAATTATTTGTGCATTTATGAAATTTATTGTAACAGCCCGATTTTTAGCATTAGATTTATCTGTTATTATTAATTAGTATTATTTATCTAATTATATTTGTTAATTGATTATCTATGTGTGATTGGTGGGTTAGTGGAATTATTAGTGTTTGAGTGACATTTTTTGTAATTATGCTAGAACTAGTAATTTGAATTTTAGATAATAGTGGTGTATAATTAATATGAGGGGTTTAAGTGAAGTAAAAGTGTAGAGAAAATAATTGTGAGTTAATCGTGACTAAGCCCATTAATGGGAGTAACCCTAAAACCATATTATAAATAGACTAGTAGTGAGTGGTGGTGAAATAGGTTAAACATTATCACACAAAATTCTGAGAGACAAGTGAGAGAATAGAGAAAGGAGAGGCTTGGAGAAGAGGAAACTAGAAGAGCTCAAGGGGAAGAGGGGAATTCAACTAGAAGTAGCAAGAAAAGTGAAGAATTAAGGTAAGTAGGGAGATTACTTTTACCAAATGGGTTTAATAAGCAATTATGAGGTTTCGGTATTTTAGATTATGATTAATTGCATGTTAATTGCTGCTGATTTTGGTGAATTTCGTGCTCCTTTTTGTTGTTTAAATTAAGCATGATAAACTTTGATGAAATTGCATTTTCTTCATGTCAAAATTCATGTTTTATTATGATTAATTGATACCTTTGTGAATTTTGATGAATTGGATGATTAACATGATAATTGAATGATGTTTGTTGATTATGAAGTTGATTATGAGAATGAGTATGTGTTTTGTTTGAGAAATCATGAAGTTATGTTGAATAAGTTGTGATTTAAGTGATTTTGGGAAAAATTGATTAATTGAGTGAATTTGATTAAGTTGCTACTGTTTTGATTAAGTTGCTGCCTTATGATGAAAAGCATGAAAATATTATGTTGGTTGTGTAGCTTTAATGAGAATTAAGTTGTTGTTGTTGTTGTTGGTGGTGGTGGTGTTTTGCTAAAATGGCTTAATTAAGTGAAAATGAATAAGTTGTTGTTGGAATAGTTTGAATAGGTGATTATAGTGATGTTGAACTTGATGAAATACTATTGATGTTGTTATGCAAGCTTATTTGTTAAGTTGTTGGTGAAAATGGATTTTTGAGACGAACTTAGAAATTAACCGAAAAACCTTGAGAATTCATGTCAATTTGATGTTTCATTGTGTATCCATTATTCAATTTAAGTGTATTGATCATGGGTATTGTTCGTAAACTGATTTTGGGTCAATTGGGATTAAAAATGGGATTTTTGGGTGGAATTTGAGGTCTTCCCGTAGTGAATACCCTATTTTCTGATTGCCCAGAAAATAGGACTTCGCAAAGCAAAGTCCCTGGTCGCTGAGTGACCATGACAGATACAACATGTTCTGTTCTGTGCGTTTTGGTTCTTGGGGGTTGTTTCCGGACATCCCCGGGCATTCCTTTTGTGCCGTTTTGACCATTTGTTGATGAATAACAATCGCTTGCAATGAATTGATTATAAAGTTTGATTTTGAGACGAACTTGGTGATTTTGTGAAACTTGATAATTGTTGAAATGAACTTAATAATCAATTACAGTGGTATGAATGAAGTTGAATCATGAATATAATGTGGTGTAGTAGTAGGTTGTAACATCCGGGCGGACTACTTGCGGCCCCCGCGATGTACTCACGGTCTTCACCACAGCCCCTGGGACTACTAACGACCCATGTGGAGTTTCATGTCTTCCGTGGGAATCGAACCGTGTACCTGGGGCATAAGTACAAGTTCAATGCATTCCCACTACCAATTGAGCTAGTAGCTCAATTGGTAGTGGGAATGCATTGAACTTGTACTTATGCCCCAGGTACAAGGTTCGATTCCCATGGAAGGCATGAAACTCCACATGGGCTGTTAGTAGTCCCAGGGGCTGTGGAGAAGACCGTGCCTTGGGGTCATTAAAGATTCAATAAAAGTAGTGGGACCATTGGGTTCCGGATATTGTTCTAAAGGTCACATCTAGTTGAGCCTGATCAACTCAGTCTAGTATATGACAGTTAGGATAAATATCCGAGAGCTGAATGCGACCAAGGAGGAATGAAGTTTATGAAGAGCGAAGATTAAGGTGACAGAATTTTAAGACAGAATTGGCGAAGAAGTATTCATGCCAAATGGTGGCCATCGAACCGTAAGGTAACTAAGCCCGTTTACGGCAGAGATTCAGGAATGTCAGAAATATTTAAGGATAAGGTGAAGAACCTTAACACAGTTGGACGCGTCATTAGGAGATGTCTCATAGGAGGAGACATGAACAGTAAGATATTATGGAACCATAACGGGAACCGTAGTTGAGAAGTGGCAATAAGGACGGAGTGTGAGGAATCGAAGGACTCGCGCACTCGAATCGGACGAGACCTTAAATTCAAACAGTAAAGGGATTTAATTATTGATTAAGAGGATTAATTGGGACAGATGAAGCTGCAGAGCCTAAACTTGCTGGAACTATCGTGCCACGACCCATGCTTCTCGTGCCACGAGAAAGACAGTGGAGCACTCCTTAAGAAGAAAAGATGGTATACAATCTAGGACCTAAAATGGATGAGTGAGTAGTAATGGTAATACCTCTTGCACATCGAAGCGTGTTTCAGGATATGTACTGTTTGGTAAGCAGATTTGAAATGAGCTAAGTCCAATGGAAGGTTTTATACCAAGAGAAGAGAATCAGATTAGTTTCATTTGATGAACCGTCAAGATGTTTTATACGAGAAACGCAAGCTTAGTAGCAAGTGATGATTACTCAGAACAGGATATTGAATAACAAGTTGAAGTCCCTTGATTGGATGAAGAAGACGAGTTTAAGAGGACACATGGTTATAGTAGACCAGTTTTGAAGGATAATCAGAATTTTAGCCGGGAAATTATATTGAGACTTTATTATATGGGGATCGTCTTAGATGCGAAAGGGTAAGATCGTGGTTGATGTTAATGAGTTTTAAGTTTTCAACTGATGAGTTTCCTTCCACGGTTATTCTAGAAGCTGAAAGAGATCACCTCGTGTTGATAAGTTCCGAGGGCGGTAATAAGGTACATATTTCGAACTGTTTAACTATATGCAGAATTACTCAGATGTTAAGGACAAGATTTAAATTGTGAATGCAGTAACGAGTTGTTGAATGAATTAAAAGGTAATGATGAGGTTTTGAAGCTAAAGATCAGTTAACTGGAGGGTTTCGAAGGTAACCTAAGAGGAATAGTAAAACCATAGAGACCGTAATTGTCTCGGAAAGATTATGGGTATGAAATTCTTACGGATAGAGATAGAACGATTAATAATGGGACTCAAACCCTCAGTAGAATTAGTTTATGAAAGTTGTGAACCTCCAGGAATCATAGAGTGTTTAGAAGATGCCACAAGTGATTGCGTGTGGACTTAAGCTGCTCCAGGTATACTTTTAGGTCGGTTTCTGCAATGTTAAAACGATAATATATGTTCGTTGACCATGAGGTGGTCACAGGAATCAGAACATGGAGAATAAGTAAGGACCAGAGTATAAGCTGTTTTGACAAGAGCATTGTTGGACTCATAGCAATTGCTGAAAAATTGTTTACAGGTTTCGGCGTATTATTGTGAAAGTAAGAATATGGTTTAAGTCCGAAAGGAAACCCAAAGTCTGATGACGATCAGTCAGTAAGTTAAACAGGTAGATTAAGCCACAAGAGAATAAATAAACGTAAGATGATTCTGCTGTGATAGCTACGGGTCATTAAGGAATAAGTCAGCCAGATAATTTTATAATGGTGTATTACCCCTCCTCCGAAGTGATTTGTTTAAATCAGAGTTGCGCAGCGGAAAAGTGATTTAAGGATGAGTTAATAAACGATTCTAAGCTGAAGCTTAGAGAACAAGGATGCTTGTGAAGTCCTTGTCAGATGAACCACAGGAAGGTAATAAGCGCCCAATTTTTTGAACCATAAAATATCAGTGAGCAGTGACGACTCGAACTTGTTATAAGTTCTAGAAGGAAATTTTAAAAGTTAAGACGAGGGATATTTCAAACCTCGAAATACAAGAGAAATGGAAATCGAAGCAGTTTAAGATTATGTGATAAGAATGAGAAGAATGTGTTTCTAGTACAATAAGTCTAGAGCAAGGAAAGTCATCGCTAATACGGTAATTTAGCTATTTTAGCTCAGTAACTTTAGGTGGACTCGAAGAGTAATGTTTAGTCAAAAGGATCAAGTATAAGGCAACATCAGAAAGGTTGCACTTGCAAGATGATACTTTGAAATTGATGCGTTGATCAGAAACGTCAATGTAGTGACATATGAGTTTAAACCACGTTGTACCCCGCTATGTCAACATGTCACATGTATCAGGTTATGTTAGTACTATATATACTTATCAGGCAATACTTAAACTACTCAGATAGTAGTGTAGCAGATTTTCAGCTATGTGACGTGTTTTGGGTAATAGTGGTACGCAATCAGGAATGTTTAAGTATGAAGGTTTTACCAGAACAGAATTGTTGATGTCACCATATTTTAGCAGAAGAGTTAGAAAATTATTGTACTTAATGTTCATCAGTAAAGGAAGAAGGACTTTTATGCAGATTAAAAGTCATTCGTAGTCCATAGTAAAGGGCTACGTAAGTTCAGGTTTTAATTAAAGGATTAAAGAATTAAGTGTGTTATTTTTAGTAGCAATCAAGTAGAGCTTTCTTTTGAAAGTAAGGATCTTGGACTCGACGTCCAGAATGAGAAAATAAGCTTACGATACCGAGAGAATGTAATCACAATTCATGTTATACACTTAAGAAATAAACACGAGTAACATTGGCGGGGCAAACCTGGCAAGCCAGTTGAAAGGCAAATCCCGGATGTTACAAGATGAGTTAAGAGTAAGAAAAGATTCCCATATGATGGGGGTAGCGTCTCAAATATGTTTAGATCAAGAATGATGTCCCGTTAGTCGGACAAGGATGATGTGATGTACTATGTGCCCGTTAGTAGAGTACACGTACTCGGTCATGTATGTAAAATTATGTGCTATGAATTGTACTATATAATAATATGTGAGACGGCTTATGCCACTCATCACTTGGACTAAACTCCTATGAGTTTTGGATTTATCGGTAAAGAAAATATTTATGCTACGGCTAGAAAACAAGGATAATAAGAAACGACCCAATGTCGTCAAAGTAAGATTACGCGGACTATGACGAGAATTATAAGATTCAGTACGAGCGTTTAAGACTTAATAACTTTGAATTGAATTTGCAGAAGTGCATGAACAAGAGGTAAAGTCAAGTGAGTCGGGTAAATTGGTTCAGATAACCTCACATCCCACTACGTAAGAGTTATGCAATTCACCACGGGCATTTCAGTTAAAGGAAAAGTTGTCGACTATATTCGATATATATAGAGTTGGAAATCCAAGGAATTCCGATAAGCAAGACGAACTGGAGTTTTGGCTAGTGGAGGAACTGGTATGAGAGATTCATTCATATATGTGATTTCAAGATGGATTTTAAATTTCGGGGACGAAATTTCTTTAAGGGGGGTAGATTGTAATATCCCGCTCATAATTATCAGTTATTAATGTTAGAAACTTGTTAAGCAAGAATGGCAATTTTGTAAATAGAGGCAATGGCATTATTGTAATTAATTCAAAGGGGAGGATTATAAGAAAAGAGAGGTAAGATATTTCTTACCAATTTCTCTTATTCTCTACACTCTTCCACACTCATCCAAAATCAGCTCTCACTCCCTCTCTTCCTCAACTCACACGCCCTCATCCCCCTCTCCCTAAACCCATCACTTCTTAATTCAATTCTTGGGAGAAACTTTGCAAGCAAGTTTGGTTGTGAAGCTAGAACAAAGGAAAGAAACAAGGAGAATCAAGGAAGAATCAAAAGAAGAGGTATATTCAAGCTTGGGTTTAGTGATTAGAAGCTTGGCAAGGATTAAAGCTAGCATCAAGGTGAGCTCCCTAGGGGTTATAGAACCCACTTTGTTGAGTTTTCATGAGTATTTAGTATTTGATCAAAGTTATGAACTCTTGAGCCCTAATTCTATTTTGCTAGCAATTCTTGATCATTACATGTTGTAATCTGTTATTATGCCTTTGAATTTACCATTTAAGCTGTTGTGATGTTTGGGCATGATTGGATAAGCCAAAATGGTGGAAAACATGTTTTAAACTTGCCATTTGCTGTCCAACTGCAAGTAAAATCGTGTCACGATTTTACAACCGTGTCACGATTTTATAGGCAGTGTAAAACACGATTTCTGGGCATGAAATCGTGACACGATTTCCAAATCGTGTCACGATTTTGAAGGGGACAGAACCATGTTGTTTTTCATCTTTACTTGCACCGTTTCGGCTATCTAATACTGCTTCGGACTCAAGGAACAACATGTAATGGTTAAGCATTGCTAATAAGCATTTAAAGACCTATCCTTGAGAATGTTTAGCTCATTATTATAGATTGAGGATAGGCACAATATTGAGAGAATGGATGCCTAATCCACAAGTTATCATAGAAAGTATAAGAGCTAGTATTGGGATTATCCCTTACTACACAATCATCATACACTCAATTAAGTAAGTGCAAGCCAAGAATGATTCCATATTTTAAGTTAAGAACCTCTTATAGGTTATGTATTGGGAGATTAGTTCCCTTAAGAATGCATTAAGTATGCAAAAGCTTATAGCAATTATTAGACGTACTTTCAAGTACAAAGGTTAAGAATTAAAGAGAATAAGAATGATCCAATGATCAAAGTTTAGAACCTTTTATAGGTTAAGTACTCAAGACTATTATTTTAAAGAATGAGAATTAATTATAAGATGGGCTTGATGTGTCTCTCGTATGCTCGCTAGTTAGTATACGAGGGGTTCCTGTGAAGTTACCGCCTTTAATGGCAGCCGGAACGGTGAAGTTACCGCTCGTGAGGGCAGCTACACATCCAAGTCTATAAAGTTAATGTGTCTCCTGTCTGCTCGTTAGTTAGTATACAGGGGGTCCCCGTGAAGTTACCGCCTTAAATGGCAGCTGGGACGGTGAAGTTACCGCTCGCGAGAGCAGCCACACAAAAGAAAGAGGAGTCCGGTGTTAGCCTGATATGATAGGAATTTTCACCGGTAAGAAGGGAGATGTACTTCGGGGTTACTCCACCCGGATGCACTCCGTAAAATGAACCAAGATAATTATTGTTTGTTCAACGCTGACTTACTAACCCTATAATTAAGAATGATGTATATTAATACTTATGAAATTATTATGAGAATATGACAAGTAGTCAGCAGAGAAAGAAAGTGATCATAGGATGTCCCCAGATCACTAAGTGTAAGATTAAGTTTTAAGTTAGAATATGATAAGTATAAGATATGATTAAGACATGTAGCGATCCTAGGTTTCCCCTTGATCGCGAATTATGTAGAGAAAGACGGCGATCGTAGGTATCCCCAAGATCGCTAAGAGTAGGCACGGCGACCCTAGGTTTCCCCCGTGGTTGCCAACAGTAGGTTGGGTTGGAGCTCACTGAGACATCATGTCTCACCCCAATCCTTCTGGTGCAGGTTTTCAGGTTATCAAGAGATGTTCATGATGATATTCTTCAAGAAGACGCTGGATGGAGTGCGGTTGCTCGTTGTGGACAAGCTCAGGATGTTGTCAGATTATATATATGTATATGAAAGTGTATTTTATGATATTTGGATAACTGTATAAACGAGTCAACTTGTACTCATTCAGATGTATGTATTATTATTATTGAAAATTTTAATGTACCCAGTACCAGATTAATACACATGCTAAATATTCTAGATAATTTAGTATGGGTGTTACAGTCATGCATGCTCCTGAGAACTAAATGATCCGGATATAGTCAGCCCGCCACTAAGGCACCACACAGAATATTTAACTCGTCACATAGGCAGCACACAAAATATTTTACCCGTCACATAGGCACCACACAGAAATGTACATGCCATGATGATGAAAATGAAATAAAATCTCGCCACATAAGCACCACACATAAATTTAAAATTAACACATCATCATGCACATGACCAAAATCATAATTTTTCAATAGAAGTCATATGTCCATTATTTCAGACTTATAACAATTTCACCTTAGTAAGGGTCCCAAAAATAATGTGTGATATATATAACCATTTTTTTTATAGAACCATATTTCTATTTTTGTTCATCCAATATTTCTTAAACATCAAGAAACATATAAAATACAATAACAATCAAAACCATCTTCACCTATCGTATTCCACGTCACATACTCATACACAAATATCATATAAAATATAATAAAATATCACTTTCATAAAGGATTAAATTTTATCTTATAAGATTGTGTTTTAATTTCATTTCTCTTTAACAACGAATATGAATCATACTTTTTAAATCATAATACCTAACCAATAGTTTTAGCTATGACAAGTATGGGGAAGTGCCCTTACCTTGGACGCTTCCCTTCCTAGCCAAAACTCTAAAACAAGGTACTCGCAAGGGAAGAGAGACAGAAGCTTCAAAGATTATATTTCTAGACTTAGAAGATGAAGTTGAGAAGTAATGGGCTATGGATGGGTCGAGGGAAAAAGGATGAAACACATTACATTAGAAACTTAATTTATATAGGTCTGAATTAATTTCGATGGTAACAATGTCGTGTTTCTACATTGTTAATTCCAACTTTACTTTTATCTAAATCAGCAGCAAGTTAAATGAATTTACCACTTAGTTCACATGTTAGTACCGTCCAAACACAATCACATGAAGCAGAATGAGGTTTGAAACAAGCACCGTCCACTTATTTTATATGAGGAATTTGCCATGTGAAGCATTAGTTTTGAGACTCTAGGACTGACCACTCAAAAACATTATGCCACACTTCAATTTTATTACCTTAACTATTTAATTATTATAATTAATATATATATATATATATATATATATATATATATATATATATATAGGGATGGGCAAAAAAACTAAAAACCGAACCGAACTGCTGAACTGAACCGAACCAAACCAAAAAAAAACCGAACCATTACTAACAGTTCTAGAACTGAACTGAAACAGTTCGGTTCAGTTCAAAACAGTTCGGTTCGGTTCAAAACAGTTCGGTTCGAAACAGTTCGGTTCGGTTTTACCATCTAAAATTCGTTTTTGTTTGGTTTTTTATATTTTTTTCAATGGTACAAATAATAACAGTTCGATTCAGTTCGAAACAGTTCGGTTCGGTTTGGAACAGTTCAGTTCAGTTCAAAATCCAAACAATTCGGTTCGGTTCAGTTATTTTAAATTTATCAAACAGTTCAGTTCGGTTCGGTTCAGTTTTCATCCCGAACCGAACCATGCCCACCCCTATATATATATATATATATATATATATATATATATATATATATATATATATATATATATATATATATATATATATATATATATATATATATATAGCTAAATAGCTTAAAGGAACGGATTAGCAAAGTCAATATCCCATTTTTATTAAGTGTATACTAATATAAGAGTGTAGCCACCTACATGCTTGACTAACAATTTTTAATTACTATTATTGTTTTAAAAGTCTACTAATGATCTTTAATGACTATCTTCATAACCATAAACTCCTAATAAAATTAAAGAATGAACAAACTGAACAAGTAAAATAAAGGGTTCTAAATTTCTAATTGATCGATTAAAATAGAGTGTTACACAATTTCAATTTTCAATCCAGTGAGAAACTAACTAATTAAGTACCAGCAGGATATGAAGGACATTTTCCCAGCAAGATCGTATCCAAGAGCTAACAACACTTTCGTAACAATATTTTGGGAAAAATTGTCTTTGTTTCTGCACAATTTATTCTCATCAACATCTTTGCAATGTCTGGTGGAAGGTTTCTCTCACCAACACTTCTACAAGCTACCAAACTCTGTCCAAAACAAAAAAAAAAAAGTGAATTCCTTTTCGATTATTTTAAAATGACAAACAATTTGTTGCTCAAATAACCACCACTTACATTGAGGATTTCATATGCTTCCATTGTGAGACAAAAATCTAAACATGCAGAGAAGAATGATTGGCTGAGTCGATTGAAGCTTTAAATGAAATCCATGGTTGAATGTCTCGACAATCAAAGAGGAAGAGGAGAGCTAGGACTTCTGATGAAAGGTGAACAGTTTGGATAGAAAAGGGTCATTTTGGAAAAAATAGAAATAAAGTGTAACGGCGTTGGATCTTTGAAGGGAGGGTCGTGCAACTTTTGAAATAATAGGGGAGGGGAATGTAGTATCATTGAAGGGAGGGGGGAGTAATTAACTCAATTTATATTAAGAAGATATTCTTTAAAAAAGTTATTTGGTATCATCGTGCGACGTTGATCTCCAGGAAAGGTAATCTTATATAAGGTATTGTCGGATATTAAACGTTGATACTTTCTTCAGTCGGTACTCAAACATTGATTCAACATGTTGTAGGAGTCTAGTTTACTTCGCTAAATCCAACTCTTAGTTGAAATTATGAAACACTGAAATTGGATAATAATCTTAATAATAAATAAATCCATGACATTATTTTTTTATCCATACATTCACTTCACCGCATATAATTTTATTTGATACATGTCAAACACTAAATGTCACCCGAATTCATTAAATAGGCGATTGAGTAATCAACGACGAAGTCCCTCGGCTGAATGAAAGGTAGGCAATGTTAGAGCAGCCGAGCGAGTGAACTTGTTCTTTCTCAAAGTCACTAACCCAAAAGGTGGGTCGTCAGAGGCTTAAAACTAAGTCACAAGCATGTTGGGACTGGACAATGAATCATTACCCACGATCTTTTCTCTTAGTGCCAGTAATTGTTCCGAGAAATGAGGGAAGAAACATGATTTGTAGTGGAGTTGCACATAAAAGGAACTTGTCAACGGATCATGCTGGAGTGAAAATTTTGAAGCCAAAACATGGGGCGTCATGATCTCACTGTTGGTATAAGCCCTAGAGGCCAATAGTTTATGTCAAACTTTTATATGTATCATGACTTTTATTATTGAATAAAATATGGCGTTCTTTATTACACTTGTTATAAGATAAATAAAGTCCCTAGAATAGTTAGTTCTTGTGATGGAAAATTAAGTGTGACTTAATCATGAGATTACATCAACAGAAAGAACAATATTCTTAAATGTATCCGTAGTCAAGCTTTAATATGAATTGGGATAATATTAAAGCATGGAGACTATTATGTATGTAGACTGATGACCACATCTCATGGGTCATGAATATGAGATATTAAGTCTATACATAGGTATAAGTATTAGGAGTAATATTTATACTGGATTGACCCATCGTGAGAATACTACATAGTATGTTATGAAATCGTCATAAGTTATTCTCACAATGATAATAGTGTATATCACTCTTAGACCTGAAACCACTATGATCCCTAGATGTGGACTCAAGTGTTTTATTGCCATTCAAACGTTGTCTGTAACAAGATGACTATAACGTTGGTTAATGGGCACTCGACGAATCATGCTGAGGGACATGAGTGTCCTAGATGGGATTTGTCCCTCCTCATAACAGGAGATATATCTTTAGGCCTCTTGATGGAATATGACTGGAAAAATGCATGGCCATGCCGAATTAAGTCAATATGAGATATTGGACTTATTCGTTGTTCAGTATATTTCGGGATCAAGAAATATAAATATTGAGCTAAACAAGGGTGACGTAATCTATGCCTTGTGTTCAATAAAGATATTAGGACAAAGGAGTAATCGTACACATAGATATTATCATGGAAAAGGTTTCGTCAGATCACTTGACATTCTTGTCACTTGGGTAGCAGTGATGTGTTGCTAGATACCGCTCACTGTTTATAATATTAAATATAGGATTTAATATTATTGCCAACGTTACAAGAACCTATAGGGTCACACACAAAAGAACGGTAAAAAGGAGAAATATAAGTAGTACTTATATGATGGGGTACGTTTAGCAATAGGCGCTAATTAGTTAGCGGAAGCTGATGGGCTAATGGGCTTTTGAAGCTCAAGCTGATTTTGTGCAGCAAGGAGTTCTATAAATAGAAGCTCTAGTGCTGAAATCAGCAAGTGCTTTTTGTCTAACCCTAGAGCAAAATCGTAACCCTTATTCTCTCCCTAACCTCTGATCGCTTGGCTAGCACCGGGAACCAGAGGAAGCCGTTCGTGTGGACGAGTAGAGGCTTTGCTTATTTGCTCAGCTGTGATCAACGAAAGTGTTTCAGCATTACAAGAGGTAACAATTCTATCACTGATTCATGTGATGTTCGTAATGATCCAAGGAAAGGAAATCAATTTTTTTAAACTTCCGCTGCTCTTTATATGTCGATTTCCCTTCAGTGGTATCAGAGCCAATTACGAAACCATGAATCGGATTGTTTTGTTTACTGCTTTATGTTTTAATTGGATTAAACATAATCGAATACAATTAAATAATAAAGACGAATTAAAATTGGCAAGGCATCACGTTTCCGTGCATGGCTTTTCGGTTTGTTTGAAGCTTCGGAACCGTATCAGGTGAAGCATCAATATATCGATTATCCATATCGACGGAGATGTGTTGCTCGATCACATACGCACATAATTGAATCGTATCACTTTTCTGTGCATGGCTTTTCGAATTGTTTGAAGCTTCGGAACCGTTTTCTGGTGAAGCATCAATATTTTCGATTATCCATATCGACAGAAATATGATTGATAAATTCTGTGTAACAGAAGTATATGTGATATACTCGTGATGATCGTTCACTAAATCAAGTCAGATGATATTTGTTCATATTGGATGATTGTAAACTGGAGCTTCGGAACCGTATCAGGTGAAGCATTCTAAGTTCGATCACCATATTGGATAAACAATCAGAGTACTTTGATTGGTGTGATCATACTGTTACAACGGGGTTCATAACGCCGCAAGTGTTGTGCCGTCATGATTAGGGTTACGAAAAAGGCTGAAACCTGGTTCAGAATCGTGACACGATTGTAGAATCGTGACACGATTTTGTGCCCAGCGAATCGTTTGCTTCTGCCTATAAAATCGTGACACGATTACAGAATCGTGACACGATTTTGTGCCCAGCAAATTGTTTGCTTCTGCCTATAAAATCGTGACACGATTCCAGAATCGTGACATGATTTTTACAGCACCAGAATTCAAAGTGAATCGTTCATAATGAATTAGCTTCCGGGGCGCTGCCCCGGAAGCCCCGCAAGGGGCGCTGCCCCCTTGACCCTTGTCCGCTGACCGGGCAGCGGAAACCCCGTCCGCTGACCGGGCAGCGGAACCCCCGACTAATCTGCGTAGTGTGATCAATCGCCGAGTTTTAATTCAATTTATTTAATTATGAGGTGCTAATAATAATAAAAGGTGTTTTATTGTTGTTGTGTGAATGATTATGGCCTTAGTCTTATTATTTCTTTTATTTTGGATTTTGAAATACGGCCTGCGTGTCGTGCCTCTCTCTTGAATTCTATATGTACATTCTCTTCTCATCCAATCCCTCGTATGTAAAACGAGTTTCTTTATATGTAATGTAATTAGAATACAAGGAGGTAATAGGACCATTGACGTTGGATTAGCCCTAGAAGTCCAGCTTGGAGAAGCAAGGTCGTTTCTAGGATTAGTTTAGATTCTTTCATTGGCTTGAGAGAATCATAGCGTTAGGAGGCCATAATCATGTCACTTTTATTTTGTATAATTGTTATACATGCTTGAATGATTGGAGTGCGAATATATATGATATACAAGCCGTGGTGAGGTGAGATCAAACTAAATAAAATCCTTCAAAGTGATATATTAAGTTTAATGCTTTCCAAAAGAATAACACCCTTCAAGACTAATATCGAATGTGTGGGTTCTGCCCTAGCGAAGCACATGTTCTATGTTTGTAAGTCGCGGTGCGGTAATTTCATTTACCCGATTGTTATTCTATTGGGTTTAACTTAACTAAATTAATTTTAATATGATTAGAATAAATTTAGAAGCAAGAATTGGGAAATATCTATATGATAGATCAGAGTAAGAGTTACTCGCCCAATTGATTTGAAAGTTGTATGAGATACAATTGGAAATGTTCCTACCTAAATAGCTGAGTTTTGGGTGATCAGCCCTAGCTGACTCAAAACAAGGTGAAATAAGGATTTCAACCCACTAGAAAATCTTCCAACGGGATTTTCCGAATTAAATGTTTGAAGGTCATTTGATTTGAGTAAAATAGTGGGAGCGTATTTAATTAAAGGCCAAATTAAATATGTTATTTTCATGATACTTATTTTGCATATTTTAAATTGTAGATGGCAAATAACACTTCAAACAACATTTTGCGATCAATCCTTGAGAAGGATAAGCTGAATGAAACAAATTTTTTAGACTGTCACCGAAATTTGAGGATTGTCCTCACACATGAGAAAAAGCTGTATGTGCTTGATGAACCTGTTCCTGAAGAGGCACCAGCTGCAAATGCTCCCAGGGCTGAAAGAGATGCTTATAGTAGGCATGTCAATGATGCCATGGAAGTCGCTTGCATCATGCTTGCAACCATGACCTCTGAGCTTCAGAAGCAACACGAGAACATGGCTGCGTTCGATATGATCGAACACCTTAAGACTCTTTATGAAGAGCAAGCTAGGCATGAAAGGTATGATGTCTCCAAGGCCCTTTTTGGAACTAAGCTGTCAGAAGGAAGTCCTGTAGGACCTCATGTACTCAAGATGATTGGGTACGTTGAGAACCTCGCGCGATTGGGTTTACCCCTTGAGCAGGAACTTGCTATTGATCTTATCTTGCAATCGTTGCCGGAAAGCTTTAGCCACTTTGTCATGAATTTCCTAATGAATGACATGGACAAAACTCTTCCACAGCTTGCAGCAATGTTAAGAACTGCTGAAAAGAATATGAAGGGAAAGGGTAAGACCATTTTGATGGTTAACAATGGAAAGGTCAAAAAGCATAATAAGAAGCCTAAAAGGTCTAAGGGAAATGGCAAAGGCAAAGCAGTTGCTAAGCCATCAACCAAAGCCTTGAAGCCTACTGGAGGTGTGGCTAAGGAGGGCAAGTGCTTCTACTGCGGTAAGACCGGGCACTGGAAGCGCAACTGCCCAAAATATCTGGAAGACAAAAAGAATGGAACGGTTGCTTCCACTTCTTCAGGTATTTTTGTTATAGAAATTAACATGTCTACTTCTACATCATGGGTATTAGATACTGGATGTGGTTCTCATATTTGTACTGATGTGCAGGGGTTGAGAACGAGTAGAACATTGGCAAAAGGGGAGGTCGATCTACGAGTTGGCAATGGCGCAAAGGTTGCTGCTTTAGCTGTTGGAACTTATGAATTGACTTTACCTAGTGGTCTTTTAATACAGTTAGAGAACTGTTATTTTGTACCTGCAATTAGCAGGAATATTATTTCCGTTTCTTGTTTGGACAAGTCCGGTTTTTGTTTTACAATAAAAGACAAATGTTGTTCTATTTATTTGAATAATATTCACTATGCTAATGCCATTATGAGTAATGGAATTTATATTCTTGATCTTGATATGCCAATCTGTAACACCCATATAGAGATTGCCTAGGATCTCTTACGAGTATTAAAATTTCGTACCGGATACATTAAAATACAATACAGAAAAGTTGTTTATTAATTATACAGAACATAAGTCTTGTGATACAACATATCATCCGATACAACATTCTCCATAATATACATCATATTACATCATTCATATACAAATGAACATAAATATAAAGCATAAGCTGCACGATCAATCCGTAGCCTTCTCTTTACCTTTACGTCGTGCTGCCTGCGAAGAACCTGCACCAGAAGGAAAGGGATGAGACATAACGTCTCAGTGAGCTCCTACCCTACCTACTGTTTGGTGACCTCAGGGAACCTAGGGTCACCGTGCCTACCTCGGCGATCTTGGGGATTCCTATGATCGCCAAGTCTCATCTTTACCCATAGAGGGTTACCTGACTGATCCTGCTGATCTGGTGATCGAGGGGAACCTAGGATCACGATCTGATAACTGTTAACTGATTTCTGCTAATAGCCTAATAATTGCCTGAGTAAATACTACCTGACTGATAAAGTAGTAAAATAATATCTGATACTTTAAGTTAGCTGTTAGCGTTGAACAAACATTATTATCTGGATTCATTTTACGGAACGCCCCCGGGTGGAGTAACCCCGAAGTACATTCCCCTGATAACCGGTGAAAATCCTATCATATCAGGCTAACACCGGACTCCTCTTGCCTAAGTGTGTGGTTATCCTCGCGGAAGATTCCTGCCCGTTCCATCTGGAACCCCCTGTGCTCTAACTGGCGAGAACACAGAAGACACACTATAACTCTGTGTGGTTATCCTCACGGAAAGTTCCTGCCCGTTTCAGCAATGCTGAAACCCCCTGTTCTCTCTAACTGGTCGAGAGAACAGAAGACACAAAGCTTGTCCTGATTATTAATTATTATTCCTGGTATATTATTAATCATTTCTGATATCCTGATACGTGTTTTCCCCCAATGTCACTCTGGCGTGAGCACTGAGGCACGTCCTGATAATCTGTAACTATGCCTGACACGAGGGAAATAAATTCCACTGGCTAAGGTATCCTGTAATCTGCCTAGCTAAGGGAATCCTGATAACTACCCTTAACTTATCTGAAATTAATTCTATTCCAATCCCCTTATGTATCTATATAACTTAGAAGTGTGAATGAACATCTTCCAATGTGGTACCATGAACCTATCCTACCTTAAATCCATTCCTATCAACAACCAAAAATTGAGTTTGGGTGGGGTGCAAATCGGCGGCCGATTGGCTAAAATCGGGCCCCGATTTTCGCCGTAAGTTTCATGAAAAACAAGTCCTGAAATCGGTGGCCGAACCCTCCAAATCGGTGGCCGATTTGACATTTGCAGGGGTTCAAAGTCTTGCTTCCTAGACCAAATCAAACCATTCCAAACATACAAACAGCTTATGGGAGTAATTACTAAGACATATTGATAGGTATTAACATACTTTGACATGGAATTAACAAACTATTAGATTCATGGCATAATTTCTAATTTCTACTCTTAACTTGTAAAACTTTACTAGCTTACATAAAATGGGTTCTAAACCCTGTGGAGCTCACCTTAAGCTTCAGTTTGGTGCAGATTAAACTCGAATCCAACAACTCTATAACACTCCTAGCTTGATTCTCCTCTTGTTCTTCCTTGTTCCTCTTTCTTTTTACTGATTCTAGCTTTCTACTCAAGCTTCCTTGCAAGTGTTTCCTTTCTAGGTTTGATTGAAGTTAGTTTGGATGGTTGTGAGTGAGGTTGGGGGCGTGAGACTTGGAGGAGAAGGGGAAGAAGTTTGCTGGTTTTGGAAAAGAATGAGAAAGGAATGGGATACAAGAACTAAATATCTTGTTCCTTGTCTAACTAATCCCCCTCTTTGCCTTAATTACAAGTTTGCCATCACACTTACTACTCAATTCTCTTGCTTGCTTCTCAAGTTTTCTAATACTAATAAATGATACTTATGAGCGGGATATTACAATCTACCCCCCTTAAAGAAATTTCGTCCTCGAAATTTAGAATTTACCTGAAAATAGATGAGGATAATGCTCTTGCATTTCTGACTCCAGCTCCCACGTCGCTTCGCCGTCGGGAGAACCTTTCCATACAACCTTAACAATAGGAATTTCTTTGTTCCGCAAGGTCTTAACATCACGATCAATTATTTGATCCGGTTCAGGTTGAAAGGTCAAATCCGATCTCAAATCGATACTATCCAGCTCCACTGGTTGGAAGGGATCAGGAATGAATTTCCTTAATTGCGAGACATGAAAAACATCATGCAATCCTGACATGGCTGGTGGCAGCGCCAACTGATAAGCTGCCGGACCAACACGTCGAAGTATCTGAAATGGTCCAACATATCTTGGACAAAGCTTTTTAATTCTGAACGCTCCTCTTAATCCCAACTTGGGTGTAACTTTAAGGAATACATGGTCTCCTTCTTCGAACTCTAAGGGTCTTCGTCGCTTATCAGCATAACTCTTCTGACGACTTTGGGCTATTCTCATTTTATCCTGAATGGATTTAATCTTTAAGGTCGTCTCCTGTATTATCTCAGGTCCCAATATACTTTTGTCTCCGACTTCAGCCCAACAAAGCGGGGTTCTACATTTCCTACCATATAGAGCTTCATAGGGTGCCATTCCAATGCTTGAATGATAACTGTTATTGTAAGAAAATTCAATCAATGGTAGGTGATTGTTCCAACTTCCTCCATCTTCCAGGATACATGCACGTAGCATATCCTCTAATGTCTGAATAGTTCTTTCTGATTGTCCATCTGTTTGAGGATGATGGGACGTGCTCATCTTTAATCTTGTCCCCAAAGCTTTCTGAAAAGCTTTCCAAAAGTGAGATGTGAAGATAGGGTCTCTGTCAGATACTATACTAGCAGGTACACCATGGAGTTTCACAATCTCTGAAATAAACAACTCTGCATACTGTGAAGCTCGGTAAGTGGTCTTAACCGGCAAGAAATGTGCTGACTTAGTTAACCGGTCCACTATTACCCATATGGAATCATGTCCTCGCTGTGTTCGAGGCAATCCAGTCACAAAATCCATGGTTATATCTTCCCATTTCCATTGTGGAATTTCCAACGGTACTAACATTCCCGCAGGCCTTTGATGCTCAATCTTCACCTGCTGACAAACAATGCATCGGGACACAAACTCCGCAACATCTCTTTTCATGCTAGGCCACCAATACTCTCTTTTCAAGTCTTGATACATCTTGGTGGTTCCTGGGTGAATACTGAAACTGCTCTTATGCGCCTCTTCTAGAATTAACCTTTTCAATTCCTCATCGTTCGGGACATAAACTCTTCCCTCAAACAATAATGTTCCATCAGATGCAAAAGAAAACTCTGGTTGGCTAATTTTCCTTTGAAGATCCGTGTCCATGCTCTGCGCTTGTGCAATCCTAGGTCGTAGGTCGCACGAAATATCTAACTTGTTTAACAAAATACCACCATCCAAATCAGTAACATGGAGGTTAAGGTCTCTAAACTTCTCATACAGCCCACACGTGTGCATCATCACCTCAGCTCTAATCAAAGCCTTTCGACTTAAGGCATCTGCCACCACATTTGCTTTTCCTGGATGGTATTTCAGATCGAAATCAAAATCCTTCAAATACTCCATCCATCGCCTTTGCCTCATATTCAGATCTCGTTGATCAAACAAATACTTCAAACTCTTATGGTCGCTAAACAAATCAAACTGCGCACCATACAAATGATGTCTCCATATTTTCAATGCAAAAACTATTGCTGCTAACTCAAGATCATGAGTGGGGTAATTCTCCTCATGGGTCTTGAGCTGTCTAGAGGCATAAGCTATTACATTTTCTCCTTGCATGAGAACACTTCCCAGTCCCTTGGAAGATGCATCGCAGAAAACGGTGTATCTCCTTTCAGGATCTGGTATTGCCAACACAGGGGCCTTAGTCAATTTCTTCTTTAAAACTCTGAAACTTTCTTCGCATTCATCATCCCAAATAAAGGGTACATCTTTTCTGGTGAGGCGTGACAGGGGTAAGGCAATCTGAGAAAACTTCATAATGAATCTTCGATAATAACCTGCCAAGCCTAGAAAGCTCCTGACTTCAGCTACGTTCTTTGGTCTTTCCCAATTGAGAACAGCTTCTACTTTAGATGGATCAACAGCTACTCCTCCTTGAGAAATAACATGACCCAAAAACTTAATCTCGGACAACCAGAACTCACACTTGCTAAACTTAGCATACAGCTGCTTGTCTCTAAGGACATCCAATACAATTCTCAAATGCTGAGCATGCTCCTGAGGATCCTTAGAATAGATCAAAATGTCATCAATGAAAATCACCACGAATTGATCGAGGTAGGGCTGAAATATCCTGTTCATGTAATCCATGAATACTGCCGGAGCATTGGTTACACCGAACGGCATGACCAAAAATTCATAGTGCCCGTAACGCGTTCGAAACGCCGTCTTAGACACATCTGAAGATTTAATACGAATCTGATGATAACCCGATCGAAGATCAATCTTGGAAAATACTGTTGCTCCCTTGAGCTGATCTAAAAGATCATCAATCCTTGGAAGAGGATACCTGTTCTTGATAGTCACTTTGTTAAGTTGGCGATAGTCAATACACAACCTCATACTTCCATCCTTTTTCTTGACTAACAAAACTGGAGCACCCCAAGGTGATACACTGGGTCTGATGAAATGCTTCTGGATTAAATCCTCGAGTTGAGATTTCAACTCTTTCAACTCTGTTGGTGACATTCTGTACGGTGCCACAGACACTGGCTCCGCTCCTGGAATCAAATCAATTGAAAACTCCACCTCACGCTCTGGAGGTAAACTCGTGACTTCTGAAGGAAAAACATCTAGGTACTCATTAACAACAGGAATGTCACTGGGACTTAACTCTGACTCTGAGGCCACAGTGAGCATAACATAGAATCCCTTATCTTGAGCACAAATAAACTGGATTAACTGATGGGTGCGGTTAATCAATTCTGATAAAGCCACACCTTCTGTCGTATCACTGGTAGGCATATAAATACTCTTCTCTGAACATCCTATATAGACATGGTTAGCGGAGAGCCAATCCATGCCTAAAATCACATCGAGTTGCTCCATCGGGAGGCAAACTAAATCAACGTAGTAAGTCTTACTAGACACCGTGATAGGACAATTCTCACAAACATACTTTGCCTCAATTCCGCCCTCAGTAGCGGTAGATACTAACATCGGAGGATTCAAAGGAGACAAAGGCAATTGCAGTGCCTCTACACATTTATGTGAAATAAAAGAACATGTAGCGCCGCAATCGAAAAGTACTTTTACTGGGTAAGAACCAAGGTAACACATACCGGCAATCAAATCTTCGTTGGCAAGAGCCTTTGCGCCATCTAAAGAGTACACCCTGCCCTTACTGGTTGTAGTTCCTTCAGCTACTCCTTTTCCTCGCTGATAGGGACATTCTCGCAAGAAGTGTCCGGGCTGCTTACATCCAAAGCATACATTAGCACCTTCCATACACTCTCCTTGATGCATTCTCCCACACGTCTTACAAGTAGGATTAGTCCGTGGAGGATTTGATCTTGGAGAGTATGTCTGCTTCCCTCTCTGAGGGGATCCTTTCGGCTTGAGCTTATCGTGATACTTATCTGACATTCTGCTTTTCTTCTTCTCATAAGCTGCCGCTCTTTCTTTTGAGGCCTTTGCAAGCCCCGCCTCGACTACTAAACTATCATGCACCAACTCATCGTAACTCGCAGTTCTCTGAAGGCTAACTGCTGTATCTATCTCGCCTCTTAAACCTCTTTTATACTGATTCATTTTCCATACTTCATTTTCAGCATATTCATTGTGTGTTGAGTAATAGGACAACTCCTCAAACTTCTTAGTAAATTCAGCTACTGACATGCTGCCCTGCTTCAATTCTAAGAACTCTTGTTCCTTCTTTACCTTGTAAGACAAAGGTAAATACTTTTCTAACATTACTCCTTTAAAGTTCTCCCAATTCACTTCTACACCATTGGCTTCCATCCTGCGCTGAGCAGATTCCCACCAGTCTTCTGCTGCGCCTCTGAGTTGGTTCGTGGCATAGACCACTTTATCTTCTTCCGAACAATCAGCCATTCTAAAGATCTTCTCCATCTGCTTAATCCACTTTCTTGCTTCTTGAGGTTCACCTTCTCCATTGAACTCCGGAGGGTGATGTCTGTTATATTCCCGGAACACGGGATTACCAATTACTGGAGGAGGTGGTGGCTGTGGATGGAAACCTTGCCCTTGCTGCATCATTTCCATCCATTGCTGTTGAGCCTGGGCTTGTTGCTGAGACTGCTGTTGCATCATCAGCATCATTTGCTGATACTGTAACGCATTCTGAGCTTGTTGCTCTTGGTATTGCTGCTGCCAGGCCTGCTGTTGTTGCATCATCTGTTCCCATGAATTCTGACTGGGTCCTCCACTCTCGTCACTGGCTTGATTAGTACGAGGTCTACCTCTTCTTCTCCCAGACATCTTATCCTAGCTGTCATATACAAGTCAAAGTGATCAGTTTTAACTGAACATAACATCTAGAATAATGTCCTGGATCCAAGAGGTCCATAAACTTGGATTGTACTTTAATGACCCACGGCACAGTCTGAATCGACCTGCTCTGATACCAAATTGTAACACCCATATAGAGATTGCCTAGGATCTCTTACGAGTATTAAAATTTCGTACCGGATACATTAAAATACAATACAGAAAAGTTGTTTATTAATTATACAGAACATAAGTCTTGTGATACAACATATCATCCGATACAACATTCTCCATAATATACATCATATTACATCATTCATATACAAATGAACATAAATATAAAGCATAAGCTGCACGATCAATCCGTAGCCTTCTCTTTACCTTTACGTCGTGCTGCCTGCGAAGAACCTGCACCAGAAGGAAAGGGATGAGACATAACGTCTCAGTGAGCTCCTACCCTACCTACTGTTTGGTGACCTCAGGGAACCTAGGGTCACCGTGCCTACCTCGGCGATCTTGGGGATTCCTATGATCGCCAAGTCTCATCTTTACCCATAGAGGGTTACCTGACTGATCCTGCTGATCTGGTGATCGAGGGGAACCTAGGATCACGATCTGATAACTGTTAACTGATTTCTGCTAATAGCCTAATAATTGCCTGAGTAAATACTACCTGACTGATAAAGTAGTAAAATAATATCTGATACTTTAAGTTAGCTGTTAGCGTTGAACAAACATTATTATCTGGATTCATTTTACGGAACGCCCCCGGGTGGAGTAACCCCGAAGTACATTCCCCTGATAACCGGTGAAAATCCTATCATATCAGGCTAACACCGGACTCCTCTTGCCTAAGTGTGTGGTTATCCTCGCGGAAGATTCCTGCCCGTTCCATCTGGAACCCCCTGTGCTCTAACTGGCGAGAACACAGAAGACACACTATAACTCTGTGTGGTTATCCTCACGGAAAGTTCCTGCCCGTTTCAGCAATGCTGAAACCCCCTGTTCTCTCTAACTGGTCGAGAGAACAGAAGACACAAAGCTTGTCCTGATTATTAATTATTATTCCTGGTATATTATTAATCATTTCTGATATCCTGATACGTGTTTTCCCCCAATGTCACTCTGGCGTGAGCACTGAGGCACGTCCTGATAATCTGTAACTATGCCTGACACGAGGGAAATAAATTCCACTGGCTAAGGTATCCTGTAATCTGCCTAGCTAAGGGAATCCTGATAACTACCCTTAACTTATCTGAAATTAATTCTATTCCAATCCCCTTATGTATCTATATAACTTAGAAGTGTGAATGAACATCTTCCAATGTGGTACCATGAACCTATCCTACCTTAAATCCATTCCTATCAACAACCAAAAATTGAGTTTGGGTGGGGTGCAAATCGGCGGCCGATTGGCTAAAATCGGGCCCCGATTTTCGCCGTAAGTTTCATGAAAAACAAGTCCTGAAATCGGTGGCCGAACCCTCCAAATCGGTGGCCGATTTGACATTTGCAGGGGTTCAAAGTCTTGCTTCCTAGACCAAATCAAACCATTCCAAACATACAAACAGCTTATGGGAGTAATTACTAAGACATATTGATAGGTATTAACATACTTTGACATGGAATTAACAAACTATTAGATTCATGGCATAATTTCTAATTTCTACTCTTAACTTGTAAAACTTTACTAGCTTACATAAAATGGGTTCTAAACCCTGTGGAGCTCACCTTAAGCTTCAGTTTGGTGCAGATTAAACTCGAATCCAACAACTCTATAACACTCCTAGCTTGATTCTCCTCTTGTTCTTCCTTGTTCCTCTTTCTTTTTACTGATTCTAGCTTTCTACTCAAGCTTCCTTGCAAGTGTTTCCTTTCTAGGTTTGATTGAAGTTGGTTTGGATGATTGTGAGTGAGGTTGGGGGCGTGAGACTTGGAGGAGAAGGGGAAGAAGTTTGCTGGTTTTGGAAAAGAATGAGAAAGGAATGGGATACAAGAACTAAATATCTTGTTCCTTTTCTAACTAATCCCCCTCTTTGCCTTAATTACAAGTTTGCCATCACACTTACTACTCAATTCTCTTGCTTGCTTCTCAAGTTTTCTAATACTAATAAATGATACTTATGAGCGGGATATTACACAATCTATAACATAAATACGAAAAGGATGAAACCTAATGAGTTGAATCCAACTTATCTTTGGCATTGTCGTTTAGGCCATATAAACGAAAATCGCATTTCCAAACTCCATAAAGATGGAATTTTGGACTCTTTTGATTTAGAATCATATGAGACATGTCGATCTTGTTTATTGGGAAAGATGACAAAGACCCCATTCACCGGAACAGGTGAAAGGTCTAGTGATCTTTTGGGACTCATACATACTGATGTATGTGGACCACTAAACACACCTGCTAGAGGAGGGTTTTATTACTTCATTACATTCACTGATGACTTTAGTAGATTTGGATATGTGTATCTAATGAAACATAAATCTGAATCATTTACTTTCTTCAAAGAATTTCAAAATGAAGTAGAAAACCAACTTGGCAAGAAAATCAAAATGCTTCGATCTGATCGAGGTGGCGAATATTTGAGCCAAGAGTTTGACGATCATCTAAAAGAGTGTGGGATCTTATCCCAACTCACACCTCCTGGAACACCACAATGGAATGGTGTTTCCGAAAGGAGAAATCGAACCTTGTTAGACATGGTCCGATCTATGATGAGTCATGCTGATCTTCCAAACTCCTTTTGGGGACACGCCTTATTAACTGCAGCTTACACACTTAACCAAGTTCCATCCAAAGCGATAGAAAAGACACCATATGAGATATGGAGTGGTCGAAAACCCAATGTGAAACATTTAAAGATTTGGGGTTGTGAAGTTTATGTGAAACGACTAATGTCCACTAAACTTGAACAAAGATCTGACAAATGTTTCTTTGTGGGATATCCTAAAGAAACTAAAGGATACTACTTTTACAAACCATCTGAGGGCAAAGTGTTTGTCGCTAGAGATGGAGTATTCCTTGAGAAGGAATTTGTTTCCAAAGAAATTACTGGGAAAAAGGTAGATCTTGAAGAAGTTCAAGACCCACAAAGTAGTACGCCAATGGAGGAACAGGAGCAGGATACACAAGCTGTTGTGACAGAAAATCCTACTCAAATAACACAAGAACCACGTAGGTCAAATAGGATACGTCAAGAACCTGAGAGATATGGGTATCTCATATCAGAAGAATGTGACGTATTGCTCATGGATCAAGATGAGCCTATGACTTATCAAGAGGCCATTACTGGTCCTGAATCTGAGAAGTGGCTTGAAGCCATGAAATCTGAAATGGATTCCATGTACACAAATCAAGTTTGGAACTTGGTCGAAGCACCTAAAGGAATTAATCCTATAGGATGCAAGTGGGTTTTCAAAAAGAAAACTGACATGGACGGAAAGGTTAACACCTACAAAGCGCGATTGGTTGCTAAAGGCTTCAAACAAATTCATGGTGTAGACTATGATGAAACCTTTTCACCAGTGGCAATGATTAAATCCATTCGGATCTTACTTGCTATCGCTGCATACCATGATTATGAAATCTGGCAGATGGATGTTAAGACTGCTTTCCTTAATGGAAATCTCCTTGAGGATGTGTACATGACACAACCTGAAGGATTTGGCATTCCTGATAACATCCAAAAGGTATGCAAATTGCAGCGATCAATCTATGGATTGAAGCAAGCTTCCAGAAGTTGGAATCTTCGTTTTGATGAAACTGTACAACAGTATGGATTCATTAAAAATGAAGATGAACCTTGTGTTTACAAGAAGGTTAGTGGGAGCATAGTCTCATTTCTGGTATTATATGTGGATGACATATTGCTTATCGGAAATGACATCCCTACACTTCAAGAAATTAAATCTTGGTTAGGGAAATGCTTTTCTATGAAGGACTTAGGTGAAGCTTCCTACATATTAGGAATCAGGATCTATAGAGATAGATCACAAAGATTGCTTGGCTTAAGTCAGGGTACATACATTGACAAAGTCTTGAGACGTTTCAATATGTATGAGTCCAAGAAAGGACTCGTACCTATGTCATCAGGTATAAGTTTGTCAAAGGCACAATCCCCTTCAACTGATGAAGAAAGGGATCGAATGATCAATGTTCCATATGCATCCGCAATTGGATCTATCATGTATGCTATGTTATGTACTCGACCAGATGTCTCGTATGCTTTAAGTGCTACGAGCAGATACCAGTCTAATCCAGGTAACAGTCATTGGGTTGCTGTTAAGAACATCCTTAAGTACTTGAGAAGAACCAAGGATACTTTCTTGATCTATGGAGGTCAAGAAGAGCTCTCTGTAATTGGTTACACAGATGCTAGTTTTCAGACAGATCATGATGATTTCAAATCGCAATCTGGATACGTGTTTTGCTTAAATGGCGGTGCTGTGAGCTGGAAGAGTTCAAAGCAAGAAACAGTCGCTGATTCTACAACTGAGGCCGAGTATATTGCTGCATCTAATGCCGCAAAAGAGGTTGTTTGGATCAAGAAATTCATCTCTGATCTTGGTATAGTTCCAAGCATTGTGGATCCCATTGAACTGTTATGTGATAACAATGGAGCAATCGCACAAGCTAAAGAACCTAGATCTCACCAAAGATCCAAACACATACTTAGGCGCTATCATCTCATTCGAGAAATCATCGATAGAGGAGATGTGAAAATATGCAGAGTACCAACATCAGACAATGTTGCTGATCCACTTACTAAAGCTCTAACTCAGCAGAAGCATGATGGTCATACTAGATCTATGGGTATTAGGTCTATGCCTGATTGGCTCTAGTGCTAGTGGGAGATTGTTGGTATAAGCCCTAGAGGCCAATAGTTTATGTCAAACTTTTATATGTATCATGACTTTTATTATTGAATAAAATATGGCGTTCTTTATTACACTTGTTATAAGATAAATAAAGTCCCTAGAATAGTTAGTTCTTGTGATGGAAAATTAAGTGTGACTTAATCATGAGATTACATCAACAGAAAGAACAATATTCTTAAATGTATCCGTAGTCAAGCTTTAATATGAATTGGGATAATATTAAAGCATGGAGACTATTATGTATGTAGACTGATGACCACATCTCATGGGTCATGAATATGAGATATTAAGTCTATACATAGGTATAAGTATTAGGAGTAATATTTATACTGGATTGACCCATCGTGAGAATACTACATAGTATGTTATGAAATCGTCATAAGTTATTCTCACAATGATAATAGTGTATATCACTCTTAGACCTGAAACCACTATGATCCCTAGATGTGGACTCAAGTGTTTTATTGCCATTCAAACGTTGTCTGTAACAAGATGACTATAACGTTGGTTAATGGGCACTCGACGAATCATGCTGAGGGACATGAGTGTCCTAGATGGGATTTGTCCCTCCTCATAACAGGAGATATATCTTTAGGCCTCTTGATGGAATATGACTGGAAAAATGCATGGCCATGCCGAATTAAGTCAATATGAGATATTGGACTTATTCGTTGTTCAGTATATTTCGGGATCAAGAAATATAAATATTGAGCTAAACAAGGGTGACGTAATCTATGCCTTGTGTTCAATAAAGATATTAGGACAAAGGAGTAATCGTACACATAGATATTATCATGGAAAAGGTTTCGTCAGATCACTTGACATTCTTGTCACTTGGGTAGCAGTGATGTGTTGCTAGATATCGCTCACTGTTTATAATATTAAATATAGGATTTAATATTATTGCCAACGTTACAAGAACCTATAGGGTCACACACAAAAGAACGGTAAAAAGGAGAAATATAAGTAGTACTTATATGATGGGGTACGTTTAGCAATAGGCGCTAATTAGTTAGCGGAAGCTGATGGGCTAATGGGCTTTTGAAGCTCAAGCTGATTTTGTGCAGCAAGGAGTTCTATAAATAGAAGCTCTAGTGCTGAAATCAGCAAGTGCTTTTTGTCTAACCCTAGAGCAAAATCGTAACCCTTATTCTCTCCCTAACCTCTGATCGCTTGGCTAGCACCGGGAACCAGAGGAAGCCGTTCGTGTGGACGAGTAGAGGCTTTGCTTATTTGCTCAGCTGTGATCAACGAAAGTGTTTCAGCATTACAAGAGGTAACAATTCTATCACTGATTCATGTGATGTTCGTAATGATCCAAGGAAAGGAAATCAATTTTTTTAAACTTCCGCTGCTCTTTATATGTCGATTTCCCTTCACTCACTACCAAGGGAGTTATCACGCAACACCCTCGATAATTACACTATATGCAATAGTTACATTATAAATACTTTGTTCATACATTGTAATTAACACATACAATCAATCAAACAAGCTTATTTTTTGCAAATTTATCCATTTATCTTTATGTTCTTATTTATGTATTTTTTAGTGTAGCTCAAAACTCAACAATTGTATCTAACACTACTTAAAATCATGATTGGACCGTAGATCTCACCATTTAGGACTTGAGATCCTAAAGACAAGGGTGTGAACCCTTGGAATAAGGCTGGGCGCCCTCCAGGAGGGCGCAGGGCCCACTTTACAGTCATAAGTAACCCTAGGTGACCTCCCTGAAGGACACTCTTTGGGGGCGCCCTCAACATCCTACGAGGGCGCCCTAATCATAGTTTTGGGCCCAAATGGTAAAGGGCCAAAACTATGACCGGATAGGCCCAAGTAAAGGCTACAAATAGTAACCTTGGGATCATTCCCAAGGCATGATCTAAACAGAACTCAGAAACCCTAGTTTCCATACATTGTACTCACAGAGTACAGTTGGCACCCACCATGGGGCTACGGTAAAACTAACCTCGCCACCGTCTCCGAAAGAAAGGCAGTTGATCCACGGCCCTTGAAAGTCACCAGGACGCCATGAATCCACCGTATTTCTCAGGAGCAACCCTGAAATTTCCGAATCCGCCGCGATTCAACCCTAACTCTAATCAAACGTTCAACCTAGCCTGTTCTTTGTTCAGAAACCAATCCTCTCTCTGCCATTTTCGCCCCTAACCGCTAATCTTCAACCACCAACCTTAGTCTTCATAACCGACCCAAACAACCATCATCGTCGCCGTCGATGGCGGACCCAGCAGCCCTAGAAGCCCTACAACAACAAATCCAGCAGCTTCGCGACCACAACGAAGCTCTGCAAGCGACAATGGAAACAATCCAGCAACAGCAACACGCTGAGGGTAACGGGTCCCAGCAGGACGAGTCGGTAGATCCGGATCCACAACTACTTTCCGCTGAAGTCTGAAACGCGCCGGTCCCAGAAAACTTCAAGCCGCCCTCTCTTTCGTCTTTCGACGGAAAGAGCGATCCGGTGGAACACGTAACAGCTTTCAACACCCAGATGGCCATCATCAGCGCTGCTGACTCCCTCAAATGTAAGCTGCTGGCAGGGACCTTCAAAGACGCCGCCCTCAGGTGGTACATGAACTTGCCTCGTTTCTCAGTCGTCAGTTACCAGGACATGACGCGCAAATTAACACACCAGTTTTCGGCCAGTCGCCACCGCAAGGTGTCATCTACCAGCCTTTTCAACGTCCGCCAGGGGCCGAATGAGACCCTCCGTGAATATCTTGCAAGGTATAACGACGCCACAATTAAAGTCGTGAACCCAAACCAGGAGCTGTTTGTGGGAGCTTTCCAAAATGGCCTCCGTGCTGGATAGTTCAACGAATCGTTGGCGCAAAAGCCGACCGATTCTATGGAGGAAATCATGTCTAGGGCAGAATGTTACATAAAAGGAGAAGAGAGCAACGCCGAAAAAAAAAGCAAGGGATTCTAGGGAGCGTGCCCCCTACGGCTATGACCATCGCCCAACTATTATTCACCCAACAACAGAGACAGAGCGCCATACAAGCGTCACATCCAGGATAGGCGCGCACCCCTGCCAGAATCTTTCACGGTCCTCAACACTCGCCGTGAGCAAATCTGGAGAGATGTGTACCATTCTAGAATCATCCCCGAACCCCCACCACCGAGAGGAAACATCATGGGAAGCGACAAGGAAGCCTGGTGTAAGTATCACCGCATTAAAGGACATACCACAGATGATTGCATCCACCTGAAGAGAGAGATTGAGAAGTTGATTCAGAACGGCAGGCTAAGAGGATACGTGAAGGAAAGCAGAGAGGGAGACATGCGTCCCCCCGAAGACCCCCAAAGGGAGAAAGATGTGGCGAAGGACGGTGAGCGCCACACCTTGAACACCATATCCGGCGGCTTCGCAGGAGGAGGGGAGTCCAGCACCTCTCGGAAGAAATATGTGAGGCAGGTAATGTTGCTCGATGACCACGCCAGGAAGGAGCCAGAGCGCCAAACAGATATCACCTTCTCAAGTGAAGACCGCAGAGGAGTGATCCCCCACGATGACGATCCCATGGTCATTACTGTGCAAATCTTCAATTGGGATGTCAAGAGGGTGTTGATTGATCCTGGCAGCTCTGCAGACATCCTTTATTATTCTGCTTTTGAGAGAATGGGACTTGACGAGGACCAGTTGCATCCCTTCAAAGGAATACTGGCCGGCTTCACAGGGGAGCAGGTGCACGTTCGTGGATACATCACATTGAAGACAACATTTGGTACAGGTAACAACGCCAAAACCATCAGGATTAGGTATTTGGTAGTCAACTCGCCCTGTTCTTACAACATCATCATAGGCCGCCCGGCCTTCAACGTCCTTGACGCTTATCTTTCCACTAAGTTCCTCATTTTGAAATATCCGCTGGACAATGGACGGGTCGGCGCTATCAGAGCAGATCAGAAAGTTGCACGAGAATGTTACCACAACAGTTTGAAGCTGCAAAGAGAGAAGAAAGGAAACAGCAACCTGAAAGCACATCAAGTGAACTTCGTTAGCACAAACCTAGAAGAAGAGTTTCAGCAAGAGCGCATAGGAACAGCAAGAGGTCCAAAGGAAAGTTCGATATACGAAGAGATAGTCAGCAACAAAAGCCTATCCTTCAAAGAGAAGGGGCCTGATGTGAAGAACAATCCGTTGTCGGGTTATAAAGGCCCAAATGTCAATGTTGTGGAAGAGGATGTGGACTTCGGCGAGATCAAGAAGGTTGAGGAAATAAGTACTCCTTTGTTGATACTCCATGCAAAGCTAGCTAACCCAAATGTCAATTCTGTGGAAGAGGATGCGGACTTCGGCGAGATCAAGAAGGTTGAGGAAATAAGTACTCCTTTGTTGATACTTCATGCAAAGCTAGCCAAACCAAATGTCAATTCTGTGGAAGAGGATGCGGACTCCGACGAGATCAAGAAGTTTGAGGAAACAAGTACTCCTTTGTTGATACTCCATGCAAAACTAGCCGAATGCGGTTTGATTAAAGAGATGAGCACAAAGCAGGAAGAAACTCGCCACAACAATTCAAAGGCGAGCTAGAGGGTCAACAAAGCCACTTTAATTTTTACTGTCTTTATCTTATGTATTGCAACATCTTTGTACAGCCTTGTAGAGAAGGAGTAAGGGGCACTCTTTTCCCCCGTAGTAATGGGGGTTTTTAATGAGGCCCCGCTTTTTTTATTATTATCATATATATCACTTGTTTATCAAACTTTCATTGCCTGTAGCAGATCACCAACACCGAATCTTAAATGAGTTCGCCATCTGATGCGTGAACCCCAGCGAGGGTTGCCACCTAATTCCTTAACCCCTAAGAGGGCTCTAAGACGTCGTGAGATTAAAATGAAATCGCTGATAAGTGGCAAGAAATGAATAAATTCATGTCTTTTACAAGGCTTTTTAGTTACTTGTTGTGCAAGTTATCTTAGGAAAAGCATGGAATTTATGAATAAATGCCAATTATTCTTTGTATACCTTATTCTTCCCCATTTGTGTAGGAAAAAGCAAGCCAGGACTTGAAAATAGCAAGAAATCACTAAGAGAAGAATGAAGAATCTCGCCCAGCGAGCCCTTGGCGAGTGAATGGCGAGTTGAGGCAGGGATTTTCAGAAGTTTCTCAAAGTTAAACTCGCCTGGCGAGTACTTGGTGAGTGATTGGTGAGTTCAGGCAGGGATTTCCTGGAACAGGGGAACCTTGATTTCGCTCAGGGAAATATTTGTCGCCCAGCGAGATCATCAAGGCGGTTTAATGCTGTGGAAGAAGTGACAAAATGTCACTGGCCAGATTGTTAAACTCGCCGAGCGAAATATATCTCGCTGAGCGAGATGTCACTTATCAGTTTTTGTATTTAAGCTATCTTTCAGCTTTTAGGTTAAGAAGTGAAGATATTGTTAAGCTATTATTAAGAACGAATTTTAGAGATTTATTACCAGAGAATATGGCTAAAAGAAGGGTACTTCAAAGGACAAAAAGGAATCAAGATTAGATCATCAAAGGGTTTTTGAGAAATCAAAACTTAGCATTGATCTTCATCTTTTCTCCAGCTTTTGTATTGTTGACATGAAAATGATCAACTAAATCTCCTTTGTTGGGATTAGAGGTAATGAATCAAGCTAGATGTAATCTATTTGATCATGTAAATATTTGATTCTAGTGTTTTATAATATATTGAAACTTATTCTTGTTATTCAATCTTATGTTTGGTTTAGTGTTATTGAAAAATACATTTAAATCTAGGGTTAGAATAATTTTCTATTAAAACAAGTGTTCTAGACATGGAATTATGTTTTGATAATCACTTAAAGCATCAATACTTAATGCTTTTGGATCGTTTAATAGATTGGGAAATCGTCGATTAAACGATACAATCGATCTCACAACTTTATTTGGACACGAATAATGTTGTCGAGTGATGTGTGATAATATCGTTAAAAAGAGATTAAAACTAGAGTCCGTTTATCATGATCATTAGAACATTATCGATGCTTGATTTATGACTTTGATACCGACACTTTTATGCCCTATTACTCGTCGTATTTATTTATATTTGAAAGTCGTTTAGTTTTTAGTAAACAAAAGATAAACCCTAACTTAAAATGATAATCGATGTTGAATGGTTTAAGATATCGCGTAAATCCATGTGGAGACGATCTTAATATACTCACGTGTAGATAGGAAATTATAATGTGAGGAAAAACCTTTCATCAATCGCCGCCTAATTCCTTAACCCCAATGAGGGCTCTAAGACGTCGCGAGCCGAAAATGAGATCACCGCCTAATTCCTTAACCCCAAAGAGGGCTCTAAGACGTCGCGAGCCGAAAATGAGATCGCCGCCTAATTCCTTAACCCCAAAGAGGGCTTTAAGACGTCGCGAGCCGAAAATGAGATCGCCGCCTAATTCCTTAACCCCAAAGAGGGCTCTAAGATGTCGCGAGCCGAAAATGAGATCGCCGCCTAATTCCTTAACCCCAAAGAGGGCTCTAAGACGTCGCGAGCCGAAAATGAGATCGCCGCCTAATTCCTTAACCCCAAGTCCCATGGTTTCAAATTACTGGTATATATTTTGGTTGTTGAATATATTCAACAGCCTTAATGTTTACGTCTGGATTACAAGTAGTGCATATGAACAGGGGCAAATTATGTGTAACTGCAACAAGGTCCTTGGCATACGGCCGTAAACTTAGAGGGAAAAACTTGTATCTAAGGCCAAAATATGTTACTAAATGTTCTTTTTTGAGGTAAAAGTCTAAAAGACAACAATTTTGTTGTTAATTATGCATTATCCATAAATAAATGTTTATTTGTCTGTGGGTAAATGTCACGTTTGAACTGTTGCTCATGTATTTAACTACTTAGTTGTCTGTCAAGTGGTGTTAGATTTTTTTCAATTATTTGTGAATGAAAAATTGTCAAGATTATAACATAAGAATCACATAAATGGACTGAACTATCTATTCAAGAGTATCGTTATGGTCCTATGGACTAAAATGCACTTTGATGTTATAAGAGAGTGAGGTCGCTAAAATCAATCTCAAATATAGCTTAGTTGTATTTTTTTTTTAATTTTTTTGGTCTATAGACGGGGTGTCAAACACCATTGAAATTAACACACACAATTGTAAGATTACATAACTAAATTTGTGTTGAAGATGTTCAACCTAACAATATAACATTGTTAAACTAGGTCTTAAATACCTCTTAATTGATTCTTAATCTAATCCAACACTTAAAAAAAAACAAATTTTTCAGAAGATACATGCTTTTTCATATGTGGTTATCACTAACTTAGTTTTTGATAGCACATAAACAGAGGTATGTTCAACCTAAAAATCAAGCATTGACCAGGAGCATTTTTCTAGACTTCTTGATTTCCATTTTCCAATTCCATATTAAGATTTCTCTTCACCTTGAGTCGATTTTAAGATATTTGCAATTTTTCACCCAGTTAGATGAACAAGTAATATATAAGCATGTTTTGAAAGTCAAATTATTTATTATTATCTACACTTTGGAGCACTTCATCATAGCTTTGGTCCCTAAATTCAAAATAAGAGATTGAAATGCATTATTTAGATTTTGAGGGAAAATGACACTAGATTCATTCGGGCAAAAATGGATCGACACTTCATTATTGGATAATTATAGACTAAATAAACAACCTTCAGTTCATGTATACAATTCAGTTCATGGACTGAGAGACCCCGATGGATTTTAGATTAGAATGTACAAAAGTGAAACCCTAATCACTCATAAAAATGTAAAACATAAATAAATTGGAGATTGTAATAATTACATCAATTTATATCAAAAATTAAAGCCAACTTTATTTAATAAATAAATAAACAATTGAATATGCAATATAATTTCTGATTTTTCTAACAAACCACTAATTTATACTACAAGAAAATATAGATTTTGGCATCATTATTTTACTACAAATTATGTTGCTAGCAAATCTGAATTAAAAATACCACTGAAAAACCACAAATACTTATTATTACTATTTTTTATTTTTTTGAGCTTCTAATTAGAAGGAGCTAAACTTGTTTTAGGAATAGTAGGAGCTAAACATAATTTAACGAAAAATAAATAAATTATTAAACAATTAGACATAGATAATTAACTTATTGGGGGCTAGTGCCTTCAATTTGAAACACTTGCATTGTCTCCGTCACAATCCTTAACTTCTTAGTATTTAACTTGTGTTAGGTTGCTGTGTTTTTTCACTGTGATTTTTAAAAATGTGCCACACATCCAAACACATGCTTACTGTATATGCATTTTGCCGTTAGATTTTGAGCGGAATATAATAGATAAAGTTTCAAGTTTGATATGGGGATCATGATAATCCATCTGACGCCTTATTCTAGTGAGTTAGGCTATGATTAATTGTCCTAAAAAAAACGGTCTTCTCACTTTCATTTTTTCTCCCAAACACCGCGGAAATACCAAAATACCTCAAATGATAGTTAATGTCGTTTGCTCCCAATGACGGTTAAGTGTCGTTGCATTCTGACTTTATAGCAACAACAACTCCCATTAATCCCATTACTTTCAAAACACATAAAAAAACAAACTTCAAACTCCCTGAAAGCAACAAGCATACAATTTCTTCAAATTTAAGCAACTCATCACTCTAATGACAAGTAAGTATTCATAATCCCTTAGCATTGACATTTTATGTTTTATATGTTGCATCCAATTGAGAATATTTTAGTGTTTAGGGTTTATGTAAATTTTGATTTTTTTGGTAGTAAATGATCAAATGTTTGCATGTTTGCATTGTGAATGATGTTTAGACTAGGTTTAAGTTTAACGTGGTAGTTTAAAACGTGAAATAACCTAGTGAACCAAGAATGTATATGCTGCACTCTAAGTGTTTGATGAGATGTTTCAATGAGTTTTTTAAAGATTTTTTTTCATTTCTTATGTTGTGTAGATATGACTGACAGACAGATGCTCGTTAGGTAGTTCTAAACAACGTCCATCCAGTAGGTCTAAACAAACTCCAAAGGACCATAAACACTTATCTAGTAGATCTAAACAATAAGTTAACCACAGTTTACTACAACGCGGGAAAACCCAACATGTTTAGGATTCGAGTCGATGTAACGATGTTAGAGCTGAAGGATCAACAAGACCAAATCAAGTGTCGGCTCAACCATATAGGCACAATGAGGGTGGACAATGTTGACTATCGTCGTCCATTGACCGACTCAGATGGAAGCGTCTAGTTCACCTAGATGAAGCTCAGGAACGACGATGACGTGAGAAACATGTTCTCAATATTTGGTCGACACATTACTAAAGGACTGATCAAGTTGGATGCTTCCTTGGTCAAATCTTTTGAAGATATTCGAAAAAGTTAGGTTTGCATGGAGGAACCGGATGAAGAAGTTATGTTGTCTAATCCGTGATCTATTATGTTGTATTATGTTTTTTAGAGGATGTTGTGTTACTATGTTGTATCATTATGTTGTTGGATTAAAGTTTAATGTATGTTCTTATTGTTGTAGTAGAATTTTATTTAATTCATGGAAACTTATGAAAATGTTGGCATTGAAGTGTCCTACTTAGTGTAAGGATTTACTAGTCTCTTTGAGAAAACTCAAGAGAATAGAGATAACATGTTTTGTATTCTACCTAATAAGTTGTGCAAATTCTCACATTGAATCCCTTCATATAAGAAGAATGGTGACGAAAGGGAATGTGTTCCAAAACGTTATGTCAGTTGGCAGGGTAGTAATACACTTCAACGTCAACATTTTCAAAAACTTCTATGAATTAAATGAAATTCTATGTCACAATAATACAACATCCTTAGAGAGAATGACATGTTAGGTTTTCTTAATCATGTTTATTACCATAATTGTCTGATTTAAATGAACATGAAATAAAACTATAAATTATCATTTATTGTTTTCTATTGTCTAACAACAAATGGAAACGGATTGGTTTCTGTTTTGGAGAAGTGTGGGAGGGTGTTGCTACTACTCTGATGCAAGCTAGCACGCAACGACACTTAACTACTGTTAGGGGCGAACGACAATTAACTGCCTATATGAGCATTTTCGTATTTTCGAGGTGTTAGAGAACAATTTTTGAAGTGAAATGAGCAATTTTCTTTGTCCTAATCCTAAAAATGGCTAATCCCAGTGGGCTAAAGAAGCAAACCCTTGCTGAGACACTCTGTATGCAAGGATTAGTATAATTTAGTGGTTTTCTTTTCTCACCCTACTGGTTTTTCACGCACCATACGAACTTCGGATTTTATAATTAGAACAACTTTAAACACCCTCAAAATCCTCCAAAACACATTAAAGCACCTTCAAAAACCTTCTATTTTTTGAATTCTATAATTCAAATAAGACATGCGAGAAGAAAAAAGGGCGAAAAAAAATAGCCTAATTTAGTTCCATGACTCCATCATCAATTGGTTTTTTTTATCTCTCACTGATGTGATGTCGAAGAGATTATTCTACATGCCATTTTGGTTCTGATTTGACTTATCCTTCGTCCTTAATATAGGTGAACTACACCTTCATCATTGAAAGATTTATGCAAGTCACCATGAACCATACACTCAGCAAAGGTAACCACTAATCTACCAGTGTGGTGCATATGATAATTAGAGCCATTAATTTAAGGGACCTTGACAATTTGAACTCCAACTCCAATGACATGGGGGCTTAAAATATTTGAAAATTGTTTTTCCCACTTCAAAGAAAGCTAAGAAACACCAGGAAAATACATTTTTAACCCCATTTGTAGTTAACTACCGCATGATGTTTTTCAGCAGCAGTTAGTTGTCGTAGCCATTTTGTGCCTATATTTTCCAGAACTTCACACTTTTTCATCTTAACGTGATGCAAACTCAATAAATGAGTGAATAAAAACGATAAAATGATATGTGATTAAAGTGAAAAGCTAAAAACAACAAAAAAAAGTAATTAGATTTGACACATAACTTATTTATGATTTTTTTTTTTTAGTTTTTAAGAGGAGTGGTGAGGTTGGAGAAGGTTGTCATAACATTGTATGTTTGAACACCTTCTCCAACATCACCACAATCTTATAAACTAATTACGCCTATATATTCAAAACAAAAAAAATAATGAAATAAGAACAATGAAAACAACACGGCCTATATATAGAACTTCCTGCGGGTTTCCGACCATAGAAAGTGTAGGTGGAACCCCATCCACAAAAATTAAAGTCCATCGGCAGCAAACTGCCGCTAGTTTCCTTCCCATCGACAGTTAACTGCCGTTGCGCCCCTGAACCTTTACAGTAGCAGAACCTGCTGTTTCAAACCTGTTTATATGAGTTATAAACACCTTTTTTCCACATTATATTCATAAGCTAACCAAAATATCAATGTTTCCAACAATTAAAGCCAAATAAACAGAAATCACCATACTATGTTAAAATTGTACCAACATCAATTAAAGTTAAAATACAATAATATGTCATCATTATACAAAAACTAACAAATGTCATGCAAAACTAACAAAAGGCTTAAACATCAATATCCTACTCATGCTCCTGGTCCTGATACTGCCTCCTCGGCTTCCTACGTCTCCTGGCCAATATCGGTGTCATCTTGTCCCTGATATCGCGCAAAGCCTGATACAACTGCTCAGTGCTAATCCCCTCTTGACCCAAGAACTCATCAACCTGGCTAACAGCGCCACTAATCATCTCAATGGTATCAGAGGAGCCTCTCTCCTGGTGCCGTTGCTGGTGGTGTGCAATGATCTGCTCTTCATTTGATGGCCTCGGAGGAGATCCCTCAATAGGTGGCAGAATCTTTGGGTGAGACACCCGTCCATACCATAGCATATATTCGTCCTCGTACTGCCATGGCTGATCAACCTCCCTACCTCACTGATCCTGAGGAATGGTGTGAACATGAAAGTCGAGAAAAGCATGTACAACCTGAGCATCCCGTATAGCAAGCACAGATGTCGGAGCTCTGGGGATGTCATACACGTACCTGTACTGCCTTTTAACCCGCTCAGGCAAGTGACGGTAGACCTTGTCACGACCGGACATGATCCAGCCTGAATACCAGCATATCTCCTCAAACTCCTGGATCTCCCTATGCCCTTTGTACGACATCCAGAATACATCATCCATCTCCAAACGATCAAGCGCCGAACGGTAGGTCTTCGTCTCTCCATGACCCCTGTGTGGAATCCATCTGACAGCGCAAGGTAGGTTTGGGACATAGTCATGATTATCATCAGCTGGGTACACTCATGGAAAATGTGTCAAAAACCATCCCTGCACAAACTAAACACATTTATAAGTTATTACCAAGCATAAGATAGAAATTACTATAAACACATTATATTCAAATACACAAGCATAAGAAATTAAAATTATTACCATCAAAAGTGTTGTGCTTCCCCCGATCGATTTGCCTCTAGGCAAAGTGACCTCAGATAGACTGTGGTAAAGGTATGCCAGTGTCATCCCTCCCCACGAGTACTCCCTCATCGCAGCAAAGTCCTCCATCGTCTGCAGATATGTCAAGTCGATGTGTTTGTTGCTTTTATCACCAAACAACGTACATCCAAGCATATATAAGAGGAAACTCCTCACACAGGCAAGCCTATGCCTCTCCCTCTCCTCTCTCTCCTCCCTCGTATTTGGACGCGCTAATCTTGTAGCAACAGTCAGGTGATCCTCATAAAGGTCCTTCAACGCCTTATAACTAATGTATCCACCATACTCATCCCTGCAATTTTTCACAGCAGCCTTCTGTGTAACACCTAAGTATCTCACCATCAACTCCACTGCATCAACCTGAGACACCTTCTTTGAATGGCTCAGCATCCGCCCTTCAATAGGAACATGCAGCATACACGCCACATCATCTAAAGTGATTGTCATCTTCCCTATAGGCATGTGAAAATTGTTGGACTTGGTACGCCACCTCTCTCTAAGCGCCATAATCAAAACATGATTCACAGTAGGATACCCTGTGAACAGCAAATCATGCAAACCACTCGCCCGTAAAGGATTTTAAAACCAGACTTGATTCATTGCTGGACGTTTTTAACCTTATGGGACTTACGAATCTGAAATAATAAAAAACACCACATAAATCTAAAACATAAAAACAATGTAAACAAAAATTAATTAATACATAAATACTTAGCATAAAAAAAATCTATTTTATATATACTTCACATATAAAAAATTACGCGAACAATAATCGAAGACAAATAAAATTAACAGACAACGGCATGTGTTCATATCATTTTTTAAATTTCGCAAATAAAAGTTTTTTAAAAAAAACTTACATTATTTGCATTATACTACAACGACAATGCAACATGAGAAGCATATGAAGACAACACAAATAAATCATGAGGCCCTCCAAGAAAGGGAGGCACATCAGGTAACTTATGTGGGGCTGCCTCAGCCGCACAATCATCCTCATCAGGCTCAGCCACTTGCTCCTGCTTCTGATGCAGAACCTCGCTACCCTCAACCACATCCGCAAAATGTTGGGTGTCATAACCACTATCTGTAGCATTGTGTAGTTGCTCCTGATAATTCAGGTACTGCGTCAGGTCATCCACATGCGACTGTGTTGGCTGAAAACTACCCTCACTCGTAGAAGGATCGGGCCTCCGGCCTCTTCCCCTCATAGGCACATGAGGGTTTGCAGCCGCCCTCTCCCGTCGGATGCTTCTAGTCATCGTCTGTTTACCAGCTTTCGTCCTATTTAGGTCCTCCTTCTCAAACATATCTACACAAAAACAAAACCAAAAATCATGGTCATTTAGGCAATTTAGGCAACAATCTAGCACCATAAATAACTTAATTTTTAAACACCATTCAAAACAACATTCCCATCAATATTCCCAACACAATATAGCATCATAAATAACTTAATTTTTAAACACCATTCAAAACAACATTGCCATCAACATTCCCAACACAATCTAACAACATAAACTAACTAAAAAATCTAAACAACTCTCATTTAGGCATTTTATCAAACACTTTGAGTGCAAAGTATGAAACAACTCATCATTCTGTTAATTCAACTTCTACACATTCACATTGAACTTAAACATAATCTAAACTACATTTACAACAACAACATTCATCTAACATCATAAACTAACCAAAATTTCAATTTCTACATCAACCCTAACCACATGCAATCTACCAAAATTAACAAAAATAAATCTACACAAACTAACATTATCATTAAAAATGATTAATACTACTTGTGGTTTTGTGGAGATGATTTGCTTGATTTTCGGCAAAATGGAATTGGAGAGGATTAGAGGAAATTTGAAGAATTTGCATGGTTTCTAAAACTGATGCAGTTCTATATAAGTTCTGATCGCAGCGGCAGTTAACTACCGATGGGAACGGCGGTAGTTAACTGCCGATGGAGCCGGCGGTAACTAACTACTGATGCACCAATCCGGCGACGGGATAAAATGGTATTTTCCTTATGTTTCTTAGCTTTCTTTTAAGTGAGAAAAGCAATTTTCAAAATATTTCAAGTGAATGAGCCCTCTTTTTTATAAGCCCCACATATCAAGGACCTAAAATGGGCCCCCTTTCCCTTTATTTTTTTTTCTAAATTTTTTTTTTTCAACATTTTTTTTAAAACATGATACGCGCTCATTCAGTTTTTTTTAAAAGAACATTCACTTCAATTTTTTTAAACATTTTTTTTATAAACAACTTATTTGCAACTTATAGCAAAATTATTTATCATTATAAGCGCTTATGAAAATAAGCTGGCAAAAATGCAAAATTGTCATAAATTGTTTAATACTATTAATCATCATAATCTTAAGCGTAATATGAATTTTAAATTTGCTGCAGTCAAGTCAACTGTTTTGTCTTTGAAACAAGAATCCAGTGTAAAAACTAGACTCATAAAATAAAGTACAACCAAAATTACAATCCAAAAGTGAAAAAACTAAAAACTATTTTAATGCCCACTTCAATCTTGCAATTCAGCCACATCTTGAGTCACCATCGCTTCAATATTGCATTCCTCCTTATTATTTCCATCATCATCTTCATCTTAAAAAAAAAAACAAACAAACAAACAAAATTGATTAATTAAACAACTAAACCATTATACCTTCTATCAAATATTATCATATTGAAGCATATCACAAAACCATTATACCTTCTATCAAATATTAAATGACAACATTCTCCTAAACTTGAGTATACATTTCAGTTCATCAAAAGGTAAGTAGCCATCATTGGCTTAAACAACTAAAGTATCATATTTTGCTCAAATAAAGTATCATCCAAAATCAAAAGCATCAACACAGAACAGAAAAAACAATCATGTCTGCAGTAATAATTGTATCTAATTTTGCAGTAATAATGATATGCATTTATAACCTTTTGTGAGTGAACGATATAAATAATTATTCGCAGCAGCATAAGACATTGAAAATTAAAAATAATACGTTTCAATGTTTATTTTACATGTAGGAATTTCCTCCTACCAGCAAGCTGGACCCAAGTATCTATGGAGACCAAAATAGTTCCATCCAAGCAAAGCACATAGAAAATAGTTTAGATGGGCTCACAATAGATGAGGTACTAATGGTGATCAAAACTCACATATTCATTGGCTAAAAGTTGTATGAAAGTGAAATCAAATTCATGTTGAATGCTATAATTAATATCTATAACAAGAATCAAACTTCTTTATGTTGCAGGCTCTTGAAAGTGATAAACTCTATATATTAGATCATCATGATGCTCTGATGCCATACCTAAGTAGAATAAATTCTACCAACACCAAGACTTATGCCACTAGAACACTCCTGTTTCTACAAGATGATGGCACATTGAAGCCACTTGCTATTGAATTAAGCTTACCTCATCCACAAGGTGAACAACATGGAGCTGTTAGTAAAGTTTTCACTCCATCACATGAAGGAGTAGCAGCCACTGTGTGGCAGTTGGCTAAAGCATATGCTGCTGTGAATGATTCAGGATATTTTTTTTGTACTTTTTTTTACTATTTTAAAGTAATAATTGTATCCACAAACACAAGTGCAGCTTCAATATTGATGTAAAACCGATACACAATATAAATAATTAGTTTGAGATTACCATTGGAATTTTCGGAAAAACCATGCATCCAACTACGAGCACAAATTAGCTTCTGGACGTGTTATGGAAATGTAGAACTTCTGTATTTAGTGAGAAAACGTCCTCCGATACTAAAAGAAGATTTTGAAGCCAGAATGGTGATTGGAATGCTAAGCACGTCACCTGCCATTATGGAGAGTGTTGGATACTTTTTCGCATTAAGCTTCCAATAAAGAAGTACCTCAAAATCCTCAGAGTTTTCTTCTTCAAGCTGCATAGGTTCTTCCTCAAAATATACATCTAATTCACTCTTGCCAGGGAGAGATCCACTACTCGAGCTCCATGTTTTAAAATCTTGCAATTCCTAATGTATCAAATACAAAATGCATTGGAATTAAGTAAAGACTAAGCATAATAAACATGGCAAAAAAATGTGTGTTCAGGTATCCAATTGTATAAGTGTTGTAGAGCAAAAGTATATGCAATCTGATGTAAAATATAATCAATTACATAGCAATCAAATTCCACAAATATTTTGAAAATTAAGTTAGAAACTAAGCTAACAATACTTTTCTCACGTATTTTAATTTGACTACTTTATTATATTTGTAGATAAAACATTATTCAAATAGACAGTCAAACAACATGAGACATCCAATTGGCTATATTTCATGGATTTAATTGGCCAGTATGACCTGATTTTCAATTTCAAAATATTATTAGATAACATGAGAGTGTTGCAGATTCTTTCACTTTTGCTCTTATAAGAAAGCTAAGACTCATACAATAAAGTGCTAACAAGCACGAGTTGCAAACTGATGTAAACTAAGAGACATGGATGAAATGGATGCACTGCTAACAGACATGTCAAATTTATGAATATGATCAAATGCTAACCTCTAACAAACATGTCAAATTTATGAATATGATCAAATGCTAACTAAATTTATGAATATGATCAAATGCTAACCTCTAACAAACATGTCAAATTTATGAATATGATCAAATGCTAACCTCTAACAGACATGTCAAATTTATGAGAAATTTATGGTAAATTCAGTACCATAATCAAGTTCGGATGAAGTAAATTTATTAACTGTTTTAGCATAAAAAACTTACACAAGCAATCTTTGATTTTTTAGCCTTGTTCCCCTCTCTGGACAGCTTAGACAATGAGCTAGACTCAAAGAATGATTGAGAAAGGGAAGTACTTTGGTTACAATAATAGCTCATATATTCTTCATAAAGCCCTCTAAATTTATCCATCACATTCTTGAGTTTCTCCTCAGAGGTTGAAGCATCAAGTCTCATGTAGCAATACTTTAAAAACTTATCCTTCAGCCGTGGGTCTAGAATAGCTCCAAAAGATAGTACTACACTATAATCTGTCTAGTATTTTTCAAATTTCACCATCATATCCAAGGTCATCTTTTTTATCACTTCATCCACACAATTTTTGTTTTTTTTCCAAAATACATTGAACTTTCCATACTTGCATGAAATACAAGTTTGCAGCCGGATAAGATGAACCTGAGATCAAATTTGTGATATCATAAAATGGTTCTAAGAACTCACAAATTCTCTCTGCCCTTTCCCATTCCTCGTCTGATGGACAGTGTTTATAATTCCTATCAGCCACCTGAAAATACTCAAGCTTTTCTATATTTTAAGGCACTTTCAAGCATAATATACGTGTTATTCCACCTTGTCGACACGTCGTATCTTAAACCACCACTTACGCTTACTCCCACATCATTGACACAATCTTCAAACTTAATCATCCTTCCATCAGATCCTTTGATGTACTTCACACTATCTCTAATTTTATGCAGTGCCTCACAGGCCGCTTTTAAACCTTCTTGGACAATTAAGTTCAGTATTTGTGCACAACAAGCGAATATGAAAATATTCACCACCACACATTAAATTGCCCTGCACACGTAGATGTTTCTTCAAATGCTCCTGCATATTGTCATTGGCAGATGCATTATCCAAGGTAATAGAAAAGATCTTTTTATCTATTCCCCATTGCTTTAAGCAATCAAAAACAGCAACTTCCAATGCAATACCAGAGTGGAGAGGTTTCATTCGACAAAAGTTAAGAACTCGGCTAGTTAATTTCCAATTCTCGTCAACAAAATGAGCGGTTAAACAAATATAACCCTCACTAGTAGTTGCTGTCCAACAATTTGAAGTTAAACAAATTCGATTTGGAATCTTAACTATGATTTCTTTAAGTTTGGTCTTCTCTTTGTCATATATTTTTTCAATATCCGAGACAATGGTATTCCTAGAGACCATTTCAGCACAAGGGTTCAAATATTTCACCCAAGCTCGGATTTTCTCATATTCAACAAAACTAAAAGGTAGATCATGTGCAATAATAGCGTCCGCAAGCAAATCACGATGGAATTTTTGGTTGATTGGGGTAATGCTAGTTTGTTCTTCTAGACTAAAAAGGTTCAATCGGAAAGCTTTACAAAGAAAAACATGACGAATTAGATGTGATGTTCCATAATTTTGACCTGACCTTGAGTTTTTTCCAATCGCAAAATCAGTAAAACAATAATTGCACGCAGCTATTTCGGTACCATCTTTATCCCTGCCAATTTTTCCAAAAATGTTTCACAGTGTTGACATACGTGTTTGATCTTGATCTTCCATGGGCTCCATACTACAATAAGACATAAGCATAAGACGCATAATCATAAGCAGAATCAAAAGCTATAAGCAGCACCTATAAACATAAGCAGAAGCTATAATCATAAGATGTAAGCATAGGCAGAAGCATAATCATAAGATATAAGCAGCACCTATAAACATAAGCAGAAGCAAAAGCTATAATCATAAAACATAAGCTATAATCATAAGACGCATAAGCATAATCATAAGCAGAAGCAGAAGCAAAAGCTATGAGCTATAAGCTGTAATCATAAGCTGAAGCTATAAGCTACAATCATAAGCTATAAGTTATAATCATACACATGAGCATAAGCATAACCATAAGCTATAAGCTATAATCATAAACTATAAACTATAATATAATCAGATGCATAAGCATAAGCATAAGCTATAATCAGAATCATAAGAATAATCATAAGTAGAAGCAATAAGAAGAAGTAGAATCGCGCAGAGGCAATAAGAAGAAGCAGAATCGAGCAGAAACAATAAGAAGAAGCAGAATCACGCAGAAGCAATAAGAAGAAGCAGAAGCAATAAGCAAAAGAAAAAGCTACCTCAAACAAGAGAATGGTCGCCGTATGAACCTCGCTGGAAAAGGAGTCGCCGGCGCCGCCAGTGATTTGTGGATTTAGGGACTAGGGTTGTGGAGAAGATGAGTTGAGACTTCAAAGTTCAGAGTGAAATTGAACAGTACAATTGGCCCCTAAGCCCCCTCAATTGGGGCAAATAAAAAACAGACTAGATAGTGGGCTGAGCTTAAAATAAACTTATTCAATATGGGGCCTGAAATTATGGGGCTTAATTGATGGGGCTTTTGATTATGCTTCTTTGACAGCTCTTGATAATTATCACCAGACCCTGTTATTTTATGTTGACAGCTCTTGAGTCTAGTGTTGTACCATTTTAACTATTTTATTCAGTGAAGACCAGTAATCCCATCAGAGCAGAGCAGAGCAGTGCTGATTGATTCAGTACACTTTGAGAGCACAAGTAAAATATAAGCATAATTCATTCACTTAACTCAATTATATGCAGAACTGATTGATTCAGTACACTTTGAACATATAACTAAAATACTGGTATATCATATGACATGATGATTGACCGCATCCAAATATTCAAACATTAATGACATTCTAGTGTTTTAAGAAAGTAACCAAACTTTCATAACAGTAACTAAATTAATGCTACAAGATTGTATATGCTAAATATGTACATTGTATCAAACTAACTAGAGTCTATCAACAAAGATATGATCCTTAACACTGATAATAACAATTCAGAATGGTGTTACACATTACAAATAACACATCTGCTACATTGATGCATTAAATTATTTAGTACAACATACTCCTCATTTTTTTTAATTATTCTCTTTGGCAACAACATCCCTCTAAGTTAACTACAACAATTAATGCACAAATCTTAATCCATAATAACTAAACACACACACGGAATTGAAATTTGAATCTAACCTTAAACCTAAACATCACTCACTCACTGTCACTGTTATTGTTATGGTTGCTGCTTACATTGTTGTTGTTTTGATGATTACTTGTGTTACCATTAACATTAACACTTTTTCTTCCAAGTTTCAACTGTGAAATCTCTACCTGAGTTTTCATGAAAAACTGCATTCTCTGCAACTCCAAATCCTTAGCAAACTTCATCCTCTGCTTCTCCATCTCCACCACCTGTTGCAACTTCGATGTCTCCGCTTGTTCATAAGCTTCACCAAATTTCACAATCGCCTGAGTCAATTCCCTCACCGCACTTCCCCAACCTCTCCCCTTTGAATTTGAATTCATCACTTTCGCTCTCTTCCTCTCCGGTGGTGGTAAACTGTCGCTGGACACCGGTGACAACGCTTCTTTTTCAGATGAATTATCAGAAGAATTCAGCTCTGAAACTCGTGGTCGGAGCTGAATCTTCTGATAATTCAATTGAGGTTGTTGAATATCTTTCTTCTGATAATTAACCTGATTCGCGCCTCTGGCTACAGAGGCGCGAATACCCACAGGAATTCCTAACGGAACTTTCTGCGGTGGCAAATTACTGTTTCCAGTATGACTGGTACCGGAAACACCACTGATCTTGGCGGTTGGACCGATTAACTGATCTAACCGATCATAAAACCGCCAAGTGCTGGTTGTAACACCGCCGGAGCCACCTCCGGCACCGATCTTAGCTTTCTCCGACTTATACTTCTTCTTAACCGTATCGATCCGATTTTTACACTGAATATCAGTTTTCGGCGCTTTCATATAATCACCTCTTCCATTCACAATTTCTGCAACCTCTTTCCAATGCTTCTGCTTCAAATTCCCTCTGCTCAATTCCAAATACCTCTCTCCCCACGCTTCAATCAACACTGCTGTCGCAGCTTCGCTCCAACAATCCTCCCTCCCTCCACCGTTGCTTCCTCGTGTCGTATTCTGAATCGGAAGCGCTAATGCATAGCTGTTCGCCGCCGGTGCCGCAACCGTCACCGAAATCCGACCGATCGCTCCCGGAGATGACACCGGAGATGGAGAACCACTCGCCGGCGATGGATTTGAGTGAATCGAGTTAACCGAGTGGATCTCGTCGTCGTCATCCATAGCCATAACCACAACCACTCACCGCCGATTTAAGGAGAGAGAAAATTGTTAGAGAGAGAAAGTAGTTATAGAGAGAGAAAGAAAGAAGGTAGGGTTTTTATTTATTAAATTATTTAATTTTTTTGCCGGCGAGAATCATTACACCGACGCCTTTTCGTGGTTGGTTTTGGTTTATTAATTTTTTTGTATTTTAATTTTTGGAAATTGGTAACGTTTTTGACGGAAGAGAGTGAGTTGACGGTGACCGTCGACACGTGGAAGAAGATAAAAGAAGGAGGGATGACGTGGAAGAATATGATTGGCTTGGTAGGAAAACTCCGTCACCGGCCTGGTTTTCACGATAATCTCTACGTTAGTCTCGTTTCATTTTCCGAATTACCCATCAAATCTGTGTTTGTTTTCTCCGGCGATATTCCCAATTTACCCTCCTCATTTATCATCGTCTAAGAAAATAAAATATGCTTTTTGTTCTTAAATTGTTTACAAATTCATTTATTCATTCTGAGAGATTTTGTAGAGTGGAATACATTTCATGGTGTTCAAATTATTGGCAATTAAGCACAGTTGTTTTTATTAAGTAAATAAATTGATTTTTAGATTCTTTTATGAGAGGAGGGTAATATAGGAAAATGGATGGCAGATTTTTTGGTACTAGTCTAGTTTGTTTCGTGATGGTAAATCTTGGGACTCCAAAATACAGAGCAGTATGGTGTTTGTACTTTGTATTTAGTTTTTTTCACGTCTCCATCTCAAATCTTAAAAGGGCATGCATGGTGCTGTTGAATTTAAAGCAAGGAATGATTTGGACAAAATTGAGGAAGTTGTTCATGGATTTGTAAAGAGCCAAAAAGGGATTAAAGTTTAGTGATGGTGAGAAATACTAAATCTATGAAAGACAAGGACATGTCTGCAAATAATGTTAAGGGTCCACCTTAAAATTTGGTTCCAAATTATATTGTTACATTTTTAATAATCACAAGTTCCACAGAAATATATGACAGTGTGTGTGTAATAACACAGAAAAAGGGAAAAATGGAGATGCGGGGTATCGAACCCCGTACCTCTCGCATGCAAAGCGAGCGCTCTACCATGTGAGCTACATCCCCAAGTTGAAGTTCTGTGATTCTTCTAAATATATATTCTTTATATGTAAAATGGAAATGTTGATAAAGAACGTTCTTTGTAGTTATCAATTATTTTGGAGCTATATGATGTGAATGGAACATGATATTTAACATCAGCATTAGAATATAGTCTAGAAGTTCTTGTTTCTAATTATAAGAGCTATTTTCTTCTGCAGCTGCTTTTTCAGCTCCTATGGCCAACCTCTCCTTCAATTCTTGGATCAGAACAATAAAAACTAGCCAAATTAATGAAGAGTACAATTGTAAGACACAGGCATTAATGTTTGATCCATCAAAATAAAAGGAATATCGTGGAGGGGAAAGTACTAGGTGGTTCACACCATTTATTTTTCATATGCAGGGGATATCAATGTGGGTGTAAAGTCTAGTTGAAAATGACAACAAGAAAATCATGTCAAGTCTCTATCAGAATTGACACTAAAATATATTGCTCCATAGTCCATAGCAATAATTTCACACATTTTCTCATGAAATACAGTACTTTTCTCTTATCTCTGTTGACTTCTATGTGTTCCATTTCCATCTATTGGCTGCAAAATCTCCAAAGCACGATTTCAAAATAACATTCAATTGATGAAGTCATTGTTACTCCTCAAACTAATTAATACTATTTCCATTGGAGAAGTGAGAGCTGAGAACATCTCTATCGTTCAAGATGCTTCTAACCATAATGAGAAGGTGAAGAATGCATCAACCTAGGCCAATTGCAAGCTTCAGTCACAAATTTCACAAAATGATAATCATAGAATGCTTACATTTGCTTAAAAAGTGATTTATCTTTCATTCCTCAAGTAGATATCCTATTTTGTATTGCATTGTTTTTAAGGTCATAATTTTCATGTAATTAAGGATTATCTGTTTGAAATTAGAGTCAATAATACAGGAACAGATTGTCTCTAGTGACTGGAGAGTGCAGTGGAATCACAGCCACACATTTTCCTCTACTTGACTTTGTCAAAAATCATTAAATAACCATTAGATGGTAAAGATTTACACTGGAGTGAAATTCGTAATACAATGAGGATTTGTTGGGACTCAAATTGGAAGAAAAAATATATGGAGGAATAGCCTTGAATTCAAAGTTACAAATCAATTAAATTGTAGCATAAATTTCAAGCACCAAGTAAAAGAGGTTTTTTTAATAAAATAAATTTATTAAATCGAAAAGTACAATCAGTACTCGATCCACCAAATAGAGAGAAGTACAAGAGGTACTCGATCCATCAAGATATTAAAACTACGTACCTCCTAATAAGGAAGACAAATGAGAGGGTTCAAAAAACATTCATAAAATATACGAAGACTCCCTTTCTCACAGCATGAAGTTATTTTTAAGAAGTGACTTCAATATCATGTAAAAGTAAAAGAGGTTTAACAACAACAAAAATATAATAAACTTCAAGCTTCATTGAGTTCCACAAAGATTTCAGAGTACATAATCCATATTTACAATAGTCAAAAGCCAAAAACTTAGAAAAGAAAATGAGAAGGAAAAAAAACAAAATCATATGTACAATTTACAAACACTCTGCTTATGACTTTCTTGCTACTCCTTTTACACCCTCAGAATCTCATGAAGCATTGGCTCAATATGCTGCGAAAGACCCCATCATCTGAGCCATTTAGTTATACGTACTTATATTATTTCATATATAGTAATGTACATATCTTATATACATATATACATATTAATATTAATATATATAACAGCAGTTAGATGCCGAGTGATGATGTTCAATGCAAAACATCTTACTTCCTCTCTCTCTCTCTCTCTCTCTCTCAACAACGATCCAAAGCACTCATAATCACCCTGCAATATAAAACATTAAGAAAAGTTAGACAAAAAAATGGGCATGAAAAATTCAAAGGTCACATGAATATTTTTTTCATGGCTGAATTTAAAACAAAAATATGGAAAATAGATAACCAATCGGAAATAGTCGGACTTCGATAGTCGGAGCTCTCCGCTGGATCCCCCGACGCTTTTCTCCTCGTGAATTTCTTAAAATAGCCGCCTGGTGAGTCCGCTGCAAAATAAAAAATAACATATATTGGAGTTTAATAAGTTACATAAATTCATCTAGCTTTGATAAGATTGAGAGAGAGAACAAAATTTAATTTTATACAATTCATATCCACGGTTGGTGTAAATATTTTTGTATACTGTCGATCATTAAAAGTATTTTCCTTGAATCATAACTACTTGTAAAGCAAATGAGAGAAAATGAGTTGAAGAAATTGAATTCATATCAATTCCTCCCATCCTCCTGTTCCAAAAAAAAAATAAAAAATTTCCTCCAATCCTCTCAACTTTTTTTCCTCAGTCAAATAAGAAAACACTTGATGTCTTGATCCAAGAAAGTAACAAAAAATAAAATAACCAAATTTGGGGTCTGTTTTCACGGTCCAGAGTCAACATATCAAAGTTTTTTTTTTTGTCAAATAGAATCAAGGTTAATTTTAGTGGTTTTTTGTCTGGTTTCATCGAAATTATTCACAATGCTTCCTAATATCAAGTAACTATTATTATAATTTAAATTTCAGTATGATATTTGTACGTATTTTATTTATTGATTCATCAATAATATTGTCAAAAAAGTAACATCTTTTCTAAGTGTTGTTAAATTACGGAACAAAACAAAGATTAAATATATTTCATTTCCTTGTCTTACAAACAAACCTGGTACAAACGAAAAACATAAAACAAACAACAAGACATGCAAAAGAGAGAGAAGAATATAATTACGTACGTGTATTAGGGGTACGAGGTGTGGTAGTAGCAGAAGAAGAAGAAGAAGAAGGAGAAACAGGTTCAGAAACGGTGTTCCTAATAATCATAATGCTACGAGTAACAGGAACATCATCCTTCACCGGCGGCAACCGTACGCCGGAGCTAGCAGAAAAAGAGTTGTACTTCCGAAGCTTACCCAAACCTGTTTCAGGTGTGGGTCCCGCCAACGTTTCGTCCCAAAGTTTCTCAAGAAATCCCATAATAATGTTATAACTCAAATTAACACAAATTAAGGTTTAAAGATGACGGAAGGGACGAAACGATTTGAAAGAATTTTATTACTTTTTTTTTTTGGTTTTTTTTAAAAAATTTTGTTTGTTTGTGTTTGGTGAGGTGTGAGGGTACTTATAAGGATTAGGATGAAGAGTTGATAAGGTTAATTGAATTATTAGTATTATTGACGGCTAATTTTGACAGCTTGTAAACTTAGCTCCGGCTAATCAGGCTATCTTTATTTCTAGCCATCAAATTGATTTACTCATTGCTAAATCAAATTATTCATTTTCTATATATATGTTATTATTTTATTATCTCTTTGACTATATTAGCTCCTTAATTACTAAATTTATAGATTTTCTTTTGCTTATATCTAGTAGTAGCTCAAATTAGACTTTTGTGATTTTCTGAATGATTGTAGCTTGTGATAGAATATCTTTATATTAATACATTATCTTTATACAATTATTATATTATTGATGTGAATATTATTAGACTTCATGTATATTTATTAGGCTCCTTAAAAAAAATGTATATTTATTAGGTAGAATTGCCAATGGTCAAGGACAATAAGAGTCTTCATGGGCTAGCGCCATGATTAATATTGGTATATTTTTAACCCATTTGGGTTGGTCTAGTGGTATTGACTTGAAATCTGAGAATGTACTCCTCCTGAATATCTCAGGTTCAATTATCCTCGATGCCATTTTAGAACTTAGAGTCTGTTTGGCAAGACACAAAAACAAGCTTATGTCTTATAGCTTATAAGTTTGTCTGACAAAAAAAGACATGTTTGATAACAATCTTTATTTCAGGAGCTTATAGCTTATTTCAGGAGCTTATAGCTTATTTTTTAGACGCTATTTCAAGTAGCGTTTGAGCTTTATAGCTTATAGCTTATTGTTTTTTCTTACTCTTTTACCCTTACTATTTTATTTAAATACCAGTTTTACCCTTTATGTTTTATTATAATTTAAAATAAAAAATAAATGTATTAAATACAGGGAATACCAACGATCATGCAAAGAGAGATAAAAATGGGTTCTACTGCTTCTTCATTCTCTCTGTATCGTCATTCTCCATCTCCACCATTCCTTCATTGTTTCTTCTCCTTTCTTCATCCAGGTTTGCGATTTTTCCCCTATTTTCTTCGGTCTCTGTATTGTTGTTTTAAAGAGTTGTTTGATTTATAAATAGATTGAAAACCCTAAACCCCAATTTATTTTTTTATTATTACTGATGAATAAATTAGAATATTTGTTCTTCGATGTCTAATATTATACATATTTTGTGTCTTGATTCTATATATATTTGTGCTTTAATGTCTAATATTTATGCAAAGAATGGTTTGAATATGCAAGTATTATTATTATTATTATTATTATTATTATTATTATTATTATTATTATTATTATTATTATTATTATTATTATTAATGTATGTTGGTCTTGTCTTCATAAAAAATTAAATGATATAAAAATGTCATTTTATGTCATTTTACATCTATCAGCTGGTTGAACCGCTAATTTTACCAAACACTTCAATTTTCTTATCAGTCATAAGTCATCAGTCATCATCAGCTATAAGCTATAAGCTATCAGTCATCGGTCATAAGCTATAAGCTATCAGCTAGCTTATCAGCTATCCGCTATTTTTGCCAAACAGACCCTTAGCTTATGATGGCTCACGAAAGTTTATAAATACCCTTGATCATCGACTAAATCTACCTAATAAATATACATGAAGATTAATAATATTTACATCAATAATAATAATAATAATAATAATAATAATAATAATTATTATTATTATTATTATTATTATTATTATTATTATTATTATTATTATATAAAGATATTGTATTAATATTCGATCAGTATGTGTCATGTTTCTTTTCTTTTTTTTTTAGGGGATTGTTCATTTCCTGGTTTAGTGAATAGTGAATTACTTGTATTATCATGTTTTGAAAAGGATGGTATACATATTATAGCATTTCCGATTGCTAAAAAAATATAATAGCATTTCTATTTTTTTGGTTAAGATAGCATTTTCAATTCTATTATATATAAGTGAAATAAGTCTTGCATGCACAAATTTATTTTCATCATTGAATCAATAAATATCACAATTGGATGAAATGAGATATGTGATATATTCATTATATTGATCAAATGGTAGAAAAAACTTGTGCATAATATATGCAAGGCAAATTTACTTGTGTATATTAGACAAAATATTATTGGCATATCTTGATTGTTATTAGTATAAAAGAAAAATATTGTTTGTTATTAGCTTCGTATGCAAGAACAAATATATACCATGGAAGTGTTTATCTCTACAAATTACTCACATTTCAAAAATATTCACAAAAATTAAATGACATGTATGACCTCAAAATTTTGATGATTTTTTATTTTATTTTAAAATACTAACTTCAGTTGGTTCGAGTAAGAACACTTAAACAATTGGTTTTGGATTTTAATTTAATATTAATGGCGACAACAACAACAACATAGTTTTTTTCTTGTCAAAAAGAAAAACATAGTTTTTTTTAAGGAACAACAACAACATAGTTGAGAAGTGACTATATATTTATCTTATGCGCTTTCAAGTTTTTCTTTATACATAACACAAATTTGGGGTGAAAAAGTGTTGCTATATAGTCTACGTTAGTTGAATCTAGTCTAGGACTCATAACATTTATAAAGTGATTTACATGTACCTTCTTTGAAGGTGATTAAAATGTGCTCTAGAACTTACAACATGTCGATTCAAAACATGTTATTTTACCCAAACAAGTGATGATTTTCTTCTACTTCAAATTTATCATTCATAGATTTTCTAAGCTATAATTACCAAAACATTTCATATCTACCTATATAATCTTTACTAATGTGGGCATCGTGCATGATTTGGTTGAAGAGTAAAATTTGAAAGAACACATATATAGAGATTGGAAATTACAATAAGGATCCATACTGATAAGGTTAATTAATGCAAAAATATTAGATAGGTTATAAAAATTCTTCCTTCTAGAAGAGCAAGCTGCAACTGCAAGGCTTAATCACTAGCTAGTGAACTTATATAAAAATCAAATAGTGAAGTAACTAAGTAAGTGAAGAGTGAGCCTTAGAAAAGAGCCAAGCCAGCAGCAACTACAACTCAGATCCACAAAACTGGGAATGATGTAAAAAAAGAAGACCAAGTCAGTCAAGTACCAATAAAATAGAAACATTTGGGGTCCCATTTCATTATTTACGAACCTTTTACAAGTTTACAACATTTACACGTCAAGCAGATAAGAACTCACAAAATCTCATCCCACCCTCCACGCTATCCTCAAACACCACTAAGATGTAACTTACTTGTCATATTGGATAGGTAAAGTGTAGATTTTGAAACTTCATTGTATATTTGGTATGAGATTGCCTCCAGCTTTTTGTATGTATTCTCCCATCTAAGAGTAAGTTAATTTGAATGAAGAGTTTTGGATGAAAGCGGGAGAAAAAACAATTTGTTTTCTTTAATAAATGAAGGAAGCTATGAATTTTTTTAAAAATAAATAAACTAAATGTGAATAAAATGTTATATGATCATTTTTTTTTTGTGAATTAGGTATCTCTACGTGCAATTGCAAAGACTAATCCTCCGATCCTGATAGAATCACAATGAATGACAAAATTCTTCATCGAGAGATTTAACACTACGACATTTTCAGGGTTGAATTCGAACTCATGACCTCTGATTAAACTAAAAAAGATCTCTTATCATCGCATTCAACTCTTAGTCGTTATATGATCTTTTATCATATTATATATTCAATTTTTTAAAATCTTAACTATTTATTGATTGAAAGACTTAACGCTCCAAAATCCTTAATCCAAATATATCCCAAGAGTTTTTCTCCTACCATTTAGCCTTTTTTACCTTACAACTATGATTAAACAACATAAGCACATGTGAGAGACCCTATGTCAAAATAGAAATGTTATTTTTACGACCATTTTATGACAATTTTTGGACAATTCTCTTTCATATTCATATTATGTTCTTACTTTTTTTTTCTCTCTATTGTTTTTGACAACTCTCTAAGGTTGTTCCAAAAGTTGTCACAAAATGGTTATACAAATATAATTACTCATGTCAAAATGTCTACTCTCAGAAATACTACTATGACGAGAAACCATTCATACATGCTACATACCTTGAGTCCAAACGTCCTCTAGATTTCCCAAAAATACCCCTGTTAGGATTATTTATTCTGAATTTCATTTTCGTGTATCTCAGATTATATAATTCGAATCGTGTTTAACCAGTTTTTTTAAAACAATGACATATATATATATATATATATATATATATATATATATTAAAATGACATAAATGGAAAAATGGCAAAAAGAGCATAAATTTAAAGAGACGTGATACAAATAATGAAGAATTGAACACATTTCATTATTTGATAAATAATTCATAATATTAATATAATGTTTATTACAACAAAATATTAATCACCTAATGCTAAATTTGTGGTACAAGAAGATGGAGGAGAAAGAGGGAAAAGTTTGTCAACCCTCTCGCAAATCCTCAAGGGGGAGAATATGGGAATGCAAGATGACGAAGTAGGAGAATTAAACTCTTATGAGCAACCCCAAATCTAGACGGATCACAGATTTTAACTAATCTTTTGGTGCAAATTTGCAGAGTGGACCATCACCCTTTGACCATTCATAATATCCCTACAAGATGACATGAACATTTGTATGAAAGACCAACTGTAGAACATTGACATCATAAATTACTATAGGAAATGGATGAAAGAAAATGAGATAATGTGAGTTGGGAGTTGGTATTTATAGGGGTAATACATATATAGAGTGTAACAACCAATCAAGGGAAGGCAAAAAATATTGTCAATCATGTTGATCAGTCAAGGGAAAAAAATGTTAAACGAGTCTTGGACTAGACAGACTTGCTGACCAAGTCGCCGTTTACATTCTGGACTAGTTCAAATTATAAAATTTAAAATCATTCTCAAATTATTTTGGATTATATAATCTGAAATGGACACATACTGTGTCAAAACTTGTACTTTGACGGGTTTGAGACATTTCTGATTTTTTTAATCCACACCAATCAAGTGCATGTTTTTTATGTGGTCTACATTGCATTGAAACTTCTATAAATTAACGTGTTTGGTTCATTTGCAAATCACACCAGAACCATGAACACTTATCCAGTTGATGTAAACACCAAACTAACTGCAGTGTACTATAACGGGGGGCAGCAGGGAAACCTAGTATGTTTAGGATTCACATTGATGTCACATTGTCTGGCTTGAAGGGCCAAAAACCAAATAAACGGTCGACTAAACCACAAAGACACAAGGAAGGTGGACAATGTTGAATATCGTCGTCCTTCGAAGGACTCAGATGGAAATGACCCGTACACCAAGATGAAACTCTGGAACAACGATGACGTGAGAACCATGTTCTCTATATTTGGTCAACATAGTTCGAAGAGATTGATCGAGTTAGACGCTTCCTTGGTCAGATCTTTCCAATATATTTAGGAAATTTTGATTCTGCCCAAGATCTACGAAGAAATCAGGGCTTGCATTGATAGACCAAATGAATATTTAAGTTTGGTTGATCCATAATCTCGTGTATTTTATTATGATGTTTTACGTTGTTGAAATTGTTATGTTTAATATATGTTGTTCTTGTAGAATTTAATTTAATGCCAATTTTTTTTAATATAGAAATTCATGTATTCACGATTCGTATTATTTAATCCGAACCAGTCTGAACTCTGCAAAACCCTCCAAACTTTAAGTTTCAACACAGGTTGGGTCTGGTGCAGATTATATTATCCGAAATATTCTGGGAATAGTTTTGGATTATATAATCAGAACCATCTCAGAATGTGGACGGTTGCGTTACAAACAAAGTTTTACGGTTTATGGTGTATTTAATGTATATTTGGACATTTTAAATGTTTTCTTTTACTATATTACAGTCTAATAACGTTTTGCGGCTATAAATAGTCTTGCATTCACTAACATTTTTTTTTCATTCCTCATTTTTCATTTCTTCTACAATTTTGTTTCTTAATTTTTATTTGGGGTGAGTTATGATATCATGATCATTATTGGGTATTCACACTATCCCCAAAATTGTTGTGTAGTTTATATGGGGATAATAGGATGGTAAGCAGAGACATTCATATCAATTATAATATGAATTATGAGTTTTGGTAGTTTTTGGATTGTATAATCCAAAAATTCTAAAAATGTGTTCTGATCATATAATCCGAACGAGAGTATTTTGAGAGTACTGGAGGGTGCGTGAGAAGTGAGGAGGATGTGAAAAGAAAAACCCTTTATTTTATTTTAGTTCCAACATATCTATGTCAATAACCTCTCTAAGAAATATGAAAGTTGTTTTTTTCACATCAAAATTTTCTTAAACACACATGGAAATTACACAACTTTTGTGGGCTCATAGTGAGGCCTTTCATTGTGTGGATTATATAATTGTATGAATTACTCAAAATACCCTTCATTTTAACAAATTATTATTTCTTCTTTTAAAAAATCACATGCATCTTCAAATGACTAAATCTGAAAAAAAAAATTGTGAATATTTTCGGATGTTTTAAATTTCAAAAGATTCGGTATGAATATTGACATTTTGAATTTTAAAACTTCTAGCATGAATATTCATACTAAATGGTTTATTTTTAAAATATTTTATATGAATATTCATTCCAGAAGTTTATTTTTCGGTCAAGTATCTCTGTGATTAGAATTTCATCTATTAAAGTGAATAAATGGTTAATTTGAAGTTCGAACTTCAATATTTGTACATTGTAATGTCTTTATTAATTGAGATATGCTCATGAAGACTACATTTCAATTTTTTTTTAATAAAAATTTACCTGTACGAGTTGGTTAGTGTTTTGATTGTTGTTTGGGCGACACTTGAAAAAGAAAAAAGTTGTCCTGAGTATGTTAAAATTAAGGATATTTTTGGGAGATTTTGTTGTTTTGCCCTTGTTATATTAAGAGTAAATTACACTCTCCTCCCATAAGAGAAGCTTGAATTACACTCTTCTCCCCTCTTATGTTAAAATATATACTCCCCTCCCTTGAATTACAACCCTCTCCCTTAATAATTAAATATGCACTACACTTTAATCTATTTTAACATAAATAATTTTTTTATGATATATACGAATTTTGGACCACCTTTGAAGAAAAATAAATTCATTTCTTTATAATTTAAATGTCAATGGTAATTAAATTTAAATATTTGGCTATTAATTTTAGAATTTAGAGTATAGAATTAACTTTTAAATAACCATACTTTATTGTCTTTAGTAATTTTTCACATATTTTAATTTTATTTTGGTTTGTTTCATATTTTATAATAGGGTTTAAAACTATATGTTAATGAAATTGTGAATAAAAAATAGCAAAAAATATGTATTCAAATTTTGATTATATTAAAATAGACTCGCAATACTTTTTTTTTTCGAAGTGTGGTAGATTATTATTTTTTGCTAGATTATTATAAATACAAAAAATTATTGAGGGAGTAAAATGTAGATTTTAACATAAGAAGGGAGGGAAATATAATTTAAGCTTCTCTTAGAGGAGGTGAGTGAAATGTTTTCTAATATGTTTTGAATAAGAGGCGAGGGGAGTGTATATTTTAATATAAGAGGGGAGGGGAGTGTAATTCAGTCATCTTTGAGGGGAGGAGAGTGTAATTTACTTTTATATTAATTAAAAACATATTTATACGTCACCTCATATTTATCAACTAGTTCAACCGTTAATCTTTACAACTGAATCTTAATTATCAAGATTTACACTCTCAACCTTGAAATTAAATCTTGTTCAACATTTCTCATCTCATGTACTGTTGGTTTTGGAATTGTCTATATGTTATATTCAGATTTCCAAAGTCTATTTTGAAAAGGAATTTTTATCTACCAAAGTTATTACTGGGTTGAGTCACGATCAAGTCGTTGTCTTTAAGACGTTTCATGATACTGCCCAAAATTCTGCAAGACAGATTATCAACCACGTCGCCTTCCTGATAAAACAAGCCCAACAACAATTGTGCAATTAACTATTGCACTGTATCTAACCATTCGAGGATTACACCTTCAAATATGACTATCAAGGCCACTCGAATTTAATACTGAAATCATATAATATGGTATTGTGACCATTATGTTATGGTATTAAGACCACCCAAATATGATGTTATCATCATTCTAACCTTTAACTTCACCAAATATGGTACCATGACCATTCAAATATGGTGCTACTGCCACCATTCTAATCTCTAACTTCTCCAAGGGAAGAAAATACCAAATGAGAGTATACTCTTGTGATCATTCTTAATTCCGAAGGGACATTATTCATGAAAAGAGACTATGATCTTAAAAACACTATTTATTTTGAAGGGGCATATATTATCGAGGGGACCATGTTTTTAAGATCATTCTTAATTCTGAAGGGACATCATATCTTGAAAGGGACTATGATCTTAAAAGCACTCTTAATTTTGAAAGGACAGGAAAGAAAGGGGAGAAGTGGCTCGGAAATGCATCGAACAGAAAGAGGAAGAAGAGAGAAAGTGTTCTCGACAACTCAAACTATTTGGTGTTTTATAAACCGAGTAAAGTCCTTTATTTATATAGAGACTTTGTAATTGAATTTAGCTAAAATTGCAGTAGCAATTACTTTAGCGGATAAGATCAAAAGGAAATTACTCACTAATCAATTCAACAATTTTTGTTGATAAGATAAAAAATAAACAAACTCACAAAAGTGGGGGAAACAAGCTAATTTGATATGAATGAAGGAAAGATAAAAAGCTTACTTGGATTCTCAATCTTATCACAACCAACATAAACTAAAATTATGAAAAGTGGTATAAACAAATAAAAATAATAATTACTATTATTTTTTATCATTATCAGATATTTACAAAATTAAATATCATACTCCCTAAAAAAAATTAAATATCATAATTTAAACACTATCAATACGTGTGTTCTATTTTATGTGGGAGCTTCACATTCTATTTTTTAAATTCACACCAAACTAACTCAAAGTTTTATTATTTGATGTTTAATCTTCTAACCTTTCAATTTTGTTTTAACTTCAGATCAATGTTCTAACCTATCATATCCTTAATTATAATACCAGTTGTATATTACTATTTGATGTGAGCTTTGCCACTTCCATCCGGGGGAGCTGAACCATGAGTTGGTTCCTTATTGGACCGTAGATCTCACCATTTAGAACTTGAGATCCTAAAGACAAGAGTGTGAACCTTTGGAATAAGGTTGGGCGCCCTCCAGGAGGGTGCAGGGCCCACTTACAGTCATAAATTACCCTAGGTGACCTCCCTGAAGGACACTCTTTGGGGGCGCCCTCAATAGCCTACGAGGGCGCCCTAATCGTAGTTTTGGGCCCAAATCATAAAGGGCCAAAACTATAACCGGATAGGCCCAAGAGAGGCTACAAATAGTAACCTTGGGATCATTCCCAAGGCATGACCTAAACAGAACTCAGAAACCCTAGTTTCAATACATTGTACTCACAACCAGTACAGTCATTGTACTCACAGCTAGTACACCTATTGTAAAGCTTAATTAGTGTTAGCCAGGACTGGTAGTTTTCTATTGCAACTTGGTAGCAGCCATCACCTATCAATGCTTGTAATGTTGAGTGCCCTAGTGGTGTCTCTGTCTATAGTCTATTAGCTTAGAGTCTTCCAGCATCTTCTATATCAGTCTTTAATACATTTCAATCTCAAATCCCCTTTTGATCTTTAAAGCTATGCTCTGGTGCCACAAGTAACTAGTTATTTTTTTATTACACTTCCTAATAGTAGTTCTTGTTATCTTTAATGGTATAATGATGATTCGTGAATTAAAAAAAACCAAGCAATCAATTAGAATGACAATAACACTTCAAGTTGTTGTATGTGGGTGGTGTGTATTTTTCCATTTTTGCTCACAACTTTGAATATTATGCAACCATAATCTATATGTTAAACAAAAGTTACACAACTTGTGTGATAAAAGCAAAACAATAATTCATCACTATGGTGTGAGAATGCAATACAATACAAGTAGTAATAGATACTTAAAAATCCTTTAATCATTTAGTCTTACAACAATCTTTATTTTATTTAGAAGTTAAATTAGTCTACCTAAATTAGCACCGGAAATAATCGAATTTGAGATCTTGAGGAGGACTACCCTCTAAGGTCTCAAGGCAACACTACCAGACCAACCTAAGTGGGTTTAGATCGATCTCTATTTAATGTATTGAAAAACACATTTGAAGGAAGATTCAGTTAGTAAGAAGTTGATTCATCCGCAAAATCGTGAGTTCAAGTCTAATTGCCGATGTGAAGAACTTTTGATGGACGATTTATAAATATCTTTGTATGTGCTCTTCCTTGAAGTCTACTCTAACATGTAACCTAACTCACCTAAACTTTATCTTAGAAAAAAATATATTAAAAGAGATAAAATTATTAAATAAATATCAATTATTTTAAAAAATTAATCTAGATAGTTTGATTCACAAAAATAAACCAAGCAATAATGTAAGTCAAGGACCCACATATCACAATGAAAATTCTTGGCTTGGCTACTTGCTTGGAATCTGGCCCCCAAAAAGGCTTCAAAACCAAAAAGTAAACTAGAAGTATGTATGTATCTCATCTCAGATATTTTTTTAATTCTGAATTAGTTTTCATGGCCACGTGCTGTAGGACCTCCCCACTTATAATATTAATAGCCACCACCCCTTTTTTCTATGTTTGGATTCATCTCTAATAGTTTCCATATGTTTCCATGTGAAGGGGAGAGAACAAAACAGGTCTCTCACCGTGCAAATGAGTTTTAAACCGTTAGATATATTAATAAATTATTGTGCGGTTAGATCGTGAAAAAATCCTACGGTAAAAAATTATTTTAGTGATTTTATTAATGAATCTAACGGTGAAAAACTCATTTGCACGGTAGCCTGAGCCATGTTTCCATGATGTATAAAATATCTTATGTCAAAACTCAAAAGCTTATTTGTTCAGTATTTTATTTTAGGTTTAATTGCACTTTTGTCCCCTTTTTTTTTTTCAATTGTGCGATTTTACACCTCATACTTTTTTTGAGCGATTTTGCACCCTATCATTTACCTCATTTCTGATTTTGTAGTCCCTCATGTGTTTTTTTTGCTGATGTGTTGAATTTTGCTGACATGTCCTTACCATGTGTTGAATGAAGTGCTGCTTCCGATGCCTTTTATTAGAAGATCTCCTCTACCCGCCGAACCACATAACCTTACTCAGGCATACTAGAATATCATATACTTCGTCTGCTTTAGTCACTGGAACAAAGCCAAAAAAATGAAAAAAGAGGTTACTAATCTATCTCCGTGAGTTACTCATCTCCTTCTTCAGGAATAAAGCGTCAGCTTCTTAGTAGTGATTCCATATTCCTTGTTCTCAGTAAGAAAATCGCAGTCTGTACCCCCTTCTAGTATGAATTCTCATCAAAAGGAGAAGTCAGCTTTCCCGTTTGAAAGAAAGCTCCTCGAGCAAAGGAAAATTCATGTGAGAAAACCAGTGAGCTATTGAGTTCTCGTTTTCATCCGCAATAGTAGTGCCTTTTCTTGCCGAAGGAGGAGTTGATAGCCCTAGGCTCGCTTGGAGGGGGGAAGAAAAGGATTACTCCTAGGGAAATCTCCATCTATTAAAATAGAGTTAGCCAATCTTATCTAAAGCCCTACCATTGTGGAAATCTATTAGAAGACAGAAGCACTAGCTTAAACACGTTGAATGGCTTAATTTTAATTTTGATTTTAATTATTTTAATTTTGATTTTTTTTTAAAATACAAATTACACACATGGCAAGGACATGTCAGCAAAATTCAACACATCAGCAAAAAAAACACATGAGGGGCTACAAAATCAGAAAGGAGGTAAATGATAGGGTGCAAAATCGCTCAAAAAAAGCATAGGGTGCAAAATCACACAATTGAAAAAAGATAAGGGACAAAAGTGCAATTAAGCCTTTATTTTACCGTCCAACTCCGGTTCATCACATTTAATTGGCCAATACTTTATTGTCAATAGTTTATAGTTGTAGTAGTAAACTATTCTCTGTTGACTCTCTCCAACTAATTATTTTTTGTTAGAGTTGGATTACTCTAACAATTGAAGGTAGTATATCTTAACTGCTAAATTAATTCAATGGTCAAAATGAGACTGAAAAAGAATTTGTGTGATTTAATTTTTAAATATTTTTTATAGTCAAATGTCAAACAAGAAAAATAATTCATCCTGTAAAAAAAAATAATAATTCATTTCCTCTACCAAAAAAGTATTCATTGCAAATCTACTAGTACTCTAAATCACTGGATTAATTCAACGACTAGGGAGCAAATAGAGATCACAGTAGATTATTTTGACAAGGTGAACTAACTTCAGATTTTCTTGTACCCTTAGACAAATTTAGGGTAAACAAGAAAAGATTACTTTCAAATCAAAATTGACATTAAGAATCATACCATAATGCAACAAATGACTAATAATATTACACTTTTGATTAAATATCTTGAAATGAAATGATACGAATCTTCATAAATGAGAAATACCAAATTAAAATGACCTTTTTTTTTTTGAACAAGCTACCAAAATGACTTATCAATTGATTTCAACTCAAACTCCTAGCATGAGTGTACAATTGCTTGAAGAGTGCCACTACAATCAAATTTTTCCAAAGCATTTGTGACCTCCCTGCCCTATAGCTCTCCCCCCTAATCTTTTTAGTTGTACAAATCACACCAAAATGCCAAGGTTGACACACATGACTTAGCATGTAATTAATTTTATCAATTAGCAGAAATTCCAGGATGGTCATTAGAGGAAACATCATGTCCACATGAGATTTTTTGTTTTCTTCCTTTTCTTTGTTTTTTGCTATCTCCTCCTTCTAGAATTCCCCCTTTTTCCTTCTCCACACCTTCTTGAAGGTGCTTCATCTGTCTTCATACCAAGAATAAAAAAAATGTTGGATCAGTATGAAGTTAAATGTAGTGGACCAATCTTCCTGCAAAAAACTGCATTTATATAAAAGACCAGCTATATAATACATGGAATATACCATGTCATGTCTAATGCAAAATTTTTAAATTGTGGAAGCAATCATATAAAAAAAATTGTGAACACAATACTCATAACATATACATTATATGTTTATAGAAACCTTAGTAGGACAAATGTCCCCCAATGTCATGTACGTAGATCCGTCCCTAAATGGAGATAAGTTTTACCAACCAAAGAACTTGACATACATGACATTTTGTTAAGAGAGGACTAGGAAGAATCTCTTACCACTTCCATATACTCCACACATACTCCATTGTTTTGTATCCTCATTCATTGGTAATGATAATTTACAAGATTGACCTTGATAACATGAACAACAAAAAAGATACCACTAATTAAAAAACTCATGGGAAAATTTCTCAACACAAATTAACCACTTTTTCCTTAACCACTTAATCTATCTTCAGAGTAATTGGCAAGGTTACAAACAAACCATAACAATTCAAGCTTCAGATGGATCCTCGAAAACAGCAACACTGGTGCAACGAATGCACAATTGTTGGATCCAGGCGATCCAACGACTGCAATAGTTGCATCTATGCAACTACCGCACATCTTCGGATCATTCTCATTACGCCAAAATCTTTTATAATTTACAGTAAACCCCATAACTCAATTACATGCTAAACCTATCTTTTTGTTAATAACACATAGGCCAAACAAGTAAAGGACCTCAGAATAAACATTCATTCAAAATACATGCAACTCATAATCCTTACTATGCTATATGTTTGCCATGAATGTTACATCAAATGAAGGAAAAACATATAAAAAATGTTAAGCGTATACTGACCCCAAAACAGAAGTTCTGGTAATTTGCACCAAAACTAGAAGAATCCTCTGCCTTCCCATAATTCATCTGGGTGGAATTGCGCTTATTTGAATTCGAGCTTTCACTGAAAGTCATGAAAGTAGACGAAGTGGAGCAACCCGAAGCATTAAGAGAGGTGCTTCCATTTAATCCAATATCTGCTTGAAACATATCATCAAACAACTGCTGTAACTCCTCAAAGCTCTCCTCTCCATTTTCCTGTATTACATGTAAATTAATCAATTTTCCGAGTTAAGCGTTAAATGAATTGAAAGAGCTAAGAAGATCGAAATTTTGGTGAAAAAGAAAATACAAACATAACAGATAATTTGAATTAATCAGTTTATGGAAAGTACACGAGGAAATTTAAATTGTTATGTAAGTTTTTGTTATTTATGTTCTAACCACTTTATCCTTCCAACAATTATTTTCAAATCTGGTTTGACATTGTCCACAATAAAATAATGTCTTGTTTTACAATCCAACATTGAGTTACTTGAATTATTTTTTAAATAATAATATATTACTCATATAATTGTATTTATCTCACAATTTAAGAGTTGAGTGAAAATCAATCACATCTTCCCCAACAATATACCCCAACAATATACCCCCGCCACACCAACTATCATAGCAATTGGACCAAGACATAAACATTATAGGGCCCAATCTCAAAAGGTAAAAAGGCACAACTACATAGTATTAGGCTAAAGGAGACACTATGTTTGTCTAACTTTATCCACTAAACAAAAAATATATAAAAACAACGTTGTTTGTGTCTAGCTTTATTATCACGTAACGTTCCACTAATCACAAGCAAACAAAACAAAAAGATATTACAAAAATATTAAAGAGGGCTCACATTTGATTTAGTTTGGCTCATCATTGTAACCATTTCGTTCAGAAAGTCTCCCATACCCTGCAAAACAAAATTCATTCTCTTAGATTATAGCACATCAAAATTATTGGTTCGAGAATACTCCTATCCATTTGATTGAAACAAGATTCAATTCACTCCCTTTTCTACATCCAAACTCAATTCCATGAATTATTGCCTCTTATTGAAAACGTATACACAACATGACACATGTGACACATAAATTGACTTAATTTAGAAAAAAATGCGTGCTTTTGTGAAAAACATTTTTTTTTTCCTTCTTTGGGAAAAAACATTTGTTGTGGAAAATGTATTCCTAAGATATCTCTTTTTTCACGTGAAAGAGGAGAAGAAAAATAATTGGACGGTGCAAAAATCAGAAACATACTAGACTGCAGATGACATGACAAAAGTGACATCATCATGCAAATTTGATAAAATGGTCAATTATATAAAAAAAATTATGGCATTATGAATAATTGAAAAATTATGAATAATTGAATGAAGACTCATACAAGTTTTATGTATGATGTACAAGCTTGATAGATGATTCAAAATTAGAAGTTCATTGTCTTCTTTACCTTAAGGTCTATAATGGTGACCTAATTGGTATCATTTTGACAAAACAAGCAAAAATATATATGTATACCTCAAAACTTAACCCATTTCTATTTTTTCATATCATTGTTTCGTGGAAGCAAATATAACCATGAGAGAAAATTCGTTCTCAATCTTTTTTTTAAACGGTCAATGTTATGTTAGTATTATACTCAGAAGATATCAATTTACTCATCACTCTGAACTTTAACTACCCCACCCAAACCTTATATCCGTAATTCAATTTCAATATTCATTAAAATGAATAACAAAACTGAAAAAGACAGAGTGATAAACCAAAATTGTTAATGTGAAAATGAAAAGGTAAAATTAAGGTTGCTTCTCTTCTCTCCCCTTCAAGGAAATGAAGAAACAAAACATAACACAAAAATAGAAGAAGACAAGTGAAAGAGAGAGAGGGTCCCAACTCATGAGTCATGAATGGTGTGAAACAAGTGACTTACAATTTCGTCATCATCACTGTCGTAAACTCCAACGTCGTACATTAATCTCTTATTCGAGTCAGATAAAACTGTCCCCAAAAAAACACCATTTAACATTTTAGACCCAATATATAAATACAAATAAAAATTCCATTAAACTTTTCTATAATTTTTTAGTATAAAATAAACTAATGGATCATGGCTCACGAGTCACGAGACAATATTCAACAATGGAAATATAATAATTATTAATAAATTATAAAAAAATAAACAAATGCATGTAAATTACCAGAATAGGCTTCTTGAATTGCCTGAAATTTCTTCTTAGCTTCTTCCACAAACTTCACATTCCCTGAAGCTGAACAACGATCTGGATGCCATTTCTGTCCATTTAATCAAATTATTTTCTTTTCTAAACAATTCCAACTTTGATCATAACAATAATTCATGTCCAAAATATCTTGCTTTCACAAAATTTCCCAACACACATAGGACTCAAAATATAACTTTCATGGTTCACAATTTTGGTTATTCACAACCAAAAATCAAATTGAGGGTTCTTTCAACCATGAAAAAAATATATCTATTTTTGAGATGACCCATGTGAATAAACTTTAGAAAAAACAGGGTGGTTAGAATAGAAACAAAGACGGTGTAGAAAGAGAAAGATTATAGAAAGTATAAGCATTTCTAACCAGTGCAAGTTTCTTATAAGCATTCCTTAGCTCTGAATCAGAGCATTCCTTATTCAATCCCAAAACTGCATAGAAATCATTGCTTTTGTTTCCTTCATTAGCCATTTTTTCCAACAATAACAATCCAAATTTTCACAATCAACTAGATCAACCAAACTAGAATTCTCCAACAGAACCAATCAAACAAATGTTTTTGTATTGTCGGCAAATTGAATCAACCAAACTCAATCAAAACACAAAATCCGTACAACCATAAAAGTAAGAAACTAAATTCAAAGACATACATACAATCACAATAACATTACTATGTGATTATATTATATATATCTAAAAATATGTAATAATATTAATATACAACTTGCATGACAACTTGGGTTGCGGCTACATGTTTGTGAATAGATACATAGTACTTAGCATTTTGTTTTAGACTAGATGGAATGAAGGGTTTGAAGTGTAAAGAGAAAATTGGCCTTCTTAGCCTCATGAATACTCTAGAGACCTTTAATTAATTTATATAGTTTATTTTTGTTTTATTTTCATATTATTTAAAAGATAAATAAACAACCATTTTGATCAATAAATATCTGAGATGCGACGTATCACAGTAATATTTAAAAGTATCAAAATTACAAAAATATACCAAAATATGTCATTTTTCTATTAATATTAGTTTGGACTTAAATTCTGATCTTTTAACTTCGTTAATCTTTTTTGACCAAAAAAACTTCTTTAATCCTTACTTCATATCAATTGATCTACTCAACCTTTAGATTGTTTTAATACCTAGTTTAGCCTCAAATATGTTTTTTCTTCGTCAATTTAGTTCATGAATTATTAACAAAAATGACATCTAAGAATTTTTTTTGATACATTAAAAAATTATAACGAGAGTAGTTCAAAGAGACCAAAATGGTTGTTTCATTTTTAAATAAAAAAATCAATGAAAATATCATTTTTGTTTTTAATAATTAATTAATTAAACCCAAAGAAGTGGTTTTGGATGGGTGGTGATGTAGGGCTGAGATTCTATGATGTTAGATATTTTTTGTTAGAGAGTGTCTCCAGAAGGTTCTCTGTGAATGAGAAAAAGTCCTAAAACTCCTTTTGTTGTTGTTGTGGTTGTTGTTGTGTGCAATAAAGGGAAAACGTGAGTTTATGGAATTGTTAATAAAAAAGAGAAATAAAAGTTAAATTCAAGTGAGGGTCCCACTATAGAAGTTATAAGCTGTTTAACCGCTTTGACTTTGAGAATGAATTGACTGCTGCTCAGTGCTCACACTCCATTGTCTTTTGTCAAATGATAAATATAATGGTAAAAGCTTGTGGAGCTCACTTTGGAAGAGAAATGATATTTGTATAATTTTTTTTGATAATTTTTTTTCTATTTATATTATATTTTTATTTACATTATATTTTTATTTTTTATTTCTATTGTTTTGGTTTTTGTGTTATTATCTTATTTTTTGTAAATTTATGGTTGTATTAAATATTGTCATAAAAATAGTTGTTCATATAAGACAATTTCTTTTAAAAATAGGTTTGTATGTGGAAAACGTATTGCATGTTTTTTATTGACAAGAATGCAAATTTCTATTTATTTAATGTCAACTAGCAAAAGAAGTGACATAGGCTACAAACCTACAAGAGATTAGGTTAAGTATTGTTTTTATTGAAATTATGGACTTGGAATGTTGAACAATGACTAAATCTGTTAGAATGTTGAACAATGGTTCCAGTATGTTGGATGAGATTCTTCAAGTTGGGAAGGAGTCTGGAAACTTGAAAGGTGTAGGTTTTAACTACCAGTCCATAAAGAAACAAGGTGGAGCCTCTATGACTAGGTTTGTTCCTCCTGAAAGTAAAACTGAGTTTGTAATGTCGGACCAAATGTCTCAACATCCTGTCCAACATCTGAAACCTCAAGCTAGAACTAAATTCTTACCTTGGAAAAGGCATTACTGTGGGAGATATGGTCACATAAAACCCTATTGTTATAGATTATACGTTTATCCTCAACATCAAGCACAACCTAAAGTTAACCATGTGATGAGTCAAACTAGAAAAGAATGGAAACCTAAGGTTGTTAATACTAATCTTATAGCACATACATCTCTTAGAGCCTCCTCAAGAGAGGACTGATATTTTGATAGTGGATGTTCCAGACATATGACAAGAGTCAAGAAATATTTAGTTGACATTAAGTCTTACTCTTTCAGTTATGTCACCTTTGGTGATGGAGCTAAGGGTGAAATCAAGGGAGTAAGGAAGTTAGGTTGCAATGGACTTCCAAAGCTTGATGATGTGTTACTAGTGAAAGGGTTGACTGCAAATTTGATCAGCATTAGTCAGTTATGTGATCAAGAGCTAAAAGTTAATTTCACTAAGTCTGAATGTTTGGTTACTAATGACAAAGATGAGGTTTTGATGAGAGGTGTGAGATCCAAAGACAATTGTTACTCATGGGTTCCTCAAGACGAGATTCATTATTCCACTTGTTTAATATCCAAGGAAGATGAAGTCAAGTTATGGCAATATTATTTACAATAGACCTTAGAGATCCAATGGTTTATTTTTTTTTTTGACAAATAGATCAAACAGTTATGATTTAAAAATTAACGTGGTTTATGATAGACCACTTATAATATTGGTCCACCTAAAACATTTGAGGTTAGCCCCTTGACGGAAAGGACCAAATTGTGTAACAGAGACATATTTAAAGAACTAAAACAGACCAAAAAATAATTATGGGACCAAAGCGATACCTCAAAAATAGTTAAGGGACCAAAAGAGCAATTTAGCCTAAACGAATGTGTCTTGAAATACTTTTTATTTTCTATAATTTTTTCCGCACTTGATGATCAATGTCATGCATTAAGCTATGAAAAACATTTACTTCACGCCTTACCTTTAAGAAATGGTAAGAACTCTTAACAGAAGAAATAACTGCTTACACAACTAATAGAATCCGCTACTTTGTGTTGATTTTAAATGAAATGTATTGAATTTTTATCCTAAAAAGAAAAGCATAGTTAGTGGACAACAACTTTTGTTTGATTATATTCCCTCTATCCTTAATTATATGACCCTCTAGATATTTTTAGTTTCTAAATATAAAATCCTTTGTACATCTTCAAATACATTTGGTTTTTTTAAAAAAATATATTCATTATTATTACTACTACCGATTTGTTTGGAATATTAGAAGTAAATATTGAATGCATATATACACAAAAAGTAAAAGAGTCCTACTCACATTATACACATTATTACAAAAAATGTTTAGTTGTCATTATAAGATCTTATAAAGACGAATAAAGTTATCCCTATGAATATAACTAAATTGATAGGGACATTGTAATATACATAAGACTGAGATTGAAATCCCGATTTTTTCACTTATTCACCTTACGATTGAATTTGTAACCATTAAATTATTTGATAAAATAAAAAAAATAAAGACAAATAGTGTTTATGTGACCCTTCCACATAAATGTATATTTGTCTTTATAAGATCTCATAAACACAAATATACATGAAAAATGTTAAAACATCTTACAACTAATAGAGACAAATAGAGTTTGTGTCGCACCTTTCACTTTAATCACGTTTCCAACTTGGTGATGATGGAAAGAAATGAAAGGAAGAAAAAAATGACAAACAAACACCAAGTTGCAGCAAGAATGTTTAGTAAACTCTCAAGTGGCTTTAATTGGTGTGATAAAGGAGAAACTTTATTATTTGAATGATTACTTTACAAAGTCTATTTCAGTTCCAAAGTTAAAAGTTAAACTCAACTTGCATATAGGTTTTCTTTTATATACTCCCTCCAGTCTCAAATGTAAAGAAAAAAAAACACACATATTAAGGAAGTACATTGACTACATTAAAATTATGAAAAAAAATTATATCCTTCCAATTTTGCCCTTGTTTGGAATATTTTTTAGTAGAGACATTAATGATGGAGTGGGTTTAAGTAATTAATTGTTGTATGGAATGATGGAGTAACCATTGAACTTCTCATGGTGGATTTCTAATGGTTTTTCATGCTACTCCCGCTTACACAAACAACAAAGTTCTGTCATTGAATTTTTTAAACTCACGTTGTGCTTTTGGTTAAAAGCCATTTTAAAATAAATTTGGAGATTTTAACACCCGCCATGTGCTTTCAACTCAGTGCTGTACTCCTTCTATATAAATATAACCAACCATTTCTTATGCCATTATCATAAAAATGCCTCTAAATATTGATTTAAACACTCCTATTAATCCTGAAATGGTTGATTCTGAAATGATAGAATTCAACTCATCATCTTCCATTGATCTAAATTATCCTTCTTCAAGTACCTTTAATGTATCTTCCATTGATTTAAATGTATTTCCATCAAATGAAGAAGAGGAAAAAGAACATGAAGAAATATGTCAAGATGAATTTGAAGATTCATTTTCCAGCAATGATGACCTTATTTTAGATGAAATTCTCGCAGCCATGGAAGAAGGTTTATGAGTTATTATATGTTATTTTTATGCAGGAAATTTTTGTTTATATAAATGAGTTTTGTTTATTAAATATGCAGAAATTCAATTTGATGCAAATGAAGATGACTCTGAAACTTAAATCGATGATTTAGTAGCAGGAGCTGAAGATAACTCATTAACTGAATATGTTATTAATCCACTTTTTAAAAATTTATTCATGTTATTAATCCACTTTTTACATGTCTGTGAACATGTATTTTTTATTTAAGGAGTGTCTCTTAACATGTTATTAATCCACTCCCTGTACTGTGTGTCACTCAACATGTTGGAGTACAGTGCCAATTTTACATGTGTATGTCAAGCGGTGTCATATTGTGGTTATCTTACATGTGTTTTTATTTTTTACATGTATTTTTATTTATTTTTTGAAGTATACGTACATCCATTATTGTTATTATTCTTGTGTTTTCACTTTTCATGACAGACATGGTCCAACATGAGACACAGCAGTCTAATAACGAGCGCAACTTCTTGAACAACGATGAACGAGTCATTGAATACGATTGAAGCCTATGTGTGTTTGTCTTCAAAAGTTTCAATATTCTTTTGAGGTTCAAAAGTTTTCAATATTAAATATTGCAAAATTACCATATTAAAAATAAAGGTTTTTCTATCATGTGCAAATTTACACTATTAAGAAGTTAAAAAAATAAGTTTGCATTGAAACTTGTGTATATAATAATATTAAGGTGTATGTATCCTTTTTTCATAAATAAATTTGTTTTTTAATAAAAAGTTTCCCTTTTTAGCTGCTCTAACATGTGTAATATTACACATATTAGACAAACCTTAAAAATAAAAAGGTTAATAACGATGCTTTGAGGAAAAAAATATTTCAAGAAACAAATCACTTTAGATGGTAAATTACTTATTTAACCGTATAAAGTGAATGACTTTTTGGCTGATGACATTGATATTTATTCCCAAAAATAAATGAGATAAGTCGTACCAGTAATCATAATTCCAGCTGCCTATGAATTATTCAATTTAAGACTCCTTCAAAAAAAACAAAAAACTATTCAATTTAAGACATTGTCAAAGATAATAAGGGGTATGGGTAGTGGTGTGTATTTAAAGGTGAAAAAAATATCTTATTCCACAATCACAGAAACTATAATATGTTGTGGTTGTTAACACTTGGAATTATGTAGGACAAATCACAAGATGCTTATGAGTTATGACAATGGTAAACAACTTTATCCACCCCTATATTTTTGTCTAAAAGTACACATTCAGACAGCACAAAAACTGTTGTGTACATGAGAGATGGTTTTGGAGGGTGAGTAAAGTTAAGTTGGTCACAGCTGCAGGAAATCAGCTAGCTTCGATGAGTCGAAAATGATATTTGCCCTTATTGCAAGTTTAGTTGGTGGTAATGTATTGTACCTTTCCACCAATGTTACACCACACCACTTGATTAATGACCTCATTATGCAATAACATAATAGTTGCAAAGTGACAATCAATCTTGATTCTTCTGCTGTGAATGTGAAGAAAATAATGAATTATGTTATATGCAAAAGTGCTTCCATGTGAATATGAAAGCCATTGTTATAAGAGCATTGACAATGGAATAACTACCAACATATTTTTCCTTTATGAATCACAAGTAGATACATCATTATTATTACAAAAGAGGGTCGCAATTAATCACCCTAAAAGAAGAGCAAAATTCTTGACTTTTATCTGCAACAAAACCTATACTACATCATTTTGTTCTCATGGCTTTGATCCATTCAAGTTCAAGTCTGAAATCACCTGGTCCAGATCTAGCACCTGGGACACCACCCTCAGCATTGACAGAAAAAGACATGCCAAGAACACGAGATGGATTCATTTCAATTTCTGCATCTATAACGTTCCCTCTCCAAGTAGGTACATATCGAGCTAGAGGAATCTGGTCAATGATGAAATTACTAAGCACATGCAAAGCATTGAAAATCACAATAGAAAATAATGTAACTAAATGTGCAAGTATCATCACTTCAGTGCTTAATATGGGCAGATGATACCGACCCCTTCACTTGCATATTCATAGAAAGCCAACAAGGCACAAAACCAAGCAACAATTATTTTTTCAGTTTCATATATATCGTCTACTCAGTTTCAAATAGTAAACATCAGAGTGAAGCAATCCTATCCGTTTACAGTATTTCCTGACCATCTAAAGCCCCCTTTTTTTTCTTTTCAAAATCAAACGGACCCCAAGAGTTTTACTCAATAGAAAAAGAATGTTTAAAAAATGTATCATAGCATGCAAACACAATTTAATAGTGTCTGTAGAAAATATTAAACATTCTAATTCAATACCATACCGCACCACTCCACACCACCACAAATCACCTGAGGCCAGATCCAGCTTAAACCCATACCAGACCAGACCAGACCAGAATAGAACACACCAAAACAAAATAGACAAAAATAACATCACAATTAAAATTTGATGAACAAATTCACAAATCACAAGATATGTCATAAAGAGAAAATTCAATGCACGAATAGGTATAACATGTTCAAAATCAACGGGCAAATTGACAAAATACAATCAGTATTACTAAAGAGTGACGAATGACTGGACTGGGTTCCTCTCGTCAGAGCTAATTTAGCTAAGTAGAGCTAGGTTTCAACTCATTGGAGTTGGGTTCATTCACCTGGTTAACCTTTTGGTTTCATTGCAAACTTGCAATGATGGGTCATGGGTTTCTTCATGTTTTCTGGTTTGCGAGATTGTTTGAGTTGGGACTAGAGTTGAGATACAATAGAACATCGTTCACCTCCTTTACAGACAAGTTCAAATTGGAATGTTAAATGCATCTGTGTAGTCGAGTGTTACAACTATATTAATGTTTTGTGCCCTATGAAGCCTTATCATTCAATTATTGCATTTGGTTATTTTAAAAAACACTTATCATTTTAGGCATCTAAAGGACCCACTAAATTGCAGGCTTGTTCAATTGTCCTCAAGCTCCTAATTCTATGTCAGTCTACCTATTACCTGGGTTTACACAAACAACCTATGCACGAGTTAACCCGATTTGAACAAATAGTTGAAACTTTTGGGAGAGTTGGTTCATAACAACCATCCATTAAATTGATAATGCTCCAGAAATTTGCATAATCAAAGTGCTAAACAGCTCGCTATTTCTTGTCACAAGCTAGAACTTTTGTAAAACATTGCAATGATGGAAAATAACATGAGATAGGTGCATGTGCTTTCAATTCACCTTATCGAGTCCTTAATCCCAAAGTTAAAGTCCGTCATGGTAACTACTCTTCGCAATTTAATTAGGCATAACTAGTAAGACTACATTTGTAGCAGAAAAAACAGTCACAAGCAGCACAATATAGTCACTCAAACATTATTTGAGAATACTTCCTACAAAATTGCAGGTTATCACAACACACAGTGCTAGCAATAGCAGATTGCAAAAAAATAGCGAAACGCCAGAACTTCGTTGTGAAATAGCAGATAGCATTGCAGGCAAGCAGAGGAAACCGCATAGTCATTGAAATAAGTCAACTATACACAAGAAAGGTTCACGGAATACAGAGAATATAGGAGTAATAATCACTAACTCTGCAGTTTGTTTATTTTTATAATAGGTCACGTTTGGCACATACGCAGACTTTTCAGTTTTATTTCATTATTTTAAAACACCTAAAATTTTCTCTTTTTTCTGCTATTGCTGCTATTGCCACTACATCAGCTAGTAAGACTGGAATAGTGCCCGCTATTTTCCTAATAGTGAAACTAGGATAGTGTTGCGGTTTTCGTTGCGGATTTATCAAAATCCGCTATGCTATGGTGATGCTATTTGACAACACAGACAACACAAACAGAAAGCCTAGTCAGACATATCGGTCATTACAAATCAGGTTGTAAGCACTAAGATGGAAATGGGACTCACCTTTGCAATATACCAGTTATCTTTGGGCACATAAACAAATGATTGCCATGAGTTGTCCTCCATCTGTCCAGGTGAGTTAACCCAATTCTCCGTGTAGATCTGCACCATAATCCAACTAGTTACAATACTTGCAAGACTACCAAGAAATGAAACTTAAAACCCTGTAAATTTCCTAGGATAACATTTTGGTATTTAAAAAGAAAAGGGCACTCACAGTAGATATATAACTTCTTCCATCTCCTTTAAGTTTCATAGCTATAGTATCATATGAATCCAAGTCAATGAAGCCATCAAACTACAATAACACACAGAACTGCTTAAGGACAACTTAATTTAGCATAAAAATGAGAATCAGACACCAATCATACAATTCAATCCAATATGCACTAGGCATCAATATTGTCGTTGAACAAATAGTCTGTTTAAATTGACTTATTAGCTTATCTAATGGCATAAGCACATGCGAGACTGTTTGGGAGAGCTTATGAAAACAACTTAAGACATGTTCATAAGCTGTTTTCAACTTATTTCAATAAGCTCTCCAAGATAGCTTATGAATACAACTTGAATTCATTTATCTTTAGTTATAGAAATATGTTATACATAAGTGATTATATTATAACCGCTTACATTATAATCACTTAACTAAGTTGTTTCCAAACACTGCAAAATCATTGAGAGAAAGAATCAGGCACCATTCATACAATTCAATGCAATAAGCACTGGCCATCGGTGTTGTTGTTGAACTTGAACAAAGGGTTTGTTAACTTATCTACTAGCATAAGCACTTGTGAGACTGTTTGGGAGAGCTTATGAAAACAACTTATTATAATATGTTTTCAGCTAATTTCCATAAGCTCTACAAGATAGCTTATGAAAACAACTTATAGCTTATAGGAAAACAATTTAACTTTATTTTATCTTTCAATTAGAAATAGGTTATACATATGTAAATGTAATTATCAATGTTAATACGTTACAGATAGCAGAAAGCCAAAAATCCGACATACGACAGACATATGGCTCTGCCATATCCAATGTTGGCGCTGTGGCTCTGCCGTCAGTCACAAATTGACAATGGCGATTTTCCAACGATCGCCATATTTGACAACAGCTTATACTATAAGCACTTAATTAAGCTATATATCCAAACAACACTAAAGTCTTTGAGGAAAAAAAGAAACCTTTTTGGAGCGCATTCCACAAAAACCACCTCTACTAATATTCCATTTAGCACCTTGAGTAACCTCAAGGGAAAGATTCCCAGAGAAAATTCCAGTAGTTGTACCATTTTCAGATTCAGGTATCTGCAATGATGCAGATGACAAACCTGAACAACATTAACAATATGAAAAAAAAAATTAAAAACCCAGAAATTAAATTAACCAAAGTTTCAAACTTTAGCAACAAAAAATAATGTACCTCCAAATTCAGAATCAGAATACAAATGCCATTTTGATAATTCTTGCTTGGAATTGAAGTTGAATATATATTTTTCAGGTGGTGGCATCAAATCATCAAAACTACCAGATATAGCTGTTGAAATAAAAAATATGAATAAAAATCTTCACTTCAATTTATGTAACAATTTGAATAAGAGAATGAGTGAATATTGAAAAATTAATACCTTTCTTAGTAGCATCCATTGATGCTTGGAACAGTCTTCGTATTCTTGACATCTCTCGCTCTCTCTCTCTCTCTCTCTCTCTCTAAACAAAAACTTTCTTTCATTCGCAAAGCATCAAGCATGTTTGGAAATGGGCCTTCTTCTTTTGGGTTTTTGGATTGTGCTAGGCCCAACTTTACTATGACCTTTAAATTTTGGAAAGTGACTCTTTAAACACCTCAATCTCGCTCCTGATCGGGTTGCAACTCCTAATCGACTAATTTTGTGTGTAAAATTCAGCCGGGTTGTAAATTTCAATTGTCTCTTCTCAATAAAGTGAACAATATTAAGGTGCCTAAAGAACATCACTCTAAATTTTGTATGATAATTAAAAAGTAATTGCTAACAAACACTTCATAAGATCTGGATATTAAGTTTTTGAATATAATTGGACTCAAATTTTAAAGCAAGGTGTTGGGTTCGAGTTTTAGAATGAAAAAAACAAGTAGTTTAAAAGAGAGATTAGTTAAAAATGACACCTAGCATTGGCATCATCCAGCTCAATTGTTTTTTTTTTTGAAGAAACAAAATTAGCACACCCAAATTGGTATCGGTTGTTTTTTTTTTGAAGAAACAAAATTAGCACACCCAAATTGGTATCGGAGAGAATCGAACCTGAGACCTTGAGGAGGAGCATACTGAGATCTCGAGGAGAAACATACTCCCAGGACCCAAGTAAATACCACTAGGCCAACCCAAATGGGTTCCTAGCTCAGTTGATTAATGTTGATATTGTTAGTTGAACATATTTACTTTGATTCAAAGTTGTATGGATGAATTTCTAATTGCGGTTGTCACTACTTCTAGAGACAAAAACGAATGGTTAGTACATATTTCACACTACATGATGAACAAAATATTGTTCCATAAGATACATTTATCAACAACTCAATTTATTTAAGAATAATTGTTGTTAAGTCACGGCCTCAAATCCAAATTTAGCCACCCACATTTAAAAATAATTCTTGATGTGTATGTATACCATGATGGTTTAAATTTGTAATTGTGATAGCACAACATTTCCCTTATAAAAGAGACTTGATATAATTTCGAATATTACTATGAGTTTACATTGAAGAATTCAAAGTACAATTTGTAAATTCTTTATTTTTGAATTTTGGAACCACCAGTTTAAGTTACATGTAGTTTGAGTCGAAGATATTATTGCAACTAGATTGCCTACTCGTGCTGCCGCACGGGTCATATATATTGAAAAAATGACTTAAATGTAATATTATATATTACATACTATTCTAAAAACTTGGATATATAGCATAGTAACAAAGATGATTTGAATAAAGCTAAAAACCACTCTACATGTACTAACACTTCATGTACTAAGACAACATCTTCAAGAAAAACTCAAAGTTTTGAAAGAAGACAGTGGGCAGATGAACCTATACCATTAGTAATATCAGTAAATGGAGTCCTTTGTTGCAAAACCTTGCGCCTCTAGTTGGAATGCATATTCCCTAAGGCGGTAACAGAAATCCTAATTTCTAGAATCAAGACGTGCGCCCTGAGCAGTTATGAAGCGCATAAATGGACTTGTATTAGCATAACCGCCTTATTAATCTCATGTTTAGTCTCAATGCTGTTATATATCAAGCTCCTAATGAAGTCCTATTTATTGCAGTTCGGACAACCATTGGCTGCGCTAATGTAGGGCATTGAGCACCACAAACAATTAATGTAGTTGTCTATGAAGGCAAAGAGATCACACCAAGCATGCTTTCTTTGTACCTTGAGCACCGCAAAGAGATTATTAGTGGATGACGTTGAGAATCGTACACATTTACTGATACAACTAACTCTTGGATCAATTTCCCAAGTGAGTTCTAATGGAGTATCTTGAGCTACGCGAAGAAGGTCTCTACTTTACTACATTGAGAACAACAACCATTCCTTGTGAGACATGCATTAAATGTGAGAACCATTTTCCAATGATGAGTAGTGATTATGACTGCATTAATTTTGACATTGAGCACCGCAAATTTACCAACACCGGTAGCAATTAGTAACCTGGCTCGAGACTACATGAGCGGCAAGTCTTGGAGTTATTAGGCATCGGGATACACACAAACACATTGTCATTCCACGCAAGGTTTGAGATGTTATACAGAGAGTAAACAAAAAAAAGGTCTCTTCAATATTTTGTATGAATTGCTCCAAGACCTGCTACAACACACTCTAAGTGACTCGTTTGCCTTTTAATTGAACAAATTTCTATAACTGTTTACAATTCTTGAATTCAAAAAGGTCTGATTTCTATGAACTCGCAAATTCGCAATAATTGAACAAAATTTAAAATGGTATTCGTTTACATACACTATACTCAGCATTGCCTTGCACCCTTAAGTTAATTTGCCCCGCTGTCGTGCTATTTTATATTCATTGAAATCCCCTAACTAACGATAGCAATAGAAAGTAACTTACTGAAAAAAGAGCAAGTTATAAGAAAGCATAATGTCATTAAAAGAAAACGCAACTTCTGATTCGCAGGTTCTGGTACATTGCAAATAAACTAAACAAAACAACAAAAGGTAAACCCAATGCAAAATACATCATCATGAAACATAAAAAACATTACAGATAAACAAAAATTGGATTTCCATCAAAACTCAAATCATTGCAAAGCAAGGTGATTTCCATCAATTCTTTTCGATCTTTATGGATTTCAATTTCACAGGTTTGTTAGTCGATCCTTCCCCAACCTCTGTTTCAGCCACGATAGAACACACATTGTTCGCAAGCCTTTTCCCAATCGCCTTGCTGGTGGGTGTAACCTCATCATCCTTTAACTTGCTATCCGATTTTGTAGAGTCACCGCACTCAATCAACAGATTCTATGAATGTAATCATCAAAATGGGGTTTTCGGGAAATCAGTCACAATCTATATTAATAAGGATGTAGCGACAGATGCGAATAGGTCATTAGTATAATACATAGGGGGATAACAGATTACTACTCACAAATTCAACCACGTAGGTCCTGTATTTGATACGCAACTGATTAACTATCTTTTCAAACTCGGAGCTGGGATTTGGATCCAACGGAGCTATCACGAACACACAAAAAAATGATTAGTAAGAAGAAAGTAATACAAAATGTTCTAGCAAATCAGGAAAGGATGGAGAAATCAAACCAGTGAGACAGTGGTATGACAACAATGCTTGCACGTTTCTGTTAGCCATTTTGCAAAGGACGAACGCAAAAGCAGAGTGCATGTGGATCATTAGAGGAGAGGTCGGTCATCTATATATGGCATGAGAAGAGAGATGAATTGCAAGGGACATTTCATGGGAAATCTACAAACAATAAATGTCTGCATGCGAACATGGAAAGACTTACATAATAATGATGGAGTTATAAAGTTTTGGGGGGAAGATTTGAATTTGAACTATGCTTGTAATGTGTGCATTTTGGCTGTGTAATTAATAGCAAGTTTAGTGAATAGACCCCACTACTAAAGACAATTAGACAATTAATGTGGCATTCTTTGAGCCATGTGAAGTAATTAAATGTTGTAATTGTCATTAATGTGATGACACCATTGACTATATGGGAATTTGGTGCATATGAAATAGAAATCAAATTTGAATTTCAAATGGTGCATTAAAGGTGTGTTGCTATGGGTATTGTGATGTGTGCATACCATTAAAACAACAGATCAATGACTGAGATGCATTAGGCGCTTAAATGAAGGAGATCAATGACTGACATGAATAGGCGCCAAATGAAGTAGGGTTAGGGTTTGCAAGGATGATTGCAATGTTGTTATGGATGATGAGAAGATAGGCAGCACGGGTATATGTAGATAAGTGGCATGTAAGCAACTATGCCATAACTACATTGCATTGGAAAACCTCAAACATTAAATGGGAACATGGGAAGATGGAAAGGTATGCACAATGATGATAGAGTTATAGAGTTTTGGGAGGAAGTTTTGAATTTCAAATTAGGCTTGATATGTGTGCAATCATGGTTGTGTCATTAAGTTAGGATGCTTGATTATTGAACCCACAATTAAGGAAGGAGGTGGCGCCCAAGATTGAGGTATAGGGCTTGCCGTTGGGTTTTAAATGCTTCTTGTGATGTGTGTAGATCAGATTGATTGGAGATCCAATGGCTCACATGAATTGGCGCCAAAAGAAGTAGGGTTTGCAAGGATGGTTGCAATGTTAACAGATATTATATAATAAGAATAGATGTGTCAAATTCTTTGATTTTTTTTAGAAGAACCACTTATAAAAAGGGGGGAAAATGTTATAAGACTAATATTTTTTTGGACTAAATAGAGACTAATATTCTTTATTAATTAACTAGAATATAATTTTTAAGAGTTTTATTTTAAATAATATATAGTTAAACCTCTCTTTGTTGTTCTCTTGATTACTTGGACACATGTAGCCGTAGGAGATTCTAGAATCAAATATACATTCATTTATTTTCTAAATAAGACAAAAAAAAAGACAAAATTCCTGTCTTTTGCCAACTAGATAGATTCAAATGTTCAAAGAGTCTATGATTAATTAGTATATGAATGAAAGGTAATAAGATTAAAAAAAGCAGAAGTGTTTTGTTAAAAAATAGAAAATAGAAGTATTGATTAGACTGCTGCATCTATACTATATATATACTATATATAAAGAAAATAACATGTTTTAGCTTTTTTGGGTTGATTTTTTCTCTTTCTAAAATTACCCTAAACTTTCAATACAAATGACACAAATAACAAATAGATAAGAGTAAATTTAAATATTGAAATAAAATTGTAACAAAGACGGTATGAATATATATATGTCCAGTTTTTTTTCCTTTATCCTTTAAAAAGTGTAACAAACTAGATGAATGTATCTATACTTTCTTTTTTTATCCCAATTATACCCTTAAACAATTTTTTCTGTAATAAAGATTGTTATTGCTGTCATTAAAAAAAAATAAGATTTTAGATTATATTTTTTTGTTATATTGTTGGTGTTATTGAAATAGATAATCATGGTTAGTTTGATTTGTTATAATTTGAAAGCAAAAAACATTTATATTTTTACTTTTAATAAAAATCAAAATTTCATAAAAAAAACACCGTTCATAATTTTCAAACGTTAGCGCAATAAAAAGAGCGGAAAGACGGACATGTGAGTGTCCGTCTTTTTGCTAGTATATATAAAGAAAATAACATGTTTCGGCTCTTTTGAGCTGTCTTTTTCTCTTTCCAAAATTACCCTTAACTTTCAATACAAATAACACATATAACAAATAGATAAAAGTAAATTAAAATATTAAATTAAAAGTGTAACAAACACGATACTAGTATATATATGTCTATTTTTTTCTTCGTTATCCTTTAAAGTGTGTAACTAACTAGATGAGTATATCTATACTTACTTTTTTATTATCCCAATTATACCCTTAAACAACTTTTTCTATAATAAAGATTGTTGTAATTTAGATTATATTTTTTGTTATATTGTTGGTGTCATTGAAATAGATAATCATGATTAGTTTAATTTGTTATAATTTTAAAGCAACAAACATTTATATCTTTAGTTTTAATCAAAATCAAAATTTTATAAAAAACACGTTCATAATTTTCAGACGTTAGTTATAAATTTTATTAAATACATATATTTTAAAAAATTAAATAAACATCTACTTACTAGTATTTGTTAACTTTGACTTAGTTATAAATTATTTCAAATTTAAATAAAATATAGAACCCATTCAATCGTGCTATCTGATTTTTTTTTAATTTCTAAGAAAATTAAATAATAGCACCTAAAGATGTATATAAAATTTCAATTTTTTTGTCAAAAAAAAAAGATTTCAATTTTGTTGGTGAGTTAAATGAATTCTTATAATTTAACAAAATATAAGGATACTTGGCGGATAACATTTATTGAAAAGTCTTTCACAAATCTTAAAATATGATTAAAGATTGATCAATTGAATATTCAATTAAGCAAGCTGTATGGATAGTTTAACATAAAAAATAAAATAAATCATGCATGGCCAACCTAACATTGTTGCTACGGCATCCAACGTCTAGGCAAATGTACAAGGAACAAACACATCATTATCAATTTCATCGTCGCAGTTAAAACAAATTTTCTTTTACAATCAACATAATTTAAGGGACATGTACATGGAATATATCAAGGAATCAAGTACCTCAAAGGACTACTATTTAAGAAACAATTGTCTCAAAGAATCTATAGAGCAATCAATAGAAAATAATAAGCTAAAGGGTTATTTTTGCAATGGGAGCTAGAGAAAGCAAGTTAAGGAAATTGGTTAGTGGTGGAAGTGGAAGTGCTTACTACAAACGCATACAAGGTCCTATGTTGTTGATACCAAGAGGTTATGTTCCAATATGTGTTGGAACAAATGAAGAGACATGTAAGCGGTTTATGATTCACACAAGTGCACTTGGTGATGCATTTTTTCGTGAATTGTTGGGTAAGTCTGAGGAGGTATATGGATTTAGGAATGAAGGGGTTTTGAGGATCCCATTTGAAGCACAAGATTTTGAGGAGTGGTTCATTGGAAGGTCCAACAAGAAGGTTAAAAAGAGGATGGTAATGCCAACTTGATTATTAGAGAGATAGTATAAAATTCAATTGTCAATCTTCTATCTCACTAGGTCTACAACTTTTGTTATCAATTGATCATGTTTATAGATTTGTGAATTTGTCTCTTGTGGATGTATTTGTATTTATTCTCTATCAAGATATTTTTTTTTTGTAATTAATATAGGGTGTGATTGATCATTTTTCAAGTAAATATTAAAATATGCTAGTATTAATTTATTTTTCAATGGTACGTTGACGGGGTTGCACGTTATTGAAGTTGCATTTGAGCTATACATCAAAATAACTAGGTTTTACATTTAGATATTAATTTGTATACAATGCCAATGTAAAAAGTGTTATCTACAAATCACAATTGTTAGAACAATCATGTCTACCCGAGAGGTCACTTGGTTGAAAGTTTCTTTCTTCAACCTCAGTTCGAGACCCGGCACTCAGAGGCAATTGTTAGAACAATGATAATTTGCACACCCTATTTACACACGAATAAGAAGACTACAATAAACATCACTTGTATATTGACATTAATCTGAAAATTAGTTTACACCAGTATATTTATACAGCTTGTTGAATCCCACATTGATCTCATAAGGTCATTTAACTTGTAACCAAGAATAAAAGAAATTGAAATACTCTTTCATCACACCATTTTAATTCAATTTCTCTTTTAATAGAAATACACTTAAAAAGTTCCTCATTTCTATGAATTACTCTATATTCAAAGGCTTAGTCATGATGTCAGCAAATTGATCCTCTAATATGCAAAACATTAATTTTATCTCCCTTTGGTAACTTTGATAACAGAAGAAATGATATTTAGTTTCAACATGTTTACTTCTTCCATGAGTTACATGTTTACTTCTTCCAAGAATTAATCTAGCATCAATGTTAAAAACTAAATAATGGATTTACTTTATAGATTATTTGTTTTATGACCTCAAATTTGTTGCATTGTTGTTCTAATATATTGTCCGCTTGAGATTTCATGTAAGTGTATGCGGTTTTGTTTTTAGTTAAAACACATCCTCAATAGATTGAAAAGAGTGAGTTTTTGTACTCTATCATTAAACTCAATTTTCAAATAACATTCATGTATTGAAACATAGACTTAAATTAAAGATTTATTCAAAAAAACTAAAAACAATGAAATTGTACAGATAATAATTAAAATGAAAGGAGATGCATAATTTTAAGATTCTTTCTCCGGTCCTACGACCCTATAACATTAGTGTACATGCACTTGAACATGCATGCTATTCAATTAAGCATTTTCTTATAGATAATTAAACAAGAGATAAGGCCTAAATTTATAATTAGTATTGGAAGAAGTTGAAAGACAAATAATAACTCGTTTGCTTTGCAAAAATATTTTTATTTTATATTTTAGAATTTATGTTAATTTTACTTGTTAATATAATAAGTCTTTTATCTTTTTATTATATTTTTTTTCCTTAAAAAAAATATAATAAAAAGATAAAAGACTTTTAAATTGAACAATTGTCTTCATAAAACAATGAAAATGCAAAAGAAAAAAAGTTCTTGTTATTTCTTAAAATCGACCATCTTTGGTTTCTTTTTGTTGACAAATCATCTTTAGTTAACATTTCATTTTCCATCTATCATAGTTATCATAGTGATTCACTTTAAGAACCCATATTTTTTTATTAGCAAGTAAAAATAAATACATATTTTTAATAAAAAATATAAAACATTTTCAGATATAAATAGGCCCCAAAAAGCGATAGATACAATATTCTCTCATAGATTTTGTTTCTATCTATATGAAGAAACAGCTAGCTAGCAACTTGTACCCTTCCAACATTTTCTTCTACGTAGACAAGAGATATGCTGATATGATAAATAATCATGATTTGACATATTCTAGCCAATCTCAAATAAAGTCATATGTATCAACAATCAACAAATATATTATGACGATATTTACAAGTAGTATATTGTAGTATGGTCTACTGATCCCACTTCCTATCAATTCATACACAACTAGCTATAATAAGCTCAAATCTGACTCACTAAATTTTATCAATTGTGAGTCACTTAACATGACCCTTCGATGCTGTGGGCTCAAAGTCGGAGACTAGCCAACCACCACAAATTTGGTACATTCTAAAAACATTTCTACTTCTATCTATATAGTGAGATGTAATTGAACACTAAACTATCAAATTGAGATTTAAAATTGTGAGCATCATTAAAATTTGAAATAGTAAATTCCTTCATCAAATTAAATCACCACTGTTAAAATATTTCCTCCATCAAGTAACTTTTTTAAGAGTGTTGATGTGTCACATTCAACAATAATGTGATTTATCCATTCTTATCACACATGCGTGATATGGAGCATTTTTACGGTAATCGTCAAGGCCTGCCTAAGGGCCAAGCTCGTGAACCAATGACTTTAGAGGATTTAGATCCGCTCATATGTGACAAAACATGCAAGTTATACTAATGATCTCACCATTAAAATTTATTTGGTTCTAAAATTTATAAAATTATAAGTGAAGTCCAATAATTTTTAATGGTAAGATCGTCAATATAACTCTCATGTTTTTTTTTTTCCACCTATGAGATGATCCAAATCCAGCTTTAAGCTTCCCAAATATTATTTTGGCTTAAATATGTCATTAGTCCCTGCACTTTCGCCATATTTTGGCATTGGTCCCTGCACTTTTTTTTGTTTGGAATTGGTTCCTGCACTTTGTAAAAGTTTTGCTATTGGTCCTTCCGTTAAGTCCAGGTTAAAAAAAAACCAAAACGAACAGTGTGCCACGTGGACCAACCATTCCACACCACGTGGCACACTAAAAGAAAAAAAAAATTCCAACATGTTTATTATTATTTTATTCATTATTTTTAAACTTAAAAATATCATTAGTCCCTGCACTTTCAGTACTTTTTGATATTGGTCCCTCAACCCTTTTTTTAAAAACAAACTTTCATTGATATTATTATGTTTTATTATTATTTTGTTCATTATTTTTATTGAGAATAATTATAAATAAATAAAATAAAAAATCCTTTTTAAATGAACAAAAATAATTTTATAATTATTCTTTTAAAAAATAATTGGTCCACATGAATAGTTTTCTTTAATGAACAAAAATGATTTTTTAATTAGTCTTTCAAGAATAATTCTTTAAAAGCTTTAATTTAATTTTATTCTTTTAAAACAGTAAAATAAAAAAATCTTTAAAAAAAATCTTTTTTTTATAATTATTCTCAGCAAAAGGCTTTGATTTTTTAATGAACAAAAATAATTTTTATAATTATTCTTTTAAAAAATAATTGGTCCACGTGATTAGTTTTCTTTAATGAACAAAAATGATTTTTTAATTATTCTTTAAAAAAATTCTTTAAAAGCTTTAATTTTATTTTATTCATTAACAAAGTAAAATAAAAAATTCATTTAAAAATATTTATTTTATTTAATTTTTTTATAATTATTCTCAATAATAATAATAATGAACAAAATAATAATAAAATATAATATAATCATCGAAAGTTTTTTTTTTAAAAAAAAGTTCAGGGACCAATACCAAAGTGCAGAGACCAATATAAAAATACTGAAAGTGCAGGACTAATGATATTTTTAAGTTTAAAAATATTGAGTAAAATAATAATAAAAAAGTTGGATTTTTTTTTGTCTTTTAGTGTGCCACGTGGCGTGGAATGATTGGTCCACGTGGCACACCGTTAGTTTTGGTTTTTTTTTTTTACTTGGACTTAACGGAAAGACCAATAGCAAAACTTTTACAAAGTGCAGGGACCAATTCCAAACAAAAAAAAGTGCAGGGACCAATTCCAAACAAAAAAAGTGTAAGGACTAATGACATATTTAAACCTATTATTTTTCACCATATATATTTTGACCTAAAAATAAAAACTTCAAGTCCGTACAACAAGTAAAAGTATCTCACAAGTGAAAAATGATACACGAATTGACATGCTTAATTAAAATATCTCAAAATGTAAAATTAAAATGATATATTAATTTATGAATGAAGACTTATTTTAATCCTTTATAATTTTCATGCGAGCGAATTTAGTCTCCAACAAAGATAAAAACCCAAAATAGTTTCTAATATTTTTATACCTGAGACAAATTAGCCCTTGACTTTCCCTCAAAAAAAAAGTTAGCCCTTGAATAACGAAGGGACTAATTTGCACTAAGTATGAAAATGTCATAAACTACGAAAATAGTGAAGACTAAAATTTTAAATGAGTGTCCACTCTAATTTTTTGTGAAAGACCAAAAGAATATTCGATAATTAATTTATTTATTGAGCTTTAGACTTCAATAAGTGTTAGGCCGACCATGATTTCACTTTGAAACACTTTGGTTTATGTATGAAATTTTGAGGAATATTTTGCCCACGGATTTAAAATTGCAATAACCATTTTGCCTTTTAAATAATTTAAATAAAAACCCTGAGGGAGAGAAGTATGAAACTGTGGGTGATGCCCCCAGTATATACATATATGGAAACTGATACTCAATGATTTACTCGATGAAAAAGCACTGCAAAAAAGAACAAATGGTACGTATACTAAGACAGACTAGCTTGGTGGCACTTACAGTTGTGAACTGATTAAAGTTCACTGAATTCGTGATTATCGATTGATATCAACAAGTGGGGTTGTATGTTTTGGTCTACTATTGAATATTCTTGGTCCTATACATTTAATAGTAGGTCACTGAGGAATAAATGTCAGTAAAAAAAAAACTATAAGGAATAAAGCTCTTGAGACATGCAGCTGAGGAGTTTTGTTCTAGCTGGATCTGCTGCTTATCAATGGTGAATTTAATTAATTTAGAGATCGATTATCATGGTCGCTAATGTCTTTCTTGTAGTTTTAGGGTGAATATATATGTTAGGGAGTTCAGGGAGGTCGGAAGCAACAACGAGTCAATGCTTCAGGACCACAAGAGAGAGACGCCACATCTCTATAAAAAAACATTAAGGCATATTAGATATCTGAGTCAACTCTTCTATATATCCAACATTTTATCTATTGGTAGACAATGCGAGACTTAACGGCTCCCACTTGAAACACAACAATCTCGCCCATAAGTGTGGGTTCCCAGCTCATATAACAAGATCCAACATGTCTATGATTCACTCCCGCTCCCTACCAAGCCGAATCAGGGGATTTGATACCACTTGTTGGAGAGTCAATGAGAACGAGAGAAACAACATATCAATGCTCCAGAACCACAAGAGAATGAGATATCACATCTCTACAAAATATCTTAAGGCATTTGGTACATGAATCACTTCTCCTATATACCCAATATTTTACACATTCATATATTAGCAAAATATAGTTAGTTTCTTGACATACTCTTACTATTTTTTGGTAAAATTGAATAAAATATAATTTCTCTCTTTTCATTTGTACATTTTATTTGTACTAATGTGACTTGTCTGCCCAATATGTTTAGAGATCTAAGACAAATTTTATACCGAGACATTTTAAAATAAAAAATCAATTTTGTTGAATCTAAGAGTTGAACTTAGGATAAGTAAGATAGGATGCCTTCATTGTAAACAATTAGAATGGAGGAACATTTACAATTAATTTATCATATTATTATATATTTATGATTAATTGAAATTTTGAGACCTCTTTTTAGTCCAAATTTTAAGACGTAAAGCTCTAACTTGAGTTGCTTGGTCCCTGAGCTAGCCATGGCTTCTTACATCATTAATAAAATTCTTTTTTACGTTTAGTGGTTTAGAGGAGGAAACATATAGAGACTAGAGATATAAGAAGATCATGGGTTCACTTATACTAACCCATCACATAATTAAATTCTACTTACAAAAAAACTACTATACTAATAGTACGTACTAGCAAAAGATTTGAAAAGACTAAATTTTGGTTAGATCCTTTAATTTCGGCATAGATCTTCTTCAGTGTCGCATTAAAAACACTTATGCTTGCGTGCATTAGCTCATTCTCTAGAGCAAGATCTCCTGGTTTGTTGCTAATCACATGTTCATATTCATAGATACATATATTGGTAGCAACACTCACTTTTCAACACTTACTTTAGCACTCACTTTTTTTATTGGATGAAATCAATGTATGTCCCACCACTATACATGAGTTTAATTTTCAAAATATAAACACACAATAATTTAAACTAATAAGAGATTGAGTATTAGAGATGATATTCAAAAAAGAGTGTTGCTAGCATTACTTTGAAATATTACGATTGAACAAGACAATTCCAAGACTGATCTCAGTCTTATTCTTAAATTATGGTCAAATATCCTTGATAATCGACAAAATGTAGAGTCAAACATTACTCTCTTTGATCGATCCAAATGGATGTATCAGATCTTGTGGAAAATATAATTTTATGAATTTTATCTTAACATGTAAGTAGTATTTTTTTTGTTTTTTTCTATTTCTATTAATGTTTCATAAATAACTTTAAGCGAGCTAACTAAATTAGAGTAACGCCCTAAATATAAAAATACACCAATTTATTAAAAAAAAAATGTGGCAGCTAAGGTTACCCCCAAAGTACTTGTCTACCATGGTCCCACTGTCCATCTATCAAACCTTGTCACTGTTTGTTAGTGTGTACATGAAGCCATGGTTTCGTGGATATATGTTTGAGGAAAGGAGTAAAAGAACGTACGAGTGTGAATGTGAATGTTTAATTGCTCTTGACCATTATAAGCACAAGACATTAATCCAAGGAGTTAACATGTAGTATAATTTGTCAACAAAAATAAAACATATAGCTATGATCATGCACCATAATTACAATGACAAATAATTTACTAACATAAACATAAATTATCCTCGCCATTAACAACTATATATGCAAGCAACTTGTTGAGAAGTAATTATCCTCTCTTTGCCCACAAGCAACCAGCACTTAATTATAACATCTTCACTGTAATACCGCATTAATTCCCTCAACATCTCGGGACTCACATGTTAAATTTTTCTTCTTACATACGCTAATCAAATTCAACTATAACTCTCATGAATATAGTATACGAAATAAAAAATAATACTCAATCCTATACCAAAATTAAGTAAAAGGGTTCAAAAAGCAAATGTTTTATACTCAATTTTATACTAGATACATTTGACATTTTAAACCATTACGCACATATATACATATATATGCAACAGAACAACAAAAAAAAAGTTGGCACCTATATACATATATACATATAGTTGGACTGGATATCTTCTCTTTGCTTGCACTAGTTGTGATTTAATATCGTTCAAATCTAGATCACATAAAAACTTCATCTTAAACCCTCTTTCTTGTTTTGTTTCAGAGTTAGTGATAAAATTTACAAGTACCAAATATGAGTTATACTGACGAGACTTTTAAATCTGAATTAAGATAAGTTGATGTTGTAAAAACATAATGGAGTAATGTGGAAAATCTAGACCATTAAAATATAAAGACGGAATGATTTTGAAATTAAAAAAAAATTGGGAAATTATATTGATTAAATTGAGATTTAAAACTTGAGAGAGAAATTCGAGAGCATCTTTGAATTGAAGGGGTGGTTTTGTAATGAAGCTGTTTCTTATCCATGAATAAGAATATTTTCCTGTAAAAAAACATCATATAAAGATGACTCGTAGTAGCACATTCAGTCAACGGAATAAAAACGCATATCACATTAACTCACGTTTTTCTTTTTCGATGGAAATAAATTCATGTTAATTAACTCAAACAATTAATGTTCACTAAAATAAATGGCAAACCATTTAAATACATTTAATAAATCTCAATTGACCAATTCACCCTTTTTTTTCATCACCATGAAAAATCAAAACAATTGAAGTCAGTCACTATAGCTAGCAAGTTGTATTAGCAAAACATAATCAATTTCATGATCAACATGCACCACAATTGTAGAACTCAACCAGCTCATCCAATGACCCCAACTGTGTCTCACCTTCAGCACTCTCAAGCATCCACAACAAATGTTCAAACAAAACAACCTCACAAGAAACAACCACAACACCATCATCACAATAAGATCTATCCACTAGCTCCTGAAACACAGGGTGTTGAATAACATTGGAGTTCACGAGGTATTGTCGCCGCGACTTTCCGACATAGACAGCATGAAGCTCTTGTTCTTGTTGCTTGGTTGAGGCAGATAAAGAGCTATTGTTGCGGCTGAGTTTGGTTAATGAAGGCCATCTTTTGATAGCTGACTTAAGCTTTGTTAGTTTTCCAAGTTTGGCCATTTTGGTGAAAGTGTTTGATGAATGTCTCAATGAAAAATGAAGAGAGAAAGTGAATATTGGTGAGAGGAGTGATGAGAAAATGGGAGGGTTAAGGTTTGATTATAAAGGAGTGTGAGTAGTATAGTAGTGAATGATGATGATGTAGTGAAGTGAAGTGAAGGGAGAAACACGTGCATGGCCCACTGTTTAGTACTAGTACACAGCTAAGAAGGATTATATTTTTGGTGGAGAATTGGAAAACCAGTTGATCTTTTGTTGGCGTTTTGTAAGGGGGGTTTTTGGGATTGAGAAGCTTTTCTTGTGCTTTTACATGTCTGTCCTTTATTTTTTTTAATGTTTACTCCTTGGATTAATGTTTGGTGCTTATATTGGTCAAGAACAATTAAACACATGTGAACCTAATTAATGTTAGGATCGACTCTAAACAGATCGGATAACTTAGTTCAAACAAAACATAACCGCATGTAATTTTAATTTTAAATAAGATAACTTTTTGCCTCAAAACCGACTTTAAACAAATTGAGTTGTCTATTTTGATATTTTTTATTTTATTTTTTGGTTGTGTAGCCTAGTGACTCACACACTTTAAGTATGAGATGTATGGTATTCCAGATTCAAACTTAGACATCTACATATTGACTTCCTTGCAGCTATCAACTACTCCCTCCGTTCCAAATTATAAGCAAAAAAAAATCATTTCACACTTATTAAGAAAACTAAAACAAAGTAATTTGTAGTATAGTTTCTTGTGTTATCCTTGTAATAAGTTTCATAGAAAGATGTAAAAACAATTTTCATTGGTTATTGCTTATAGAGAAAATGAAAGGGAGAGTAAAATGAATGCAATTTGCATTTAATTTTTCTTTGGAAAAGATGATTTTTTGAAATAACATAATTAAATATGATAAAAATTGGTCTTTTTTGCTTATAATTTGGGACAAAGAAAATGAGTTTTTTTTGCTTATAATTTCTGACGGAGGGAGTAAGTTGTACTTACAAGACATATTTCGTCAATTCTATCAAAAATGATTCTCACTTAGAGTACAAATTGACATCCCTTATGTTTGATCTAGTTAGGACTCTGATATTTTAGGAAAGGAGTAAATGAACAATGAGTGTCAATCAATATTAATTGCTCATGACCACTACAATATTATAATTTTTTTGTCAAATAGTTTAGTGGCTAGAAATTCACCCTTAAGGTGAATAAGTGAAAAATATAAGGTTCAAACTCCGACTATTGCATAACGAAGTGGCCCTACAAACTGAGATATGCTCATGAATGAAGTATTATAAATTAATCCAAAGAGTAAACATTACTATAATTTGTCAAAAAAGCATTACTAGCTAACTATAATTTGTCAAAAAGCATTACTAGCTATAATTAAGCGTTCCTATAAAAAAAGCTACTACCTCCGTCCCTAATTATAAGATATTTTGAGAAAAAAATTGTCCATTTTTATAAGACCCCTTTGCTATTTTCAATTACTTTAATTACTTCTTTGCCAACATACTCTGTTCAACCTTTCGGAACTCTGACTGAGTTCTTAAGTCTTAATGTTCTTTGATTTCTTGTATCTTGGTATGATTCATACTTTGTTCATGTCTTAATTAAACACTCAAGAACATAAATTAAATACCAAGAAACTAATCAAAGTCCATTAATCCTTTAATCATCAAGGTTTGTTATCTTTAAAAATAATTAGGGATTTTGCATCAACATCGTTTGCATTTCTCGGGTCTTGCTAACGAGTGCCTCCGCCTCCGGACACTCTTTAACGATTCCAAATTAAGAAAGTATTCCTTTCACTTTTTAATGCATTAATAAAACTGGGAACATTCGTTAGCATTTCCCTTAACAAAATTATTTGTATTCTTTTTTATAACAACTTAACTATTTATAATCTTGTTCCACCTACAATAATAAAACTGATCCAACACAATTTTGATATAAGTTATGATTTATCTAATATACTTTATAATAAGAGGAGCATTGAAATCATCCAATTTTATGTGTTTCACATGATAAATAAACAAGAGGAGGATGCATTAAATGAGACTAGGACGCTAAAACGAGTCGAACCCGACAAACTAGTCCATTTATTAACCTGGGATACTTTAGACACGACGAGTTGAAGTCTTGAGCTCGACAACTCGTGGGTCCGCTCCATTTATCACGTTGAAAAAAAGTGGTGATGGGGTGAGGCGACTTGGCTCTCTAGTTTAAAAACAATATTTTTTAATTTATTTTGCTAGTGAATTTGTTTTGTTTTTTGAAAAATATTTATACCATTTTGAGATTATGTTGATTTAATTAAACTTATTCTAATTTGAGGTTATTGTTGAAGAACTAATTTATTTTCAAAGTATTATATGTAAAGTATTGATTGGGGCATAAACAATATCATATTTAGTTCAGACATGAGGTGATAATTTAGTGGTAATAATTTAACCTTATAATCTCAATGTATTAAGTTAAAATCTCCTCTGAGACGGTTGTAAAATGACCATTAATTCCACCTGAATTAATAATAAGAATTCCTTTTTCCCGATTTGAAAAAATAAAATATCATATTTGGTTTCGTTATTTGGCAGCGAGTGGAGATGTATATTTATGTTGTCGGTGTCATTTTTTTTATAAAATTTATGATGGTTCGTTGTTGGTGTTATTCTTCTTTTTATGACACGTGAATGATAAAAATATTATTTTTACGGACCAACCCGCCGAAGAGCAAGGCAAGATGATATTCCAACTCATTATTCAAGTTGGCCTGCCCTACCCCACTTTTCATGGTTAATTGCAACGGAGGCCAAAATAAGGCGGGTTGGACCGTTTTTCCACTACTAAACTGAACCATCAAACATAATAAAAATTAATAATCTTGCAACATTTTAAAAAGTTGTAACCATTGAATGTTACTAAAAGGTCTAGAAAAGAACGATCCATAAATTGCTCAACACACACTTGTTTGGTAAAACATGTATATAATATGTTGATTGGTGAAACATCTATATAGTATGGTGGTTGGTGGAACATGCATATCTTCAATTCAGAGTATTAAACATTAAGAGAGCATTTCTGTGTCCAGTATCAGGAGGCATCTATAAATTAGTACATGCAAGAATGAACTAATGCAACACAAAACTAACAACAAATTGTAGTAGATTCTTTCTTTCGATAAGAAATGGCTTATATTAGGCTCACTCACTTGGTTGTTTTCTTGCTTGCCACATTGTTATGTATTTTAACCCTATTTCTCATATTATATTTATATGTTAGAACTTATGAGACATTAATCACAATATACTCTCAATTACTACTTACATATGAAATCCTTCTGTAATTCTCTCACAAAATTCGGCGACATTGAACTTATTCAGATTTTTTTTTTCTTTCTCTAAAAGTTATCACTAATTTATTGTTTCTAGTAATGGTATGTATTTTTTTTCCAGCTCTAATCGTATATGTGTCATTTACAGCAATGGTTCCGATGAAAAAGGTAGGAGCAACAGATTGTTCGGGTGCTTGTTCGCCATTTGAGATGCCACCATGTCGTTCTAGTGACTGTCGTTGCATCCCTATTGTACTATTTAATTTGGAGGTTATTGTAGATATCCATCGTCTCCAGCTGTTATGAAGATGGTTGAGGGAGCATCCTAACTTATGTCAGTCTCATGCTGATTGCATGGAGAAGGGAAGTGGGAGCTTTTGTGCTCGTTATCCTAATCCTGATATCGAACATGGATGGTGTTTTTCCTCTAACTTTGAAGCACACAATGTATTCTTCAATGTTTCCTCTAACTCTGGACTCATAAAAGATTTCTTGCAGATGCCTGCCACTGTTTGAGTATTTATATGTGAAAACAAGTCATGCATGCATGACATGATGCATCTAATTCTTCAAATAAAAATCATCCTTTCCAACAAATCCGTTGGATTTCTTAGATATTATTATAATAAATGCTTGCTTTGCAAGCCATTTGGTGATCATGCTTCTAGAATGCCTTAATAAATGATATTGATAAAAGTTTCTCCTATATATTATGCTCTATTTTTGTTGAGTTTAATTTGTTTTTAGCTAATCGAATACACCTAGGATCTAATCGCTTAAGTGCAACTTAATCGATTAGGCAATGGATGCAACTTGCTAATGGATATTTTCTCATATATCGTCTGCTCTATTTTTGTTGATTGTAGGATGCATCCTCGTCATTAACTAATGGCATGTATATAAGCTAAAGCAACTTGTTTGTCAAATGAACTTATCTTTATCCACAAGCAACCAACACTTATTTAAAAACATTAATTTTCTTAACAATCTTTGGCCTTGAGTACTAAATTTTGGGTCAAATAAGTTTTTCGTCTCTAAAAATATAACACATTTTAATTTCCATCTTAAAAAATAAAATATGATATTTTCATCCTCACAAAACTATTTTATGTAGTTTCAAAAATATGTAAATTAAAGGATTGGAAAGAGTATAACTCTTTTGTGAATACATTTCTTTTTTGTTTGTTTCTCTCTATAATAAAAGTTAAGGACATTAATTCTTATTTTTTAAACATAAGGACATTATTGATAAAAGCTAGATGATATTATATTGAATTTTGAAAACGACACCTAAATATGCACAATATTTTTCTAAAACAAATATGTTAAAAGGATAGGAAAGAGTATAACTCTCTTGTGAATACATTATTATTTTTTTTTTGACAAAACCAAACTTAATACATTTCATTCATAACAAGGCTAACAAGAAATGCAAGTGAGATCAAATTCAAAGTACGGTTGAACAATGCCTAGAATTTGTTGAATCCACCGTTCCTTTTTTTACATTTTTTTATTGGAGTGTTTGTGAATTTGTGTGTGGATGATTGGAGAGAGGAAAAGGTTGAACCTTTTGAAGATTAAAGAAAAGGATTAATGATTTGAGGTTTCTGGTGCTCATGTTTCTGGATTTTTAGTTTTATGTTTTGATGGTATTTTGGCGTGAATGTGATTTGAAGATCATGAGAAAGAAGAGGGAAGATGATAAAAAGAGAGAAAAATAAAGTTGTCACAAAATGTTTTTACAAATATCATTACTCTAACATTATATATAAGCAAAGAAGTCAAGTTTATTTTATACTACTCCGTCCCAAAATATAAGCAAAAATGAGTCAACATAAGTTGATGTATTTGGTACAAATTTTGAACCAAATACATTAACTTTTGTTGACCAATTTTTGCTTATATTTTGGGACAGAGGGAGTATATAAATATAGACTACATCATTATTAAACCCTCTTTTAATAAAAGAATAATAAACAGCATATGCATAATTAACTCATAGCACAAAATTATTCAAACAATGTTCACATTAATGTTGATAATAATATACTAGTATATGACAATCCGGTGCTACAATTAAATACATTTAATCAATCTCAAATTCTCAGTTGACCAATCCACCCTTTTTTTTTCAATCATCACCATGAAAAATCAAAACAATTGAAGTCAGTGTACTATAGCTAGCAAGTTGTATTAGCAAAACATAATCAATTTCATGATCAACATGCACCACAATTGTAGAACTCAACCAGCTCATCCAATGACCCCAACTGTGTCTCACCTTCAGCACTCTCAAGCATCCACAACAAATGTTCAAACAAAACAACCTCACAAGAAACAACCACAACACCATCATCACAAGAAGATCTATCCACCAGCTCCTGAAACACAGGATGTTGAATGACATCGGAGTTCACGAGGTATTGTCGCCGCGACTTTCCGACATAGACAGCATGAAGTTCTTGTTCTTGTTGCTTGGAGGAGGAAGAGATAGAGCTATTGTTGCGGCTGAGTTTGGTTAATGAAGGCCATCTTTTGATAGCTGACTTAAGCTTTGTTAATTTTCCAAGTTTGGCCATTTTGGTGAAAGTGTTTGATGAATGTCTCAATGAAAAGTGAAGAGAGAAAGTGAATGGTGATGAGAAAATGGGATGAGAAGGTTTGGTTATAAAGAGAGTGAATGATGATGTGATGTGATGTGAGGTGAAGTGAAGGGCAAAACGTGCATGGCCCACTGTTTAGAACACAGCTAAGAATGTTGATATTTTAAAAACCAGTTGCTCTTTTGTTTGCATCTTGTGAGGGGTTTTGGGATTGGGAAGGTTTTCTTGTGTTTTTACATGTCTGCCCTCTGTTTTTTTATGGATCATGTTTGATGAAGTTAGGGATAGTCTACATTCACGTAATCTAGAAATTGATGTCATTGATCTTGATAAACGATTCAAATTTTAGGCTCCTTTGATGACTCGGGTTTTGTATTGAATAAATAGAATCATCGAATATTGTAGAGAGTTTGTTTTCCATTTATATTCATAAATTTCATATCTAGTTTTTTTTTTTGAGAAAAAAATTTCATATCTAGTCGATCAAGGATAACTTTAGAGTCTAAAATAAATAAAAACAATTATTAAACTAATTATTAGTTTGACCAAGAAAATAAATTAATAGTTTTTAAAAGAAATGGAAAAATTAGAAACTATTACAAGTAAGCCGAAAAATATAAATTAATAACATTGATGAATATTTTACAGTTGCTTTTTAGAGTATAACTTAAATGTCATCCTTTGAGGTTATAATATGAAGTATAAAAATGAGAAACTATTACAAGTATGCCGAAAAATATAAATTAATAACATTGATGAATATTTTACAGTTGCTTTTTAGAGTATAACTTAAATGTCATCCTTTGAGGTTATAATATGAAGTATCTTACTACTAAGATTGCACCAAGTCCGGCCCAAAGGGATGCAAGTGAGGCAGCCGTCGTGAGCCTCCCATTATTTCAGACCTCAAATCTATTATTTTAATTTAACCAATACTCCCAATGGTTAATTTAATTAATTTTATTATTTTAGATCAGATAGTATAAATTTTACTCATTAATTTTTTACTTGTTAATTTACTAAAAAGTAATCAATCTTTTTTTTTAATAAAAAAAGTAATCAATCTTGTGAACGTATTTAATATTTATTTTTATGTTGTTTTATATTGTAAAAATTAGTTAAGTTTAAGAAGGCATCTTGTTGTTAGTTTTTAGCATGCTTCATTTCGGATATGAGGATAAAAAAAGAAGAGTAACCAAAAAAAAAAGAATGCTTCATTTCAAATTTCTCTTTAGTCCTCTAGATTTTATTAGACCAGCCCATTTATTCAACAATTAATAGTTGATACTATATGTGCAATACCGTGAAATAATAATTTATACTATCTATACTATATATAAAGAAAATAAAGCTTTTTTGGACTGACTTTTTCTCTTTCAAAAAATGCTCTCAATTTTCAATACAAATAACACATGTATCAAATATATAAAAATAAATTTAAATATTAAAATAAAAGTGTAACAAACACAAATGTCCAGTTTTTTCCTTTATCATTTAAAAAGTGTAACAAACTAGATGAATGTATTTATACTTACTTTTTCATTATTCCAATTATACCCTCAAACAACAACTTTTTCAATAATAAAGATTGTTGTTGGTGTCATTAAAAAATAAGAATTTAGATTATATTTTTTTGTTATATTGTTGGTTTCATTGAAATAGATAATCATGGTTAGTTTGATTTGTTATAATTTGAAAGCAAAAAACATTTATATTTTTACTTTTAATCAAAATGTAAATTTCATAAAAAAAACACCGTTCATAATTTTCAAACGTTAGGGCAATAAAAAGCGCGGAAAGACGGGCACATGAGTGTCCGTCTTTTCGCTAGTATATATAAAGGGAATATATATGATTTTGGGTTGACTTCTTTAAAAAAATGGTTTTGGGTTGACTTTTTTATTATTTCAATTATACCTTTAATCAAACTTTTATATAATAATGTTATATTGTTCGTGTTATTAAAAAAATTATTTAAAAAAAAAGATAATAATTTATGTTATATTTTCTATATTATAGGTATCTATACTTATACTTAGGGGATATATCTATACTTTTAATCAAAATCAAAATTTCATATAATATACCGTTCATAAAAATAATAATTTACACACATTATCGCAATAAAAATAGCGGAAAGACAAACATGCGAGTGTCCGTCTTTCCGTTAGTAATAATCTATATCTATAACAATATATAAAGGGAATACATGAATTTTTTGGGCTGAATTTTCATTATTCCAATTATACCCTTAAACAAATTTGTTTTTCAGAATGCTATTTTTTTGCGTTATTAAAACATATAAGGATTTTTATTATATTTTTTAAATTATTGGGAAAAGATAAACATAGTTTGTTACTATTTTAAAGTAACAAACATTTATACATATTATTTTAATCAAAATCAAAATTTTATAAAAAAAATATTGTTTATAATTTACACGCATTAACACTGTAAAAATATCGGACAGACGAGTACATAATACCCGTCTGAACGCCAATAATAATACTAAATATACAATAACAACCGGTCATAGTGTGACGAAATATAGCGCTTTTGTTTTTAACCTTCGGTTCTTAGGCTAAATGGACCCTCATATATCATTTTATTTTATCACTCTACTACTTTTTTTTTTGAAGGAATATCACTCTACTACTTATTGAGCCATATTCTTTCTGTCTATCTAAAGGATCATGAGATCTTCCCTTGATACGTACGTTTTTTGAGGTAAATATTGCCATACAGTTTATAATAATTTTTTAATTGAATCAAAAAATGATGAGGATATACTTATAGGATATATAAAATTATTTAAGGTTGGTGGACCTGATTTTTATTTTGATTCCTGTTCTTTAAAGTCTTAGGACAATAATTAACAGAACAACATAAGTTTCTTTATATATTATTACATAAAAAACATCATAGAATAAAATTAAAATGCGTCCGATTAGGTACTGGATTAGAGATGATTTAGGTATATATGTTGGTTTTATTGTTTTTATTTGTTAAAGGCATGACAATATGGCATCATGAAACATCAACAGATTAAGGTGTTGGTTGGTAAAAAAATCCAGCAAGGTTTGATCATTCAAGTGGGGGCTATTGTGAGCCTTTGGTAAATTCATTTACGTTACAAACTACAAAACAATTGGTGCCTACACCACACGTTGTCCTCTTCTAGTATATGTTTTTTTCCTGGTACAGAGTGGGACTAAGACTATGGAACCCCATCTCTCACAATACTAACAACTCCAATTATGGTCTTTGTCAATTTATGCTAAATTCAATTTGTAGGGCAATTTTTTTATTTTTTTTAAACTTTGTAGGACAATTGAATGATTTTATTGATAATGATGTTAGAAGAATCGGTAACATTACTCTCATTCAAAAAAGAAATTGAGTTGGATTCATATAGAGTCGCCTAATTAGGAAGCAGTCAAATATAATATCTAAAAAATTGAATGTACAACTTTACATGTGAGCTATATTGGAACGTCCGCAAAAGAGTTGAGACATTGATTATATTGCTATATAATCACAAACCATCTTATGTGTGACTTTTAAGATAGTTATGATTAAAGTTAATCATAAGCTTTTAATAAATTGGTGAATTTTGCAATAATTGTTTACGCATGAATTCTATCTTTTAAAAAAAGTATGTATACACCGGCGAAGTTAGAACTTTTTTTACAACGGGGCCAAATATAATGAAAAAAAATAAAACATATTTACAAAATTAAATAAAACTAATAATATCTATTAAGAAAAGTTGAGTTCGATGACGTTTTAGGAAATATTCATCTATAATTGAATCTATATCAAATTGACAAGCACTGTCCTTTTCGAAGTCAAGAGTTAAGCTATTCGGAAGAAACTCATCATCTATTTTATTTTTGAGTCTTGCACTGATTACTAATAAAGTTCTCGATGTATTTGTTGTAGAGATCAAAAGTGTCATAATTAAGACGAATAGAATCAATCATTCAAGTGATAAATTGTTTACTTTCATGTTTGTACTAAGTACTAACTTTTAATTTGGAGTAGAAGTTAAATATATATCATTAGAGTAGTTAAACATGAAAATATACCCAATTATTTAAAAAAATATTTTTTATTTTTGATATTTTTTTATTTTTTGTGGTGAAAAGCTTGGATGAGTTGAATTTCAACGAGTTTCATCAAGGTCATGGTAGGTTTAAAGGTTTAAAGAGCGTTGGCAGAGGTGTAATTACATATTATCCACCATCAACAAGAATTGAACGTATATCCTTAAAGGATATAATTCAACCAACTCCTTATCAATTGGAACAGTTTCGTCGACAGTGTAAGTTTTGGTGACGGACTAGCTATAATAATTTATAATAATGGTTTCATATTTACTAGAGCAACAAAAATGGAAAAGAAAAATAAAGAAGTATGAATACTTGTGCATACCATATATACCATACATGAAATCGATGAAACACTAGCATATGCAACGTTTCTGAAGGGGAAACATAAATTTGGATTTGTTATAAGTCATGTGTGAGTCAATTTTTGTGGTCCAACAAACTAAAAAACAAGATCCTCAATCACAGAAACAAATAAAATTCATGTATATGGTCACACATTCACATTTATAATATAGCTGCCAGTGGTCCAGGATAGTTCTTACTATTCCTTCTGACTAAGCTGGTTTTGCACGTTCAAGCCTAGCCATTCATTCCACTTTTTTCTTTGGACAGACCTTATTTATTTTTTGCAGTAACGTTGTTTTGTTTGGTACGTAGAAATTGTTACGGACTTACATTGAATACTACTAAAAGTGAAATATAGTAGTAACTCAAGGCTTATATAGGAAAAAGTTGCTTTGAGAGTAACTCGTCACTTCACTCACATGCATGCATTCAGTTAATTTATTCATTTGTACACTTTAGCCAAACCTTTACACAAAAGACAACAATTTCATATTTTCTGTTGTTGCAGATGATTGTACAATAGTTTTTGTTAACCATTAATTCAGAATTTGTTTAACTTAAACTTCGTTTATTGCTCCTTAGCTGGATATGATCCTTTAGTGTAACCTTTTTAATTTCCAACCTTGATATTGGATATGATCCTTTAGTGTAACCTTTTTAATTTCCAACCTTCGTTTATTCGTATTTTAATATTTTCTAAATTTGAGAAGATTCATTAAAAAATAATGATTCTAAGGTACTTTGATATTTTGGCTTCGAAAATTGGTCGATTGGACCTCGACATAAGGTCCAACAAACACAAGCACACCATCTCCAGAGATGATAAACTTTGGAGTTCCACTACGTAATAATCTCATTGATTTATGTACAGTACACTACCCTTACTGTCTCATACTGACTTGAACATCGAAGTGTTTAATTACAGACACACAACCACCACTGAGGAATTCTCGCCATCATCCTCAGCCGTACTCACTGGTTGTCGTTCGAGATCCACTCGAAGTCTCGAATTATATCCAATTTGTTTTTACATTATATCACACCTAAAAAAAATGACTCGTAATAATGTCATTTGCAACAAACCATAGTCATGCAAGCCAACATGTTACACAAAGATATTGTTATGTTGGTTTTCTACTAAACAACCCTCTTTCTCATACGGAAAAAGTCACACTCACACAAGCAAATGATAGCTGCATAAATGGTCCCAAATTTTTGACAGAAAACTATTTCTTATCTGACCATGTGCTTAAGAAAATAGGGATATGTATCCCAAGACAAGATTTATCTTAGGGGTTAGGAATTGGACCATCATGTGCAATAAAATATGCATTAAATTTGAGCATCAAATCATATATCATGTGGTATGAAATTATGGAGTGTAGATATATAATATTACACAAGTTGCCAATTCAGTCATTTTTAGAACCGAGCATTTTATATCATATAATCAAACATTTGGTAGTTATTTTTGCTTTCGCACTATAGTGTACTCCCTCCGTCCCAAAATATAAGCAAAAATTGGTCAACAAAAGTTAATGTATTTGGTTCAAAACTTGTACCAAATACATCAACTTATGTTGACTCATTTTTGGTTATATTTTGGGACGGAGTAGTATGTATGTATTCAATTCAACAGTAGCAAAAATGCATAGTATTCTTTTATTTTATTTTTTAAGTTTGAGAAGCTTGTTCTTTGTGCATAAATATTTGTCATAGTTTTTCGCATTTTCAATAATTCATTCACTTCCAGCATACATTCTCCTGCTTGTCCCTCATACAAAGAAGTAGCAGGTTGATGGATCATTACCTGAAAGTCTAACAGAATAGGGGTTTTTCCTAATTTTGGATTATAAGGTAAGGCATATAAATAAGAAAAAAGAAATTGATGAAAATGAAACGCTTAAATATTGTGCAAATTAATCATAGCTATAAGACCAATTTTACCCATTATCTATTTGTGAGATATTACAAACAAGTAATCTTTTGTTGATCACATCTAGATATGTGCCATGCAAATATTATATTAAATAATTCAACTATTATTGACTAGGGTTTGTTATAAGTACCAAGTAGCTTAGTATATTAAACAGAGTATATATGTTGTTAGAGTATTAATTAGTAGACATAATATCAAACACTTACTGGGTTAGTGATTCTGATATTGTATTTTAGAAACAAATATTCCTCCTTTGTGATTATATTCTTATAGTCAACATACTAACATGCATCTTGGTTATTTGTATATTTTTTATTTGGTTTTCTTTCGTCTGATCTTTCTATGTGTATTATTAATTTAAAACGTTTATTGCATTTATCTTGTTTTTTGTCCTATATATCGATCCCATACGCTCGAAAGTTAACTCCAAGAGTTCTTAGAGTAGAGCCATAATTAAATTTGCCAATTTCAATTTTTATAGAGGACACAATTATAGAGCATTCACTTATTATGATTTTAGATGAATAAAGAATGACGCATTTTTAAAATTAGTGACACAATACATCTTCACATAGCCAAAATTTTAATAATAAAACTTTTTCTTTTGAGAAATAAAGATCATTCATACTCTTTTGTCCACTACAGGCCCATAAGTTAATTAACCACTTGTGTTATAAAATAAATTTTGTGGATAAAAGAAAAAAAAATAAAAAACAGCCTAAAATCTATAGTTAAAAACCATAAAAAAAACACCTAATACAAATAAGTTTTGCCCAAGAAAAAACACCAAAGCACCTTTCAAATTATTTAGTAGAGAAGTAAAACAGTGGATAAAAATGAAAAGAGGGGAGATGGAATGATAATAAATGAATTTATATTTTATGCATCTTTAGTGTAAAAAAATTTACCTTGTGAGTACATTACAATCAATTATGTGTATGACTTTCAAAGTGTTTGGTAAAGTTCATTTAGGATTTGTTTAAACTTATTTCATAACAAAATACTTAAATTGATATTTGATTAAATATCTTTGTTAGAATATAAAATATTTATTGTATAAATTATTAGTATATTGTATATTAGTTATAGATAATTAAGGCCCAAGTTAGAGATATTTGGTGCTCAAGTATATTGTATATTAGTATATGGGCACCCATCAGACACAATAGAGGTTTAGGCTTCTCACCACAAAGCTGGTTTTGTGGGGTTGTGTTAGGCCCAACCACGATTTCTAAGATGGTATCAGAGCCTCCTCCAAGATCCGTTGGGCCACCTACTATCAGGTTTCCACTATTGAGTCATCCACCATTTATGTCCACGCTCCAGATGTCTAGTCCTAAAGAGTCTCACATTCAGTAAGAGATGACATGACAATGTGTTTATAAGTGGGGGCAATCCTTACCTCATAAGTCAGTTTTGTACGGATGATATTGTTAATGGTACAAATTTTTCTTTCGGCTTTCCCATAATTTATGTAACTAAAATGGAATGAGCTTCCAATTTTCTTGTCCTCACACCTCACCTCAAAATGGAAAATTTCATGACCGTATAGCTGCTAAAATCTATTTCGTGGTCCTTTCGGGATAAAAGCTTTCTAGATAAATAGCATCGTTGTTTGAGTATAGTGTGCTATGTTATTTGATAAATTATGTATTGTTTTGATAGATTCTAAAAATGGGTGCAACTACAAGTCAGAAAGCAGTCTCAGTGAAATTTGTATATGATGAGAAGGCAAAAAAAGGTAGTCTATATTTTGGCAGATAAAAGCTTTGTTGACATCCTTTTAAGTTTCTTAACTTTGCCACTAGGAACAATAGCTAGACTTGTTGAACGTGATGAACACTCTTTTATTGGAAAAGTACACATTGGTAGTCTTAATTATATACACGACGCTCTGAGAAACCTTCATCATATTAACATGTGCAATGGACTTGATTCTAAAGAAGCATTGTTGAATCCATTTAATGCTTCAGAAAGCTATTGTAGCTCTCTTACATTCAGTATTGATCCCACACAACATAATGAGTTCTTCAGAAAGCTATTGTATACTTATCACCTAGTGCCAGAGACTGCCTCGTTAAGCCTTTGGTCGCACACAACTTGGATTCAGAAATGCGAATGGTACCCTATGATGATATATAACAATCATCTTTTAATTTCTACGCAAGCCACCAATCTACATTAGTTTTAAGATTTGTTGTACTTTACTAAAGACGACTTGTACGTAACCAATGAAGTGAATCCAGAGAAGAGTCCGATTAGAAAATTGTCACTTGTTCAAACGTATTTTGAAAGGGCCTAATATGTACCTCATTCACAAGAGTTTAATGTTTAGTGTGTTAACGCCAACTCTCGAAATTTTCCGCACACTTTATCCAAATGATTTAACTTCTGTAACACAGAAAATCTTCACCATTGGACAGAGGGAGGTAACAAAATTTAACCTTTTAGATTTATAATACTAACCGTCACCCCATTCTAAAAGCTTTATATATTGCTGCAGTGCCTCAAAATTTTGAAAGCATCATTGACATCGCCAAATGCACTCCATGACGGCCTTTGTGGCTTTCTCAAAGAAGTTGAGTTGAGGAGGTAATTTTACCATTGCTTCCTTATTATCGATATATTTTTTCAATTACTTACTAACTTTTGAGATGAACATTGTGCACTGTTTCTGGGTTTAAGCCACTTTTGTTAGCTTGTCTTGTGTCTTGTTTGCGTCGAATGTAATCGTGACTGAAGGGAAAATAACATTCTTCTATTTGTTGATGATGTGTTGATTGACACATAACTCTTTGAGTATCTCTTTATTGATGTCTAGAATAGTAACATTTCATCTGCGTTATATTTAGTATCTTTCTTGCAACATTCTCAGTTTACACCTAAGTTTTTATTTTGTCCAGCTCCTAAATCATTCTTTTTGCTCTCAACTTTCCGATGCAAGGACAACGACTCCAAATCATGATAAAATATCACCTAGTGGGCTCGACTGGTGATTTGAAACAAGTATGATACCTAAAAGTGAGAGGTAGGCATGATGCAGTGATCTATATGAAAGAGTCATGAGGTTTTTCCCTATGATTCATCATTCATGGTTGTGTTGAAATATGAAAGATATATACTATGGGTTTTGTATATATTTTACTTTGGATTTTATGAGGTTTTCCACTATGACATAGGTAGTTGATTTTGTTGAAAAATTCTGCATTTGGTCTTTGTAATTCTTTCAGTAATGACATTCCTTTTACGCGTTTACTTTGATTTACTTGTGTGATGATATATATCAGAGTTACAGAGTAGAATAATAGCTTTTCAAAAATAAGAAATATTGTAGTCTTTTGCCACTTCAAGGTTATTCTTTGTTAGAGGATCCATTACTTTACTCTTTTGATATATAAACTCAACTATTGATGTTTAATTTCATCATAGTCACACATTTTATAAGTTTAACTACTTGTAATGTGTCACACCCTAGAAGAATTGTTTTGGATCTGTGTGATATTGTGTCCATTTCTTTTGGCCCAAAGCTTTTGGTCAGTTCTAATTTGAAGTGTGCACAGACAAACAACTTTGAAACGTTTATCGAATAAACAATTTTCAATATAGTTTGACTCTACTGAATCTGTTTCTAGATGCAGTGTTTATTATAAATAGATGAGTGATATTTGAATAACTAAAATGTGACAATTTTTGGGACATTTGTATAAAAACAAACAAAAAGTGTGTGTTAATTTGATTAAAGGAAAGAAAAAAATATTAACCACTTATGGTGACAATATCTTAAGTTATAAATATATTTTTGAGATAAAAGTTGTGTCATATTGCAAAAGCGATTGGAATTGTCTTGTTGTTCCTATCATGTGCAGCATACATCACTTTGTATTTGATGTACAACCACGTTCCATCAACATGGATAACTGGTTTGCAGAATTTAAAACCATTGATAGATATGAAACATTATTAATATAATGGCTCACATAACTTGCAAACGGTAGGAGATATGGAACACTCGCCCACCCTAAACTGAGCCCTATTCTAATGTTTGTTATTTGAAAGAAGAACCATATTCTAATGTCAATTGCTACATAGAGAGGTATACATTTGGACATAATTGGATATGCTTATATGTTATTTGGGTTTATTATTCCACTACTAATAGTTTTTTTTTTTCGGGGACAATCACACGACTTTAATATGTTTGGTTCTTATTTGTGTGTATGGGAAACAAACAAGTAACAATTTCTTCAATGTAGACATTTTTTGTAATTCAACCATGAATGCTTAACAATTATTTCAACTTTTTGGATATTTTTTGCAATCCCATGTCAACAACCAAATGCATAACCTTATCTTTAGATTGTTATTTGGTTTGCAACTCAAAATTGCTTTTGTCTCTCTTGGTTTTTTCAAGCATGATTGAACTTTAGTTATTCTTCCTTTGAGTGCCCATCAGCTGTTGTGTTTGCCTCCCCTGTCATTCACAAGTAAATAACACAAAACGAGTTCAAACGAAAAATTCTTCAACATCACCCACATGCATTCTCAAAAACAGAGTAACAACAATAAGTGAAATGATTGTTTTATTATCCTTACTCCTTAGAATTAGGCACATGATTCGAGTGCAATTTAAAAATGCATTTATCTGGAGGGAAACTCAGAAATTCAGTTAGAAATTACACCCCCGATCAATCGCCAACATCATGCAATTGATGCTAATGCAGAAATATATCTACAACAGCAGAGAACTTTACATGCAACATCTAAACAAGTAAAACCAGCCATCAAATTTAGCAATCATACAACCTAACATAACATGTCATTTGGTTATCTTTTTATTTTTGTTCACCCCCAGTATCTCAAGGGTAAGGGACTCACAATATCTCATGGATAGGGGGGCATGGACAACGGCAAGAATCATGATATAATTGGCGTATACGGTTTGATTCTAAAAACATTTGCAAATTTGTGTTCAATACAGATGTAATAAAGCCTTCAAAGTAAAAAAAGGAAGCAAGCAACAAAAGAAATGAAATTCAGGGTGTACCCCCAAAGCAACCTATTACTTACCATTACATTCTGGGAGATTTATAAACCACCCCAACAGCTACTCCTATAACAAAAGCTGCTGCCACAGCTCCAAACACACCAGGGATGGTTTTGAGATTATTCTTGCTTTCTTCCTTGAAAACTTTCACAGGCCCCTACAACAATTTCATTAAAGTTAATTAATATCGCCCGTTATAAGAAAGTGTCAAAAATACAATAAATCACAATAGATGACACGCTACTAATATATTAAAGGCCAAAATATTTGAATGGTCCCGGTATATATATCGAGTTTGGCTTTTTGTCCCTGTAAAAAGAAATTGAAATCCGTCCTTGCAAAAAAAAATTTAAAATGGTCCCTTGGCCCAGTTTAGTGATGATTTGGCACATTTTGAGTCATGTGGTAGTTGTTGACTGTGCAACTTTTGCCACGTGGTGCTGACATGGCAATTCACGTAATTTAAAAATTTAAAAAACATTTTTTAAATTCTAATAATTTATTTTAATTGATTTTCGAAATTAAAAAAATAAAATTTTTAATAACTACAAAAAAATTCATCCCTAACCCATAAAAATTCATCCTTCTTCAATCTTTCTCTTCAACATCAAATTCCTCCTTTACCAAAAATTCATCAAATCCATATCTCACTATACAATAACATACTTCCTTCCTTCCGGTATCAAGCTTCTTCCTCCAACCATAACCAGACGCATATCAAATTCCTTTCTTCTCCAACCATACCCAGATCTAATTCATTCTCATATGCAAACCCAATAACATAAACCCCTAAAAATAGAAAGAATCAAACTTTTAAAAAATCCCAAAATCAAAGTGAAAAGATTTGACAGGTTCACAACCACCGCCATAGTCACCACCACCTTTACCACCATAACCACCTCCACCATCTAGAGCAGTAAATCCAATTTTTTACTCAAACCAATTTTTCCCAAATTGATTCAACACAAACGGAAGAAGATAAACAAGCAAGAAAGATTAGAGAAAAATTAGACAAACGTTGTGGAATTTATCCCAAATTGATTGAACGCAATCAGAATTTATCCCAAATTGATTCAACACATCACAGAAGATTTATGGAATTGTCAATGAACAAAAACAAAAAAAAAACCAAAAAATTAGAGAAACATGAACAACACAAGCGCACGATGACTTGATCTGAAAAGGAGATAAGAAATCGAAAACGATAGAGGCCTCACACCATACTTGATTGCGGTGGTGAATCCGGATAATAGAATGAGAGGGATTTTGATGGATTACGATCTGAATTTCGACCATGCTGTTTTCCAGAATTTTGTTTTTCAGAATTTCGATTTGAAGAAGATGAATTGATGAAAGATTGAATGGAACAACAAAAAAGAAGAAGAGGAGGAGGAACGGCAAACATGTAGAAGGATTTTCTGTTTTTAATAAATTTAAAATAATTGTTTTTTTTTTAATTTAATAAAAATTTAGTTTTTTATTTTTAATTACTTAAAATCATTTTCCAAATTTAAAAATGAATTTTTTAATTAACAATTGCCACATCAGATACCACGTGGCCACTTTTGCACGGTCAGTGTGCGCCACATTAACATCAGAGTGCCACCTTGTAACTTCAATGGGTCCAGGGCCTATTTTTAAAAAACAAAAAAATTTGCAAGGACGGATTTAAAAAAATAAAATAAAATTTATAAGGACCAAAAGTCAAACGTGACATATTTGCAGGGACCTATCAAATATTTTAGCCTATATTAAATTACGTGATTTTCTCAAATTAATATCGGTGTCGACATGTCAGTGTCCGTACCCAGTATACGTGTGCTGAGTAGGTTGTGAGTGTGAGCAAGTTTAACAAAAGTGAGTTTCTTGCGCTAACATTACAAGACTTACGTCCGCATAAATTCTCTCCATAAGTTCATGAAACATTTTAGGCTAAAATATGCAAATAGTCCCTGTAAATATGATTCGTTTTGCTTTTGGTCCTTGGTAATTTTTTTTTAAAAAAACACCCCTTGCAAAATTTTCTGTATTTTAAAAAAGTCTCTGGCCCCACTTCAGTGATGATTTGGCATGGTTTCGCCCGTGGCAGTTGCTGACAGTGCAATTTTTGCCACGTGGCATGCCACGTAATATTAAATTTTTAAAAAAAATTCTGAATATTATTTTTAAAAATTAAAAAATATGAAAATAAAAAAAAATCATAAAAAAAAGTTCCAAAAATTTTCCGATTATAAAGTTTTAAAAAAAAACTAAATTTTTGAAATATGAAAAAAATAAAAAATTATATAATTTTTTTAAATCTGAATATAAATATTTGAAAATTAAAATGTGAAAATTAATTTTTTTAAAAAATTAAATAATCTGAAAATTTATAATTTTCTGAAATTTTCGAATATATAATTTTCAGATTTTTTTTCAAAATTTTTAATTTTAATTTTAGATAATTTATTCAGATTTTTTTTCAATTTTTTTTCCAGAATTTGTTTTTGAAATTTCTTATTATATAATTCCAGATATTATATAATCATTTTTTTTAAAATTTATTTTATGATTTTGAAAATTATTTTCAGATTTTTAATTTCAAAAAATAATTTTTAGGATTTTTAAATTTAAATTCATTTTTTTTCCAAAACTATCAAATTATATAATTTTAATTTTTGAAAAATAAATAATCTACAATTTTTTGGAAATTTATTTTCAGCTTTTTAAATTTTTAAATATATTTTTCTGATTTTTAATTTCAAAAAGAATTTTTAAATTGTTTTTTATTTTTAAATTTTTTTTTAAGTTTTTAATTATGTGGCATGTCATGTCATCGCCACGTGGCAAAAGTTGCACAGTCAGCTACTGTCATGTGTGCAAAATCATGTCAAATCATCACTGAAGTGGGGACAGAGACTTTTTTAAAAAACAGAAAATTTTGTAAGGCTGTTTTTATAAAAAAAAAATTAGTAGGAACCAAAAACAAAACGAGTCATATTTACGAGGATTATTTGCATATTTTAGCCAACATTTTATTGTAACCGTCGTCTGCTCCCTCCCCTTTTGAATTAGATGGACCCACTTATCCCCTATAAAAATTCAATAAAGTTTAACTATCAAATCAGAATGCAAAATGGTGATATTTTTTGGATAAATTACATGAATAGTTAATGCAAAATTAAACAAGTAACTCCAAATTCATGAAACATTCATAAATGGCAATATAAAGTCGAAGTCTTAAAAAAAAGTACATATAAAAAACAGCAAAAGTCAGGGAACAGAGAGAAGAATACGAAAAAAAAAACAAGAAAAACCTGCAACAAGGCGGAATTGCGGCTGTTGAATAGGATTGTTAGCTTTTAAATTCAAAATTATCGTTTAAAATTAAAATTTAAGGGCATTCTGGGTGTTTCATAGATAAAAACATATTGCTTTGTAGTACATATATTAATTAATTATTAATATTTTATTTGTATTCAAACAACATTTTTTCTTTGTGAGTTTGTACACGAAATGGCAAAAAATGAATGAGATTATACACACCACTTCAAAAACCACTAAATCCAAACTTGGGTGTAAATATTCAACCTAATAATAGTGACATTTGTTAATCACAAGATAGACACTTAACGTCCAAGTCCTTTCGATTTTATTGTAAAAAATAATAATTAAGAAAATGGTAAAATTGAAAGAAAAAATGTTACACCAAAACACAATATTTTTTATATTAGGTCAAAATAAGGTTATTTTTAATATTGTTCTTATTATTGTGGATTGCTACAATTTTAATGAGATTTAACTATTTTTTTAATAGATAATCTATATTATATATAAAGAAAATAGCATATTTCGGTTCTTTTGTGCTAACTTTTTCTCTTTTCAAAATTACTCTCAACTTTCAATATAAATAGCACATGTAACAAATAGATAAGAGTGAATTCAAATATTAAAATAAAAGTGTAACAAACATGATATGAGTATATATATGTCCAATTTTTTTCTTTATTCCTTCTTTAAAAAGTGTAAAAAAAACTAGATGAGTATCCCCTACTTTTTCATTATCCCAATTATACTCTTAAACGATTTTTTCTATAATAAAGATTCTTGTTAGGTCATTAAAAAAAATAAGAATTTAAATTATATTTTTTTTGTTATATAGTTGGTGTCATTGAAATAGATAATAATGGTTAGTTTGATTTGTTATAATTTGAAAGCAAAAATCATTTATCTTTTTACTTTTAATCAAAATCAAAATTCATAAAAAAAACACCGTTCATAATTTTCAAACTTTACCGCAATAAAAATAGCGAAAAGATGGACACATGAGTGCCCGTCTTTTCGCTAGTCTAAATAAAAATGATAAAATAGTTTAAATGAAATAGTAAAATTGGATAGGAAAAATCCATGCCAAAAAAGTGTAATCTCTTTATATATTTGTATAGATGTATCATTATTTAAAGAGTAAATTAATCCATCATCCCCTCAAAGATAATGATATTACAACTCCCTCTCCTAATGTTTCAAAACATATACAGCCCTCCGTTCAAAGTTGCAAAATTATATATTTTGATATGGATTTTTATTTTTCCGATAATTTTCGATTAACCTTTTAAAAAAATATTTTATCAAAATGAACTTCTTTGTTCAATTTTTTTCCACGGTCATATCTTCCATCTTCCTCATTATATGGTGGAGAGTTCATCCCATCAGTCATCGCCGCGTTTGATGTTAATTTATTCTTTTGATTTTTAACAAATTGTGTTGAAAAGATAATGCATTTTGCTATGTTGTGTTTGTGTTGGAGCTTCGAAATACTGGATGGATTATAGGGAGACCTACTTCGAAGCTTGGGAAACAAGAACAAGGGATTACTTCTTCTTTGATTGCTAAGAAAACCGATAGATGAATTGGACAAAAAAAATGTCATTTTGGTAGAATTAAAATTAGTTAACAGTGTAAAAAAATACGAAAAAAATATAAATTTGGATCAAAATATATAATTCATCATCTTTGAAGGGAGAGTTGTGTATGTTTTGAAACATTAGGGGCGAGAGTTGTATATGTATTGTAATTTCAGCAAAAGGCGAAGTAGTTCTACTTTAGACATGAAAGTTGGATATCATATCATACAAGTTACACAGTTTAAATATCTTGGGTCCATAGTACAAAATAACGAAAAAATAAAAAGTGTAAAAAAAAAACTAGATGAGTATCCCCTACTTTTTCATTATCCCAATTATACTCTTAAACGATTTTTTCTATAATAAAGATTGTTGTTAGGTCATTAAAAAAATAAGTATTTAAATTATATTTTTTTTGTTATATAGTTGGTGTCATTGAAATACATAATAATGGTTAGTTTGATTTACAAAAAAAAATGTCATTTTGTTAGAATTAAAATTATATAACGGTGTAAAAAAATGTTCATTTACTTAAATTTGAGCTACTAATTTGACCGACCCTTATTTATGATTAATTGGTTTTATGATATCTATATATAGTACATGATTTTGTTGACAACTCTTTTTAGCATTCTATATCTCTTCCTTTCTTTTTCTTATAACCGAGTAAGTGAAATCATCGATGATTTTGATGCTCCTGTCAAATTGTACTTTTGAACCAAGATTTAGAAATTTCTTAATTTTCCTTAAGGGATCGATGCAGTGAAGTGTCAAAATGATTTAGAAGTATAAAAAGCTTGAGCAAAGGAATTTCTTTGGTGAGTTAGGATTCAAACAAAGTTCTAATTTCTAATCAAAAACCCATTTTGCATATAGAGTCCAATGTCATTCTCATCATGACTCCTACATATTCACATTTGAACCATCAATAACTAAGGAAATAATTCAAAATAAAAAAATAACTAAGGAAATAAAACATTAAAATCTAAATACAAATTATATGAAAAAAATGGTTGTATTTTTATTACTTGCATGTCTATATTTTTTTTAAGAACCTAAACCAGTCCATCGAAATTGTTGCTTGTCTATTTGTTGGTTGAGAAAAGATGCTTGATTGAAAATAACTGAGAGTTCTAAAACATATTCTCTGAAAACTTTGGTGCTCCGATCTCTCAAATTTCTTGATGCAAATTCTAACCTAGTAGTTTTCCTGTGTTTCTTCTAAAGTTCTCCTCCATCAACATTACATATTCCATGTCCAAGTAGCACTTCCATATATCAATGGTACACTTCACCCTGCATTGAGAATCACAATTATTTTCATCAAAAGCGTTAATATGATGCAAGTAAAGAGAACATGAACATTAAACATGATCGCACGCTAAAATATATCCCATATGGCTTAGTGTGTTTTTGTTTTTGATTTAGATTAGTTCGTTGAATATAAAATGACATTGTTTAGATACATTAACTTAAAACTTAGTTATTCAGCAAATTTGAAAGGGAAAATCTCAATTGTAGACAAAAGTTTCAAATTAAATGGCTTAATTGATCACTCGGTCCCTTAACTTCAATTTTTTTTTTTCAAAATGGTCTCATAACTTTAAAAAGTTTCAATTTGGTCCCTTATCTCTACTTCCGTCAGTCAAGTTAGTCATCTCCGTTCGTTTTTTTTATTAAAACCGTTAACCCTTGCCACATGTCACTTAAGATTGGTGATCAAGGGTTGGATTTGAAAAACACACACGAGTATACAATGGACTCACAATACATAATAATTTGTATTCAAAAAGCCATAAATATAAGAGTTCAATACAACTTCAATAAATCTAAAGATAAATCACCTACATTCGACTCAATTTTACTCTCAAAATTAATGTTTATTACCGCATAATCAAACACACGTGAACATGTCAAAATATTAACGTGGATTTGGCCTTATACTACATTGCTGATTTTGGTTTTAAGGCCAAAATAATCACCTTAGATAATTAATATTGAAGTTGGCCTTAAGTACATATTCCAAATTCACGTGAATATGTCAAAATATTAACAAGATCACATGTGTTTGATTACTTGTTCGACATATTTTTAGTAGTGACATCGCTGATGCAATTTTGCACACACCTTTGTATGAGCAAGTCAACCATGATCGTCTCATTTGAAAAGCGTAAAGAAACGATTGTTACTCGGTGCGGAGTGCTTACAGATTATGTGTGGAAGAGCTAATTGATGTTTCTCACCTTCGTCGGCCGGGTGATTGGAAGAATATTTGGCGGTTGAAGGTTTCGCCAAAAGTTAAAAATCTCATATGGCGTATGTGTAGAGGTTGTTTACCGACTAGAGTTCGCTTGCAAGACAAAGGGGTCTCATGTCCAACAACATGTGCAAGCTGCGATTCTAACCATGAAGATTTGCACCACCTCTTTTTTGAATGCCTGTTTGCTATCCAAGTCTGGCAGTCTGCTGTACTTTGGTACGATGTCCAACATGCCGCAATTCATACGGACTCTGCTGTCGATACTGTTTTTTATTTGTTGCAGAATCTGCCCATGACTGTTCAACAGCGCTTTGCTTCTATGTGTTGGAGTTTGTGGAAGCACCGGAACCTCAGGATTTGGGAGAATGCTACGGAGACGAGTGCCCAAGTTGTTGACAGAGCTCGTCACCTCCTTCATGACTGGCAGGAAGCCAATCTGCCGCGCCCAGCAGCTCCTCCGCAAGCAGCCGCACAACAGCTGCAACCTGCCAGCACCACTCAGCAGGCCGGGCAGAACTCAAATGCTGCTACAGGTCCTGTTCTGCAGGTTTGGAAGCCGCCCAGCAGTGGCAGATTTAAATGCAATGTCGACGCGGCTTTTTCGGATCAATTTCAAAGGATAGGTATCGGTATTTGCATTCGGGATGACTCAGGAACTTTTGTCTTAGCTACTGTGTTGCAGTTGATCACATTTATCCAATAGCTATCGGTGAAGCTTTGGGTCTTTATCATGCTCTCCAATGGATGCAAGATATGCAATTTGATAATATAGACTTTGAGCTTGATTTCAAACTCACGAGAGATACATTCCACTCCCGCACGGTAGATGTTACATAATTTGGAAATATTATTGAAGCGTGCCGAGTGTTTTTCTCCACATCTTTTACAAACTCCAGGGTCGAGTTTATTAGGACAAACGAATGCGATTGCTCATGCCTTAGCAAGAGAAGCCACATCCTTGGCTAGTCTCATTATTTATTATGCAATCTCACTTTGTATTGAACCTATTATTATTAATGAAATGCTATAAACATCTTTCTTTTTTAAAAAAAAAAGTTGTGAATGGCATGGGGACCACAACACTATTAGACAAGCCAATCATGCATGCCATCATATTTCATCAATGTTCAATGTCAGCTCCAAGAACGGGCCATGTTTTGAGGCCTTTTTTGTTCCTTGACTCCATCTGGGTATTAATATCTAGAATTTTTTTCACCTGGCACTTAATTTTTTTTTCATCATTTTTTTTCACCCGGCACTTAATTTTTTAGAATCACCATTAATGATATTTTATATATGTTACCGTGAGCATAATTTAATTGATATTTGATAGCGACAACGCATTTTAATATGTAAGAGTCGAAGTTCGAACATCGAATTTTCCACTTATTCCCTTTAAAGATAAAATTCTAGTCTTTTAACTATTTAACCAATTTTTATATATATAGTCTCATTTCTTTTTACATATATATAGTCTCATTTTTTTAAACAAGATATCTAGTCTCACTTGTTAAGTATATAACGTATTAAAGTGTTCCTCTTCTCAAAAACAATAAAAAAAATGGTGACTAACGTAATAGCACAGAAGATAGATAGTTTAATCCTTTACAGACGTAATTTTAAAGATGTATCCAAGTGTGAATATGCTAAATCGTCCTTGAATTTGTGACCATTGGTCAATTTCATTTTGAATGTTTCGAAATAGCCAAATCGTCCTCCAATTTGCTTCACGTCTATCAAATAAGTTCTTCCGTCAAGTTCAACCTTTAGACATGATGACGTGTATTGTTAAACATTGATGTGTATGTTCACGTCACCTCTCACGTATGCAGGAGTCAATTTGATAGGGACCAATTTGACATCATCAAAAGTCCAAAAAATTCATCCAAATAATCATGAAAAAAATTATCTTCATTTTTTCCCTCATCAATTAATCTTACCATAAACTCCTACAACAAGAAGATCAAATCCTAAAATAAAAAGCTAAAATCTTTCACCCATCAAAGGATATTCTAAAGGACAAAACTTAGATACAATTTTTTAGGTGCTTTTTGTATGGTTCTTAACTAAAAATACAATTTTTTTTTATATAACAAACTTTGAGAAAATTATGTATTTAAGAAAATCACGGTGAATTTAGTTAAGAACCATGCGAAAAGCACCTAAAGAATTGTACTAAGTTTTTTCATATTCTAAAATGAGGGAGAAAAGTTGTTTTAATCTCTTCTCATTCTGCAAAATTTAATTTGTCACTATGTGCAATACATGCACGGTAGAATTAACAACAGCATAGGTAGCGAGAAGATAGCACCGTAAAGAACAACTGCGTTATTAATATGCAATACTCCAACGGATTGATTTTGTTTTATTGTTATAATTTATTTATTTATAATAAAATCATCAACAGTTTGCAAGACTTCATTGCTCCCTATAACTTTCCAACACAGCAAGAGAAGGGGGGGGAGAAGAAATTCAAATTTCTTCGATAAGATCGTTATGAAGAAGAGATGAACACAATTTTTTCAGATATGATTTAATCTCTTATTTTGGAAGATCCCTTGATTGATAAAAGATCGATGATGAAGATATGAACTTTTTATTTGAGGATTTGATGTTGAGGAGTTTAAGATTAGGTTGATTGAGAGAAGATGGATTTTTCAATAATTTCTGAAATTGTTTGATGAAGTTATGAGTTTTTGTGTGAATTTTTTGATTTTTTATGCCATGAAATTTGACATTCAAATCGGTCCTTGTCAAATTTGACTATCAAATTGGTCCCTCTATACGTGACATATGATATGAATGGACATTTAACAATGTACGTTTACATGTCTGATATTTGAATTTGACGGAGGGACTTATCTGATATATGTAAAGTAAATTAAAAGCGAATTAACTATTTCAAAAAATTCAAAGGTGAAATTGGATTAACGATCACAAATTTAAAAACAAATTAACGTATTTGTATCCCATGTTTAATATATTTATTAGTGTAGACAACAATATTTGTGTTACATTCAATTATTTTTATTTTAAAATTTTTAAATTATTATCGATGCCATGAATGTCTAAGCCAAATTTTAATATGAAGTAACATTAGAATGTACTCCCTCATGTCCTTATCATAAAAATAAAAAATAAAAAAACATCAAAATTAATGTAATTATTAATTACTGTAACTTTTTTAATGTTTTTACAAATACACCCTTATAGAAAGTGTGAAACATTGAAACAAATTCACTACTATTAAAAATACAAACATTAAATAATGGGTAAAAAAAATTAAGCAATAATCACCTTAAAAGTTAGGATATTTTCTTAAAAATAAAACCAAATTATTTTTTTAAAAAAAAATCTTATATTAAGAACGGAGGAAGTGTGATAAAACATCTAAAAATAGGAAAGGAAAGAAAGTTCAATCGGTTAAATAAAACTCATTCGTATGTAACATTAGAGTAATTAGTTGTGGAGACAAGTGCATGACAAATTGATATCTAATTGTGACACGTATGTAAATCATAGAACTAGAACCTTGTGTTTGATTCGACAATAATCCAGAAAATAACACGTGGAACAATAGATAGATCTTTCTGGAACATTTGGACATCACTCTCGAACTTTCTCTTCACTCACTCATTTATCATTTTCTATCACTATATATATCCAAAAGTAAAGGCTCCTCACCAAACAAAAACATCCTTAAACATTCATCATTAAAATTATTAAACAGAGAATTTAGTTGTGTGGTGAGTGAATTTGAAGATGACATTGTTTAACATGGATTTGAGTGATGTAGTGAACAATTTGTTGAACCATGTTCATGAAACTCCTTTAAGGGATCACGAGAATCATGAGCGTAGAAGGGCTTCTGGTGTCCCAGTGGATATTTTGGATACTCCTAGGGAGTATGTATTTTTCATGGATGTTCCTGGTCTCTCCAAATCTGAAATTCAGGTACTTTTCTCACTCACCATTAAGGAGCATAAGCATGCACAAATTTTTGGTGATTTGCCATAATCAAGTAGTGATTAGCCTTTGTTTGGAGTCACTGTGAATTTGACAAAATCACTGTGTGTCATCGTGATTTTGACAAAAAACTATACTTCAGTCATGTAATTTGACACATTATGGTGATTGGATTTAGTGAGTTTGGCAAATTGTACTGAAATTTGTCGATCTCATCGGTGATTCAAACATACTCCCTTCGGTCTTATATATAAGAAGAAAAAAATTAGGTTCATTGAATAATTAATGTATCTGGTCTAATGAACCTAGAAAAAGATTTTTTTTTTTATGAGACCGGAGGGAGTAGACTAGAGTATTGACAAATTTATAGTGGCAAGTGATATTTAGAAGTTCAAAAGTGTAGCGTTCAAACATACACATAACTTTTTGTGCTCATGGAATGTGTCTGTCTTACTGCAGGTGACAATCGAGGATGAGAACACACTTGTCATAAAGAGCAATGGAAAAAGGAAACGGCAAGATGGTGAGGATGAAGGCTGCAAGTACCTTAGGTTGGAGAGGAGAGCACCTCAGAAACTGCTGAGGAAGTTCCGTTTGCCAGAGAATGCAAATGTGTCAGCAATCACAGCCAAATGTGAGAATGGTGTTCTAACTGTAACTGTTGAGAAGCACACTCCACCTCCAAAATCAAAAACAGTTGAAGTTGCCATTGCATAAGGGGTTATAATCTGTAATATATTGGGTTCTAGATTTTTTTTGTAGCTTTTTGTTTGGTTTTTCTGCTTGATTAGAAGTCTAGACAAGTGTTTTAGGTTTTGTGAATGTTTAGGTGGAAATTGAAGTGTTCAATCTTATTTCCAGTTATTATGTTCTCAAGTTCCCTATAAATGGAATATCTAGTTTAATAGAGGAAAATTTAAGAACAATCTTTCCAAGTTACATTTTTTCTGAATGTTTTACATAGAATTTGAGTTCCTGCAGAAAAGTAACTCTCTTTTTGCCCTTAGATGAAGTATCAATGCTAACTTGAAAAGAGGAAAATTTACATTTTTCACTTAAGACAATGGATGGTCATCAACACTAGTAACAATATACTCAAAATTCTTGAGAAACTGAATGATACACTCTGTGCAGAGTAATGTATAAAATTTTATTCACAGCATCCAAACATATGTAGAAAGAACATTCTGTATAAAATTATACATAATTTGACTGCCAAAAATATACTTGCTATACAAACCATATACACTATACAGTACTTAATACTTCAAAGTTCAAACAATACAAGTTACATCGAGATACTTAGAGCCACGTCTTTATCCACCTCTTTTTCTTTTCTTGGGTTTTATTTTACCCTGAGAAGGTTTTCATTCAATAGGATCACATCTTCTAGTATATGCTCAAAGTCTTCATAACTTGCAAATGAGAAGCACCACTTTTGCCACCAGTTCGACGCTTTCTTTTTCTTTTGCCAACTATTCTTCAACAACATCAGAGGCATAACATCACTTATTTCAATATCGTTGGTATCATCGCTTATTTCTTAATTACTCCCTCCGGTCCTTATTACAATAAACTTTTCAAAAAAATCTTTGGACCTATTTATAAAAAAATGTCACAATTTTTAAGGTATATTTATTGCGTAAAAGACCTTTGTAACCCTCATTTATTGCTTGTCTTTTTAATGTTAGTGGATATATTTAATATTTCACAAATTTTTATGAGGGTATATTTGTAAAAATATTTAAAAAGTTCCAACAATTAATGATTGTCTTGGTTTTGATGTTTTTTTATTTTTCTTCTTATATTAAGGACCGGAGGGAGTATTATTTTTTCTACTTTTGTTTTCTTTTTTATGTGTGTGATGAAATGGAGTGTCTAAATTCTTGTGTCCATTCAAAAATGCTCTATCGACAAATGGAGTACCATCAGCACTTCAGCAGCCTCATCCTCTTCCATTATTGAGGGTGTATCTATATTCTTTCTGCATCACTAAGACCAAATGCAATGGAGTTGTAACATCGGCTGGCTCCCTTACGGGCTGGCCTCCCTATCTTTCAAGGACCGAGATGTACTCATGGTCTTCTCCACCCCCTTGTGGAGTTTTTGCCTTCCGTGAGAATCGAACTCTGTACCTGGGGCCTAAGTACAAGTTCAATGCATTTCCACTACCAATTGAGCTAACACCTGGGATTCGGATCCGGGATTCAGCATTTGGGCCCCCGCGATCCCCCGCGATGTATTCATGGACTTCTCCACCCCCCATGTGGAGTTTCATGCCTTCCGTGGGAATCGAACCGTGTACCAATTGAGCTCAATTGGTAGTGGGAATGCATGAAACTTGTACTTAAGCCCCAGGTACACGGTTCGATTCCCACGGAAGGCATGAAACTCCACATGGGGGGTGGAGAAGTCCATGAGTACATCGCGGGGGATCGCGGGGGCCCAGATGCCGAATCCCGGATCTGAATCCCGGGTGTTACAGGAGTGTTTAATGGTGTGGTGTGGTGTGGTGTAATGGTGTGTTTATAGTGTGTTGAATGGTGATGTGGAAGAGAGAAGTGTTGAATGAATTCAACATTGTTGAAAGCCTTGCGGAGGGACACGTGGCAGCGCATGAGAGGCTGCAGCAGGCGCGTGTGGAACAGGCGCAGACAAGGGCGCATCACGCGCAGTGTTCAGAGAGAGAAAAATGCGTTTTGATTATGTAGGGACATGTGGCATTATCTTATTGGCTGGCTGCATTTTTATTATCTTAATAATTTGAACTCAATTATTTCATTGCAAATTTATTTTTTTTTTACCAAAATTAATGATTTTTTTTGCTCTATAAATAGAGGCTTGGTTCATTTGATTTGGACACAGAAAAAAAATCAAGTTTTTCACTATCTTAATCTTATTATTATCCTTCTATTAGCTTTTCTTTTGAAGTTTTAAACTTCTTTTTAGGGAAATGAATCCCAATAATAATAATTTCAACACCTAAAATTTTTTTAATTACCCATTTAGCTACCAAAATCCCAACAATTACCAACATCCAAATAAATTATTTAAATAAATTTTGTTTTTACACAAACTCTAAAAAGTAAATTGTTAAGTGTTTATTATTTTAATTTAATTATAATTGATAATTGTAATTTTATGTAATTATAAAAATAAAAATATAAAATTAAATAAGAATATGAAATAAAAAGTGGTGGGGTAGAGTGTTGAATGAAAAACCATTGGAGATGATATTTATTGAATGAGTGTTGAATTATTATGTGAAAGAGAGAGAAAATGATGTGGAGTGTTGGGAATTGAAAAACGGGTGTTGAATGTAACAACCATTGTAAATGGTCTAACATCACCATAAAGTCGTCATCATCTTCATTGACTACTTATCCAAATCATCATAATCAAAGTCACCAGGAGTGGCCTATAGGCCCTAAGCATGGGCCGAGGGGGAGGCAGCCCAGGGCCATATTTTGAGGGGCACCAAAAAAAAGTTATATTTCTATATATTTTAAAGGACAGATTTATATTATTTAAATTACGTAAAATAGTTGCTAACAGAGTTATAGGGGCATTACGAAGTCACTCAAAGGTCATATTATTTTACCTGAGTTTATATGTATTCTTTCTTTTTAATTCTCAATCTCTAATCCCTCCATCTCAATTCTGTTAACACCAAAACACAAGTCATTGACTTTCAACCACAACCAAAAGGTGTCGTATGGATATAATAGTCTCTTAAGAGAACAGGTTTCAAACGATCTATTTATTTATTAAATAGTCATACAATTCTTTTTTTATAGATATAATATTCAGGGCCAGCCCTAGGCATAAGCCAGGGGTGCAACGACCTAAGGCTCAGCCCTCTAGGGGCCAAAAAAATGTAGGGAGGGGGTGTATATAGCGAACCTTCATTTTATTGGAGTGTATATAGTAAAGTGTATAAAAAGGTCCAGGCTTAAGCCTAGAAGCTCTTCTCTTATTTTTTTAAAACTACTTCAAAAGGCCCCAAACCCTAATAGACTTAAGTCCAACTGACCATCAACTTTTTTTTTAAATTTTTTTGCCACCCTACTCACTTCTCAAGCGCCTTCAAATTGATCATTTTTTCCGCTTAGATTTTATAATTTAAAGCTTATTTGTTGTATTTCGGATTTTATAATTTGAATTGTGATTAATTAGTTTTTTCAAAACAATGACATAAACTATTAAAATAACATAAATGAAAATGACAATTTAAGGAGACATAATACAAATTATCAAGAATTGAAAACATTTTATTATTTGATCAAGAATTCATAATACATTTAAATTGACATAATATTTATTACAACAAATTAATTATTTGATCGAGAATTCAAAAGAATCAACTATTTTTTTATTGTTGTTTATATGGCAATTACTTGTTTATATGGCAATTATTTGATCGAAGGCATTTGAAATGATTTTGCATCTCAAAATGCTGGAAGAAACCGCAATCTTATGACTTCCCGATAGAAGTGAAGCTTCTTTTCTTGTTGATATGTTTGATATGTCTATATATTGTTTCACTTAGCTTTGTTAGGTTTGGTTTGGCCCCTCAACTTTTTTTGTTTTGTTATTCTTTTTTATTAATAATACATATGATGAGGAGCATTTGACACGCGATGTTTTGAGATGTCAGTACAGTTGGGATTTCAAAACATTTTATTATGGTAACTTGGGGTGGCAACATAGTTGAGAAGTTAACCGGCAAAATTAATGTGTCACATTCATCGTGTATCAGGAAAAAAATTATGAAGTATTATTTAAGAAGCATTTTTCTCAAACTTGGCCTGAAACCTATAAAATAATATGAACAACCATGATAATATTAAAAAATCATAATAAAGCATACCTAACAAGTTAATAATTGCATTATCCTCAACCAAAAAGAAAAAACCAGATACTTTATCAGCAGCATTGTTTCTCGATTTTTCATGGGACGCGTTGTTTTTGGTAAAAATTTTGTGTTTTTAGCCCAAAATAATATAACTAAATCTTTTTGAGAAATTAATTTTTCATCCTCATTGTTTCTCACGCGTCCTCCGAAATTTCAAAAATGTTTTCGGAATTTAGGATTTTATAATCTAATACAAGGTTTTCTCTTGCTTTTAGACACCGTCGTTTTAGCCACGGTTAACTGCTTTTCTCACAAATTTAGATTATAAAGGCGGAAGAAATAAGTACTTCGAATTTTATAGTTCAAATACCTCCTATGTAAAAATTAAATGTCACATAACTTTTTTGGCACAAGAGAGATCGAAGCATGTCTAGTGTTTGGATTATAAAATCCTATAAAAGCGAACACTTCAAATTATATTATCCGAACATGCTTCAAACTCCTCTTATGCCAAAAATAAAAAATTGTGAATTCTAATTTTGATATAAAGATGTTTGAATTATAAAATCTGAAGTATTTATTTTTTCAGAATTTTTAATCTGAATTGTTGATATGATTTTTTTGCCTCATCACCTACCCAAATTCCAAGTCACGTATGTTTATTTTGTATTTTATATACTAGCGGATAGATGAACACTAACGTGCCTGTCTATCCGCTTTTCAACTGCTCTTAACTGTATGTAAGCAAATGTATCAATATTGACATATACTATGATCAAATATATTTTTTTAAAATAAAACTAAAAATAAGCTCTTTTACTAGCGTTAAATATTACTCCCTCCGTTCTTTTTTAAGCGACATTTGATTACGGATTTAGTGTTTTTATTTAACTGTCGTTTTTGTATTTTAAGTGTATGATTTGTCAATTACACCCTTTCTCAAATTACTCTTATCTTTTTCAATAAAACAAATAAATGTTATCTATTTTGAAAACTAAAGTTTGTTTTTTGTTATCTTTAAATTAAAAAAAAATTGTTACCTATAATAATTGTTTCATGAAGAGTTGAAATTCTATAAAAAAAAAAGATGAGTAACATTGTTAAAAAATTGATCAAATGCAAAATAAAAGAACAAAAATGATAGAAAAAATAAATAAAAGACTTCGTGAATGTTCAAAAAGAAGAAATAGCAGATGACTCATTGGAACAAAAATAATGAGAAGAGGGAGAAATAATTGACAATTGTTTGTTATGGGAGAAAAACAGAGTGTGTGCAAAAAATATGAATTTGTTGAGAAAGGGATAGTAACTAAAATTTGTTTGTTATGAGAGAAAGATAACACATTAAATTTATTGGAAAGAGAAAGTGTGTGCAAAAAAATATTATTTTATTGGTGAATTAAAATGAGGGTATAATAAAAAAAATCCAAAAATCCACTTCTTTAATTTAATGTTACTATTTTAAAACGTCACTTAAAAAGGAATGGAGGGAGTATTCATGTAATGTTGCTCCTATTTTAATGAGATTTTTAAAAAAAATCTAATTAATAACTTAAATGATAAAGTAAAAGGGATAAAATTGTAGATATAATATTTTAAATGAAGGATAAAATTAAAGTCACACCAAAATGTATCTCTTTATGCATACTAGCGTTCACGGCACTCTGGGCCTGTCTGTCCGCTCTTCTATAGTTATAATTCGTATAAATTACGAATAATAGTTTTTATGAAATTTTGATTGAAATTATTTTGATTTTGATTAAAATTATACGTATAGATAATATATATTTTGCACTTTCATATTGTAACAAATTATACTTATATTTTTTAGTGATATCAACAATATAACAAATAAAATATAAATTAATCTTATCTTTTTGAACGACACCAACAAAATAACATTTTTATAGTCAAATTTGTTTAAGGGTAACCCAAATTCATGTATTGTCTTTATATTTGTTTAAGGGTATGATTTTTTTTTTTATGGAAGTAAAGAAATGATGTTGAAAAGTCTATACTATATATAAAGAAAATAGAAAATTTTGGGCTGACTTTTTTATTATTTCAATGATATTATTAAACAATTTTTCCTATAACATGTTATATTGTTGGTTTCATTAAAAAAGATGAGAATTTATACTATATTTGTTAGATCCTTGGTGTTTTTGAAAAAGATAAACATGGTTTGTTGAGTTTGTTATAATTTAAAATTCACAAATATCTAATCTTTATACTTTTAATCAAAATCAAAATTTCAAAAAAAACACCGTGCATATTTTATAAGTGTTATCGTAATAAAAAGAGCAGAAAGACGGACACTTTCTGCTAGTAGGAATAATGGAAATATTTGTAAAGTTTTGGATTCAGGATGTAAAAACTGAAAACTTATTGGAGGCAATCGGGCCTAACCCTAGTCTCCTTCTTAGCCCTAATGCATATATATAGGGTGAGGCCTACATTACCCCTTCATGAATTGAGGGTAATTTACCCCTAATGATAAATATGATTCAATTTTGAAATGAAGGAGATGGAGATCACATGTTGAATGAAAGAGATGAAGAAACTTAATGTTTTTGAGATGAAAATGATAACTAATAGTAAGAAAAAAACCAAAATACATTACCCTTAATGAATTGGGGGTAATTACCCCTAATAACAAATATGGTTCGATTATGAAACAAAGAAGATGAAGATCACATGTTAAATGAAGAAGATAAAGAATTTTGATGTTCTTGAGATGAAAATGGTAACTGATTTTAAAAAACAAGATGAAGAAAATGAAATTTTTCTTTGAAAGGGGTAAATTACCCCTAAATCATCAAGGGGTAACGTAGAAAAAACCTATAGCTATAGTATATATATATATATATATATATATATATATATATATATATATATATATATATATATATCATAACATAACATGAAAACCTAGCTGTCTCAATTCAACAAAATTCCTTCACCCATCATTAATAATTTCAGTAGTCCCCCTCTAAACCTTAGTTGAAAACCTAGCTGCTTCATCAACAATTTGGTTGTTCACGGTTCACCCATCATGAATAATTTCAGTAGGTTATATCTAGACATCATTCCAACTCACATTCTTCCACGCCTCGACGGTGAAACCTTGCTCATGTTATCCTCAGTGTTTTTCGAATTCCACCACATGATCTGCAACGACAACAAGGATTTATGGTGGAACACTTGCACCTTCACCTGGCCTTCCTTGCTTTGTTTTACTATCTCCAAGTTCCCCGGTGGTTATCATTCCTTCTTCTCCGACATCGTAATCATTCTCCTCCTCTTTCTCCTCCTCCTCTGAGGTATTACTTTGTCTGCCTCTTTCATGTATGTTTACTGGGAGGACGACAACCTTTGTTTGCATCTATTGACATTGACATCGTAAAAGAATGTTACCCGAATGTTCCTTATAAAGTATATAGTAAGTATGATTCTCCGTCGGGTAATTTGAATTTCAAATATATTCATGTAAAGGAAGAGGGGTGTGAGGAATACTTGAAAGAAAATTTGAGGTTAAGTTGGGTGGTTATCGAACGTTATCGAAAGCGTGCAGGGAGCTTGTTTCGTTCTTCTAGTGTTAAACCTGTTTCGGTTAAACATGTTTCAGCCTCATTAGAGACTAAGGTAGTGTATGAGACCATGATACCGGGGCTATCTAAGGATTATAAGGAGATGGTGAAGTCTAAGGTGAAGGTCACGTGCCATCGGAAAGGTGGAGATGATGGGTTCTACGTGAATAATCTTGAGCTTCAAATGAAAGACATGAATGGAAAACCTGTGTGGGAGAAACACGGTGCCAAAGTTTTGCTGAATGCTATTGAAAATGGGGAGAGGAAGAAGAAAGAAACCTGAAGAAGTTGTTGTTTGACAAATTCCAGATCAGAGATAAAGGCTTATCAGTTGTTGCATTTTTTTAATCTATTAAGTTGGTTTGTGGTTTCTTTTGGTCTTGTAACGAAACCTATCTATATATTTAGATTGTTGTGGTTTACTTTTTTATCAAGAAGTTTAGTAACTAAAATTTCACTTTTAAAATGAATAAGTGGATAATCTGAGGTACGTACACCGACTCATATATATATATATATATATATATATATATATATATATATATATATATATATATATATATAAAATCTTTGTTAACACTCCAACTAACCCTCCCAAACCCTAAACCTAAAATTTGGGCGCCAATTTGCTCATTAATTATGGGCTCAATCCTCCAAATTTTGCATTTATGACACAACCAACATTGCACACATTACAAACATTATTTGAAATTCAAATTTTCCCCCAAATCTTGATCAACTTATCATCATAATGTAAGTTTTTCCATCTTCCCATGTAGGCATTCAATGTTCTTAGATTTTTCATGCAATGTTCTTAAATGAACTTATATTTTCCATGCAAGGTCCCTTATTCAAACATTGCTTTAATTACTGCACTAATTGTTCCAACTAACAAACATATATTACAACACAATTTTGAAATTCAAATTTCCCTCCTAATTGCTTCTTTCGATTTCGTCCACATAATTAATTGTAATGCATTTAATGACATTATCATTTTCCCATGTAAACAACTTCACATCTAACTAAGTAATTTCTATAGTCATTTTCAAGGCACACCAAAAGCTACAATTAATTTGCCTATTTCTGAGGTACAATCTCATTTCTACTACTTAGCCTTTTTTTTTCTTTCTCTGCTTCTGCAATTCACCTATAATCTCCATCTTTTTAACAAAACTCTTTATACCCTTTTTTCTCTCAATCTCTCTCATTTTATCAATCACATATCTCTCTACCTCCGGCAGCCCACACAAAAACAACATATTGGCAACAACTCCTCCATAGCTTCCACCGAAAACTACAAATTTACGACCATTCCGAATGTTGTTGAATCGTTGCTTGAAGATTGTAAGTTATTCTATCTCAAATCGGTTTCGATTTCGTTTGATGATTTTGGTTTTTATTTGTTTCCTACATACCCTTTTATATTCTATTTCACACTTGCTTCTGTTTTGTGACTAGGAGGCTATTGATGTTCTTGGAAATCTTATGCTCTTGCTTCTTCTTTTTTTTGTTCCAAACATTGTCGTAAGTTTTCCCTTCTTTCACTCTTTATTTTCTTCAATAGTTGTTGCATTTGGAGCATATCTTTGATTTTTTTTAAAATCATCATTGCATTTCTGCACCATACCCACATGTTATTTCCTGTTCCATTTCTTTTCTTTTAATTTCATGTGTGTACCCAGGATAAATTAATTTAGTTAGAGTCTAATTTTTCAATAAAAAAATATAATTTCAAGGGGAAATTTATTTTTTAGTATAGTTTAGATTCATTTTATTCTTTTAGTTTGTGGTGACTGGTGATTATAATTAGGTTTATTGTTCCTTGAAAGAGATTTTGTAATTGCCATTGTTTTTAGATTTCAAATCTCTGTATTGTTGATTGGAAAACTGATGGTTACTATTGTAATGAACCAAAATGTTGAGATGGCCACATGTACTACAACCAAATTAATGTGAGTCAGAATGGATAATCAAATGAAAACTCTGTTATGGAAAATGCTGGAACAAGAAGGAGAAGCAGGGAGCGCATACCAAACTCACAATTGAAGGATTATGTGTGATTTTGAGAAGATTTAGGATATGTATATATTGATAGGAGATGATAGTCATGTGGAATGTGTGTCATTTCTCATTCTCTTATTTTCTCTCTCTGTTACAATCAGTACTTTTTCCAATTTAATCACTATTCCAAATGAATAACGCAATATTCTTTGCATCATACTTGTGTGTCAAATTTAGTTAGCATTACATACTTACACATAATATTTATTATTCTTAGTATATGTAAAGACTCACAATTTTTTTCTTTACCCATGGTTAGATTGGTGATAATGTATTTTATGTTGCAGCAATTGCAATGCTTTGTTGCAGCCAATGCTAAAATTTTCAGTGATTTGTGAATGGAGGAATTCCCTACTATGTTTCCTACCAACTCTTCAACTACATGAATTTCAGAATTTGGCTTAATTATAAGATAAGTTAAATCCCACCAGATTCTCTTTCTTTTGTTAGTATTTTAACACAGGTAGATGGCATTCACTAGGTAGTCTACATGGTTAATATTTAACACACATGTATAATTTCTATAGTTAGTATCCCTTTTAGGTCATTGGTTTGGGCGTTTAGCTTCAAATGATAATTAGTACAATAATGGTGAGCATTTCAGGGGTCAACTTGGTTCTTCATCAAGATGTTTGAAGGCATGTGATGATTTGGCTCTGCATTAAGGTTACTTGCTTGCCAAAATTCGAAATAGTTTATAGTCTCAACTCATGAGGTAGTGATAAAGAGCACAAGCACAACAGCAGAGCTGGGATGAAGGTGGTTTTCACATTCTTTATTTCTTTTATTATCTTTCTACTTGAAGGCTACAATGTCAAATAGCTATTGGTAAGTGATGAAGTAAGTCATTTTCTAAAATTCTCAATCTCTTATTGTAGTAGTTGAATAACTTCAAGGATTATTTAACAGTTTTGTTTAATGAATTTATTGTTATTCTCTTTGTTGTCATTTTAGCTCGGTGTTTATGTCTAGCTGCACTTAACACCCACATCTAAACAGTCTCATGTGTTAATGTTTTACTTTACTTACTGTCTTGGATCAAGTACCCTTCAACTTGAGATTTTGTTTTTTACGGTGTTTCTTTGTCAATAAGATTTTTGGACCAATTATCATTTACCGTGTTTTTTCACTGTTACAGTCTATTGGAGAAATTTTTCTTAACAAATTATAGAATAGATTATCAGTTAGTTTGTATTGTTTCTTTTAGTGAATAATGAGGGGTCAAATATTTGACTTAAAATAGCTTTTGAACTTAAAAATCTGATCTTTTTGAATCTATGAAGAAGTATTAGTTAGTTTAAATCTCCATGCCTTTTTACAAATCATTCTAGGGAAGTTTTTGAACCATTTCAACTTTAAAAACTGAACTCTTTTAACCACGTAGAGTGGTCTTAAGCTTTATTCAAATCGTCTTTGTTACTATGTCATCCAAGTTTTTAGAATAGTATGTAATATATAATATTGCATTTAAGTCATTTTTTCAAAGTATATGACATGTGCGGTAGCACGGGAAGACGATCTAGTATGTATGTGTGTGTGTGTGTGTAACGCAATGATTTAATTATTTAAGTAGCTTAATGTTAATACTACGGAGCCAAAACCTAATACTTGAACTAGTCAAGTTATATTTGAGTAGACATGAAATTTTTATTGTAAAGTGTAAGTAAATTATAAAGCAGTTGATTGAAATATATTTTCTTAGAATGGGTGGTGATTCACATGAGTATAGAAGAATATGCCCATGTTAATTAGTTACTTTGCCTTTGATGATTTTATTCTACCAAAATTATACAAAATAATTTACCATTTATGTATTTAATCATCCAAAAGTGATTTTCATTGTTATCCAAACATTACTATTCAAAATCTCATTCACTCCAAACTTACTTTTCATTGAAATTGATTTCATAAAATTAAGTTTGCAGATGCTCATATACGTTTCGTGTAAAATGAACAAATAAGTTGATGATTGATATTATTGTAGATCATTTTTAACAAATCAAGAATTTTCCGTCAAAATAAATAATCAAGAAATCGTTGATACAACAACCATTCATTATTTAATTTTACTCTCTGCCACTTTAGAAGACTCAAATATAAGAGTTTTAAGTTTTGTTGTAGATAATTTGACACTAGCAATGCCTTCCATATATTTATTCATAACATGAAACACCAATAAACTTGTGCCACCGGATAGGGTGAATTGCTAGCTACATAGGTGGTTTATCATAAACCATATTTAAGTCATTATAATAAAATCTGTATCCACGACCTCAATTTATTTTATGACCAAACATAATCAATATTATTCCCCACTGCCTATCGTTGCCTAGACCAAATCGTTGCAATGGAAAACCAAAAACTTGACCTCATTCATCAAGCATATCATTACCATCAACCATGAAAACTCATTCTACAACACAAATTTGATCAGTCGAGACCACGAGCGCATTGCCAACAAAATAGATTAAATAATTGATGCACATGAGAGGTGGACTAGCCGACCGCCAGACCCAAACTAAGGTTTAAAAGCGAATTGTTCGCCCCCAACAACATACGTATACACTATAAGACTTCAAATTATATACACTATTAACACTTGATTTTATTATTATGGAAAACACATAACATGGCACTATACCATGTCAAGCTATCATTTTGTTGATCTCACTAGTTTATATGAAATGATCACATAGCAAGTAGATAGCTCAATTGGCGAGCTAAGGGACATGGAAGGTCCAGGGTTCTAACCCTGAAAACTAAAGCAATTACTAACTCAATGCATTTGTCTATCCTAAAAAATATATACGAAATGATTGCAGATCCAGGGAACTAAAGATTTAAGTGCAAATAATTTAAAGGTCAAGCCAATTGTAATAATCTGAGTATTACCAGCTATGTATTTTTTTTTTAATATAGTTTTTCAATGAAAATTAAATTATATACATGATTGGTAATATTTGAATGCTTGATAATGTACCTAATTGGGGGGGAGGCACAAAAATTTAATTACTTATTAACATCTCTACCATTACCTCCCAAATGAAAATATGAATATGGAACTCAAGTGCCCTTTTGAACAAAAATCAGCTTCTTAGCTTCTGCCACTGCTATTTGCTTTTGTATTTTATCTTACCAATTATTTCTGTACAGCATAGTCATGAATTCTCATCCTTCGGATAAGTTGATGTAGGTCAAGAGACATTAGTACTAGTCTCAAACATAAAGCAATTGACCATGAGTAACCCAATTTTCAAAGCTTTCGGTATATTTTCCATTTTTGTTGAGTTCTTCTTCACTTTGCCTCTCCTGAAATACATTGAAAGCAAAATTGTGTTTACCAATTGGTTGCAGCCTAGAAAAGAATGTTTGAATGAATAACTTAATTAAGCATTTATAGCATACAAGCTTATCGTATAAGTGCTTATATATAAGCTATTCCTATACTAAAGCATAAAATAAAGCAAAACTATTTTTATACAAGTTATAAGTTGTTTTCATAAGCAATCCTAGAGAGCTTATGGAAATAAGCTGAAAACAACTTATGAACTTGCCATAAGTTGTTTTCATAAGCTCTCTCAAACAGTTTCAAAGTGTTTATGTCAATAGATAAGCTCAAATAAGTCAATCCAAAAAAACACTAAGAACCCGTTTGAATTAGCTTCTACCTTATGAGAGCTTATCAATTACAATAAATTTGCGGATTTTTACTTGCAATAAAGTTATTCTAAGCTTGTAGATGTTTATAAAGAAGCTAAATAAGAGAGCTTCCAGAGAGAAAAAAATAATCAAAAGATCTAGAAGCTAATTTCTTTACACCGTCATTCACCATGTATTGTCACACCATCAGATTACAGGTTTCTATACAAAACTTGGAAAATATGAAATAAAATGAAAACAATTTGATATTTTTATAATCAAAACAGAAAACAAAAAATGTTTTTTGAACCCAAACAACCTTAAGGTTCTCAACTGCTAAACCTAGTCTTAAAATTTGGTACGGGCCAAACTTAATCCTACAAGACCGGAAAACCAGCTTGTAATGTGAGAGATATGGAGTGTGACCCATGTAGCCAGATAGGCCTTGGCCCAATGAATCTTAGACTCTAAATTCTAATACCATCTTATAATTTGTGTTGGTCCTAACTCAACCCTACAAAATCGGCTTGTAAGATTAGAGATGTCTCTCACTTTATAAATTCAATTTCAGGCCATACCTCATACAATGTGCGACTCTTAACACCTAGGACAACAAAATAAAGATCGACAATGTTTTCAAATATTTTGCCAATAAGTTTGCATTGTGAAGTAGATGTTCCAACTTCAATTTTACAAAGAATACATCAATAACTCTTACTAACAGGCCTTGAAATCCAGAAAGAGACTAATGTTTCTTAAATGGAATGCTTTAAATATTTTTTTGTTTTCTTCTTAATTAACTATAACTCATTAATATTTCCTAACTGAAAAGGAAGTTATGTTGTTCCATAATGATTCTAGAACTACCAATGTATACTGACCTTTAAGATAGGTCCAGATTCACTTGCCGGCACCTCAGTTATTAGTTCATTCACAATATTGTCTGAGGAGATGCTGATTGACCTGTATCATCAACAATATTGGCATCAATTTCAAACAAAATTTTGAAAGTTGTAAACCAAACCCTAACTCAAGAACTAGGTTTTTACACCATAGTATTAACATTAAGCAACTTCAATTACTCAAGTGTGCCATTTAAATGCAAGATCACAATATAGACACCTTAACCAAATAATTATATTGGATCAAACAAAAACAAAAAGTCTATTAGTCCCTTCCACATTTAATTCCATGCTCAAAAAATGAAATCCATTCCCTCCTAGTTCCATTTGAGAATTCACTTCAGTATAAAAACCCCTTGACTAACATGTTATGACAGTTCACAAAAAATTGTCAAAATGGATTAGGTCGTATTTGGATAAGCAACTTAATTAAGCGCTTATACTATAAGCGTTTATCATAGAAGTGCTTATGCATACGCCATTTCTATAACATAAGCAACTTAATTAAGCACTTATACTATAAGCGTTTATCATAGAAGTGCTTATGTATACGCCATTTCTATAACAAATGATAAAATAAAGTCAAATTATGATAAAATACGCCATTTCATATAAGCTATAAGCTGTTTTCATAAGCTATCTTAGAGAGATTATGGAAATAAGCTGAAAACGTCGTATGGACACGTCGTAAACTGTTTCCATAAACTCTTGATTACGCACTTATAGCATAAGCATTTATCATATAAGTGCTTATCTGTAAGCTATTTCAATAACCAATGATAAAATAAAGTCAAATTGTTTTCATATAAGCTATAAGATGTTCTCATACGCTATCTTAGAGAGTTTATGAAATAAGCTGGAATTAGCTTATGGACGCGTCAATGGATAAGCTCATATAAGTCGATCAAAACAGCCCCCCAAATCCTTTCACTAAAGGTTTGCTGAGCTCTGGTTAAAATGCTTTCCCACTCTCTTTTTCATGTCTTCAAAATACAAAATTCAAGCTATTGTTTCGCATAATCGCATGAGAGCGGAATATTCATAAACAAAAAGGTAACATAATTTTAGTCTTCAATCCTTGTCAGTCTTCTAAATCATGTATGAACCTCCCTAAATAATAGAAATAGACTGATGTTGTGATTGAAACATTCTTTTCATCACAGCCAGCACAAGCATTAAGTGGCCTGAGTCGTTGCTTTAGGCCTCCGAAACATATTAGGTGAAACAATAAAACAATATTTGTAGTGGTTGAGAGCGCAATACGAAATCTATGGATCATGAGTTCGAGTTCAATCAGCCGCACAACTAATGTAATTCTTGTAACTCGCAACAGAAAATACTAAAAGCACAGCAAAAAAATATCATCCAGCGAATTTGAACACAACTTTTGAGGTTCGGATATATATGTTTCCCACCAAAACAACTAACAAAACTAACTTTGTTCGACAAATAAAGTATAAAATACTTAGTCTTAAAATCCTCTATACCAAGTATTCCATTTTGGTATTTTACATTTAAAAAGCCTCACTTAGAAGTTTGTTTTGGCCTATAATTGTGTTGGGCCGGAACCGCTTCTCAATTAGGAAGAAAGCAACATGATAGCATACATGTAAGTTTACCAAACAAAGTCTCGGAACTACACCTTTCAAGTAGTTCTTCTTCACAAGAATTTTCAGAAGAAGAAAGCCAGTCCACATCAAGGAAATTGGAGCAGTCATTTGCATCTCCATGTTCATCATAACAAATGTGATCGTTTTCACAATATTGGTCCTTGCCCGTTCCTGCATAAACTTGCCTGTATAATATTGATAACACGTAAGTTTTTAAACATTTGGATGTCTTGAGTAATAAATCATATAAAGTCAAACTATGAATCCAATTACACAAGTTTGCATCATGCAAAGTGAGTTAAGCTTACCTGCAATGACAAATAGAAGTTCCACAAGTAGGCTTCAACAGAGGCTCCAAAAGAGATTGCTTATCAGGATTTTCAGATGAGTACGGACAGTCTGGAGCATGCAAGTTCCTAGTTGTAGAGTCACTTTCACCGAGAATATTGCCATCAGATTGTGATCTTCTAATGAATGACCTACCAAACAAAGAAATAACATTTTTCAATATTAAGACAACGTTACGAACAGATGATTCTCATTTTCTTTCGTCGTCAAAAAAGGACGATGAATTTGAGTTCTCTTTTCCTATGTGATATTTGTCCTTCGATAGATCTGAAGTTAAAGCTAACAACATTTCGATTTTATGAACAATATCGTCTAAAAAAAGTACTCAGAATTTTGAGGAAATACAAGACAAGCTTTCAATGCTTTATAATTTAAGATCTTCAGATGTGGAGCAACACAATAACAATGGCATTTGGTACTACTCAAATCATCAAGTTATATGGTTGGAAAATATTTTCAATCTGAGAATTAAACTCAAAGCTGAGGACAGATCGAAATAGTAAAGTATATAACTGAATTTAGTACCTCTAATGATGTAAAGGTTCATATATCAGTTATCTTGAAAATAAAATATTCACAGGTCATAAAATCTTTCTTTTCTATATATTATCCTCCCTCCAAAACAATTTCTTAAATGAAAATGACAAAAAAGTTGTGCAACTGAAAAATCCAATCATACCCATCAATTCCATCTGCTAAATTTGGACCATGACTTCCAACAAGGTAATGTTGATCTGAATCAAGCTTCCACAGTACTGGTTTTCCCTGTTGTGGCTGGAAATGCCCCAAGAATCTGAACAAAATAATATAAAACAAGAGAGGAACTAATTCATTCTAATGCAACTACCATAAATATATAACTTTTGTATACTTTCAGATTACCTATGGAAGCAACTATGCATGTAATATTACACAAAAGGTCTTAGTCGACTTACATGTTAATTGCTTTTTGTTTAGCCCCGTCCGTATATGTATTGTTGTAATAACGCTGTAGGGTTCGAATAAGCTCTTGGGATTGTGCCGCTGCCTTCCATTGACCTCTACTTCTAGAAAATATCTGAACACATAATACCCAAAAGAATGAACCGTAATGAGATCAAATTTCCACCCAAGTAAAATGAGAAAATGTAAATTTCCACTTCAAAATTGAGGGAAACTTATGATGGTATCTCTAGTTACCTGTTGAATATATTATAGAAACAGAATTCTAGTATTTCAGTAAAAGAGTGCTCCTTTTACAAGAGGAGTTCATAACGAAAACTCCTCAAATCAAGAAGTGATGATATAATAAAAATAAAATAAAATTGATATCGATAAATAAAGGCCAAGAACATTATAATACTATTTGAATATTCTTCGACATCAATGAATCAAGAAAACAGTAGGATATTGAATATCTAGTCTCTAAAAAACTGCATAAAACCTACATGTAACAAAACAAAGGTGTGTGAGCTTCTATTATTGGCATGTGAAATGGTTAGTGTACAATAAATGATGATCTTCAACTCACTAGGGGGATACCATAAACAATTGAAAATAAGCATCCCTTTCAAATACCAAATCAACTTTGCTACCTAAAATAGATCGTTAAAATAAGCACTATCATTGAAACAGTCGTTATATAGCATTGGATTTCTGATTGCATATTACATTTCATAATCCATAAAGCCCAACATTTGCACTACATATACTAACATTTGCCATTCCAGAAAAAAAAAATCAAACCCTGAAAGGTAGAAAGGTTACCTTGTTGTGCGCTGCAGAACCCCCATATTGAAAGGCTAATGTGTCACCCATGGACTCATAAACTTTCATTAAATCCTTTGCCAATGGGTTACCAAGTTTAATATGTGGGGATTCAATAAACCCTAATGCATGTAGCTGGCGTCCTAGTGCGACTAGTCCATAAGCATACTGTGCAACATTGGTGCGGTCTAAACAATCTATGCAATTTGTCCTCAAGACACCTGATTGAACCGTCTTGGCTTTGACACTGCAATCTTTGTTCTCACCATCACCACTGTAGTAACCATTGCCAATTTCTGTTTCCTTATCAGCATCATACTTTTTTACAGTATCTTGTTCAACAAGAAATTCATCAATGACATTGTTATTGCTGCATTACATTTAAAAAAAAAAAAAAAACTTATCAGAAAATGTTAGGTATAAAAAAAAGCACTCACATTCCAATTGTGGTTGGGACAGATGGTTTGATCTTCAATAGTAAAATAATCAAGTAAAATCTAAACTTGCATTAGTACAACAGCAAAGAGGGTCAAAATGTGTTGTTATGGTACTTACTCAGAGTAGGAATATGGGAATAATCCCTCTGGACTCATGTTTGGTGTCACTGGACAGTAGAAAATGCCAGTCAGATTCAACGCGAACATAGCCACTTTTCCCAGTTGTGATAGCACATTGGTGGCCGTGCTGCTAAAAGTTGTTGATCTAGTAATGTCAAAATAACACCCGGGAAAAAACTATAGAGCATGGACCAAAAAAGAAGAGAAATTTACCGTCTCGAATGCCAAGTCAGATCCCAATGAAGATACCTCAGACAGTCCTCCCGACTCAAAGTTTTATTAATAGACTTAACAGCATTGGCGAACTCGGTTCGCAGAATAGTTTCACGCGGCTTCTTTTCATGAGTCTTAAACACAAGATAAAAAGGTAGAAAATATTTTAGTTTAGACACGAGATGGAAAAATAAAACCTGGTCAATGATTTCCTTACACATGTAGAAATGCCTACCTTAATCAAGTTCAGTATAATAATTGGGTTTCCATATCTCATGACAAGATTCTCAAAATGAAGTCTTGTGGCTTCAAACATTGCGTCCTTCTTAAATACTAGAGAATAAGAACCAAAATGAGCATTCAGTGTAAATAACATAATATGGGCCTGTTTGGAAATTGGATTGGCGTTTTTCAACTTATCTACTGGCATAAGCACTTGGGAGACTATTTGGGAGAGCTTATGAAAATCGCTGATGACATGCCCATAAGTTTTTTTCAGCTTATTTTCATAAACTCTACAGTATAGCTCATTACGAAAATCGCTTATGACGTCCATATGTTGATTTCAGCTTATTTTCATAAACTCTACAAGATAGCTTGTGAACAACAGATGATAACTTACATAAAACCAGTTTGACTTTATTTTATCTTTTGTTATATAAACAGCTTATCTTAGGTGCCTAAGTTGTTTATCCAAACATAGTGAGAAACAAAGGAAAGATTGTTATATATCGTACATATAATGTCAGGTTTCATATTCAACGGAGAGGCTTCCTGAGACCAAAAGAGAGGGATTGAACCCCGTATCTGCACCACAGAACTGATTTGCATTGGGGATCCATCACTAGCATCTGCAAAGACTATCTGCTCTGTCTCAACATCATTTGCTACTCTACCCCTTTCATTGACTCCTCGTTTCAAATACCTGCACCACAAAATAAAGAAACCTTGAATATGAGTAGAAACATAAAAGAATCAATGACAAGAGATGCATAAGAGAAGGTATTATGGTGACAAATTAACATAAAAATACCAGTAAGGAATGGCAGCCAAACCTCGTCTAGAACTAGAAACTCGTGAAATTAACATAAACAGGTATAGTATAGGTGCACTCATGATATATGAAGTTAATCTAGTATAGGTACACTCATGGTATATGAAATTAATCCAGGATCACAAGTGCAAAGATGTGAAATAACATGCAATCTTAATTACATCGCAAACTCAATAAAGACTAAAAAGAAAAGCACAAACCTGGTCCCAGCATAGTGCCTTGAGCGCCTAGCAATGGTAATCAAGTCAAACTTGCGACCAGATATAGAAAGGTTAACCTACACATGATACCATGTAATGAACACTTGTCAAGAAGAAAAGACCAAATATTTTCTAATAAACACATATCACTAGGCTCTTTTCTGGCGCTGTCAATGGAAGTTTTGAAGCCAGCAATACGGAAAACATGAAAAGTAAACTGGCAATAGGATGTTAGAAGTATGTCAAACCTTCTTGTGTGGTTCAACTTCGAGGAATCAATTTTCAAACATAATACAACTGAAACACTTATACTTTATTGCTTAACTACTGCAGCACCGTACTAATTAACTTCACACAAAAACAAAAAAAAAAATTAGAAGAATCGGCATGTACCTGTTTAAAAAATCCATAGACTAAGGCAACGGTCCAGGAAGTATTCTGGAGATTATTCCTGATTCCACGGGTTAAGAACTCGTTCCAAACAAACATTGTTTCATATAGTGATTGTCCCGTGACATTATGACCAGATAAGTTCTTCTGAAGACTAAGCATGATGTTGTATGAGTAGCTGTAAAAGAAGTCCTTTGTAAGATCCATACTGCATAGAAACTTCTTGTATCTAAGTCACAACAGAAGAAAGAAAAAAAAGTCCATTAGTAAGATGGTTTATATTAAATGAAGGAATATAAGTAAATAAAAAATTAACATAAAAACAATTATGAAACCAATAACTCTAACCAAATGTATATTAAAAAATGAAAAGAAAGCCGTCTCCCATGTGAACCCTGGAAATACCTTTTACTCAAATAGTTACATTTACATCATAACAGCAATAAAGATTGCTCCTGTACACTTCCGTAAAATGAACTTATGAAAACAACAAGGAGGAATCTACTTCTACTATACTATACATATTACACGACTACAAAGTCTAGAAGAAGCTTTAAGAATTCTATCTCGAGTGAAACAATTAGAGAGTACCACAAAAAGATGAGAGGGTTGACTTGAGGAAGCCCACATCGTGCATATGACTGAAGAGATAGACAAATCAACAAATATATAGTACAAACTACAAAGAGAAAAACTAAAATGTGAAACATCAACACGAGACTATAATAATGATGATCTAACAGAACGTTTTCACTACAAGATATAATGAACTCCGATAAAAAACCGTAATTCATAACATTAAAGTACAATGGACAGGGTATAGTTCTGAATGCTACTCTTATATGTTTACTGAAATGTACCATAGACACATTACAGGTACATGTAAAATTGACTAAAGACCTGTTCTCATCCTTAGAAAATGCCAAATTTGATCGCACACTTGGATGTGGAATTGGAATCATTTCGCTCTTTGTGATAGCATATATAGTGTGTCCACATATTGTGCCGATCTTCCTCCGTTTTGTTATAAGCAGCATGTAGTATGGCTCAAGAAATTTGATAAACCCTACATAAAAAGAGATACCATAAGACAGTTGAGTTATTATTATTATTATTGTTTTTTAAACGGATTATGATAAATAGTATTGGAATAAACACTAGCATAGTAATTAAAGTTTTGCTATGATATAGAGGATAGGAAATACCGATGATTCCATAGCAAGTTGATACAAATTTAAGCCCCCCTGTGGCCAAGTTTCCGTCCTGTAGACGCTTCAGCATTTCACAACACTCAATTTCTGAGTATTTTGTTTGATCTTCGGAGATATTTAACTCAGACTGATCCAATCTATCAATCTTTAAGACCTTCCAAAATGTTCTGTTTTTGTCTCTTCCAATCATATAGAATCTCTGAGCATAGAAAAATGGTAAGAGACCACACCAATAATGCTCTTTCGTATATCATATGCATGCACAAAAGTGACAAGATATTCTCAGAAGGAAAAAAAGAAAGTATAACACAGATATTCATACATATTACTTATAGTTTATACCTATTTAACATAAAAAAGACAAACGAAGTTCGTTGCCGGTAAATAGAAAGCATCATAATAGTCATTTATTGCACATTGTGCACTTGCGACAAGGGTTCGTGCGACGTTGCACGTCATGCATGGCAACGTAATGTCATAACGTAATGTCATAAACCAAACTTAAATGTCTTTCCAAATCAACAGCTTATCATTATATTATCTGTGGGAGATAAAGGAGGCTTCCTTTTAGATCCCATTTCCAGAAGAAGAAAGCGGCATTTTAGCTAATACTTTTAATTCCTTAATTGGCCTTTTCCCCATTTTCAGCCAAAGATTCTGGATATAGTCACATGGCTATCCTCAATCTTACCAAATTGAGGAGAATAAGACAAGAAAGGTAGTAGCTATCCTTTTAGGAAAAAAACAATGTTTCAACATGCATGACACTGATGGAAAATAAAAACACAAAAAGCCTATTTTCCCATTTATAAAGATTAGTAGTAAAATTGAATTCCTGTAAAAAACACTTCATCAGTATTCAGCAATATCACAGGAATCTTTCAAGAGAAATGTGGACGAAAATGAACAAAAAAGTAGACATATAGATTAGTCGGCAAAAAGTAATAGGGGGAGTTTGGACAAGCTTATTCAGACTTATCTTGTGACATAAGCACTTGCGTATAAGTTTGAAAGAGCTTATGAAAATAGTTTATGATATGTACATCAGAAGATTTCAGTTTATTTTCATAAGCTCCTCCAAATAGCTTATTGGTATAAGCTGTTTTCAACTAATGAAGAGTTAACCCTAACTCCCTCTTCAAATCGAGAAACAGCTTATACAAAAGCTCTTATACAATAAGTGCTTAATAATAAGCGCTTAATTAAGTTGTAAATCCAAATGCCCCCACAATCTGAAAACAATGGAGTATAGGATTCCATAAGCCATTTTCTGCAAAATCGTTTAACAGTATAGTTATTCATAATCACACAAGCATCATGAAGAACACAAATGACACCAGAAATGGATTATAACCATTCAAGCCAAGCAGGTAATCTGGATGGATCCATGTTTACTTGCAGAATCCACACGAATCCAATTAAACAGAATTCAAAAGCTCATCAATCTCACCATCATGATGACATTGACAAGCATCTAAATCCCCATTCAAAAACCATTCATGTTAAACAAAACAAAACCATCAAAAAATAAAATCTTGCAGACCCTTTGATTCCTTTGCTCAATTGAAACAATCTCATGAACCATGAATGAATAATTAAACAAACAAGACATATGAACATGAATTTGACCAAAAATAAAACACAAAAACAAAACCAGCAGAACAAGAAAACTGCACACAAACAAAACATCTTAGAAACATAAAAAACATATCTTTCAGATCATGTTCAAAAAACACTGCAAGATAAATGCAAGCATCAATGATAAGAATGGAATAAGATCATATTTACCTGGGAAGTTTCATAGAGCCTAAACTTCTGCATGTAGCAAAACTTAGAGTCAACTCCATCATCAGCACCAACTTCAACACCAGCACTTGTCCCCACCTTCTCTTCTTCAATCTCCATCATCACAATTCAGATCCCTTGAGCTTCAAAACAAAGCTCAAGTTTTTTTTTTGTTCTAAAAAGATCACCAACAGAAAAAATCAACACAAAAACTACAACAACAAAAACAAAACAAGAGCTTCTGTTTGATTAAAACAGAAGCTCTTGAAACAAAACAGACCCAAAAACAAGTACAATAAAAAGCTCAAAACTTTACATCAACGGTCCACACATAATGTTTTTTTTTACACATACAACAAAAAATCCAAGAAAAAGAAAATAAAAAAAAACTAAAAGGGTGAATGAAATCTAAGTAAGTTGAAATGAAGAAAGAAAAAAAGTAGCTTTTCTAAGGAATCAGAAGAAGGTGTTTAGTTTTAGGAAATGGAAAAAACAGGAACAGCTTTTGAGTTTGAGTTTCAGAAAATGAAAGTGAATGTGAGATTTGTCAGAAGAAGAGAACTAGTACATTGTACAACAGCATCCACATAAAAAAAAAGAGTAAAAATGAAAAATAATATAAATATAGGACTATATATTATAATGAGAAAATGCAATGTAATGATGTAAACAATATAAAAAAAGACAAAAAAAATAGCAGGTTCTTTTTCATTTGCGTGTGTTTTGTGTGTACATCTTTTTCCTTTCTCTACCTGGCAGCAGTTTTTTTTTGTCCCAGTCCACTGTTTTTCTTTTTATTGTCTTTTGTTAAATTATTACCGTAATATTATTTAAACATCAAAATACTGATACAATATGTGACAGTGTACGTATGATGAGGTACACGCTATAATTTTTACAAAATTATGATGACTTACTGTGATTACAAATTTATTGTGATATCAACATGCATTGAAACTCACATATATTTTTTGAAATTATACATCAAAGTCAAATGAATTGTATTTTACATATAAAAAAATTAATGTTGAAATATTATTTCTCTTTGTTTATTACAGTACCATTTTACAGTTTTTGAATTTTCGGTTTCTTTTTTATTTTATTTTATTTTGACTCAAGAATTTTCAGTTTTCAGAAATTTGAATTTGCTTTAATTTGTTGTAATAATAGCCTTTGGTCAAGAAATTGTATTTTATATCAAATTTTAATATAAAAAAAAATCAAAATTCTAATGTCTTTATATCACTTCTCTTTTTTATATTACCAATACCATATTACTGTGTTTGAATTTTCGGTTTCTGTTAGCATTTTATTTTTTTTGACTCAAGAGTTTTCAGTTTCTGAAATTTGAATTTTGATTTAATTTGTTGTAATAATAATGTAATCATAACTTTGGTCAAGAGAATGTAATCATGACTTTCTAGTAGTAATATATTGTATTTGATTTTTTAGTTTGTATACACTTTTTTTTGGCACAAATTTATGTACACTTTTTTATTTACAGTAAAAGAAGTTTCATACATTTATTTTGATAATACTCCTGCATTTTTGCATCATTCATTTGAAAAGGTTAAAAAAATAATTTGTCAACTAATCGTATGGCTTAGATGGTAAATCATGACAACACCAAAAAGTATTTGAACTAAGAGATATTTAAAAAAAAAAAAAGAGGAAAGATATTTTTCAACTTATTTATAACGTTATTGTATTATATCGACCTATGAAGCATGTACACCTTTAGGACTTGGCATGACGCAGTGTCTGACAGTCCTATGACACTCGTAAAACCTATGAAGCCCGGATACTTAGTACGGGTGCGGGTACGATACGATACGGGTACGTGGATACGCGAAATTTTTAAAATTTAGGATACGATACGGCTAAGATACATTAACAAAATATTTATATTAAAATTTATATGCGTGTAAAATACTTGAAAAAAAAATAAGCATTCATTACTCTTCAATACTATATAATCATAAAAGTCACAATTTACAAAAAATAATACATGTGATCAAAATAAAAAATGAAACATTTTTCGTATAAATCATATTTCATTTTCATTCATATGTTAGGATATCAACAAATGCATCAATAAAAGAACTCCAAACAAAGTTTGTTTAATGTTGATTGATTGAATCTTCTCTCTCGTTACTTTCATCCACCAAAAACATAATTTTTAATTGGTTAATCGGAAACCAATTATAGTGATTCATATCTTAAATTAAATCATGTACATCTCCATTGAATTTTCATAACACACACTCACTTTTTTACCCTTCATTTTTTTTTCCAGGATACGTCTCTGTGAAGTATCTAATAAGTATTGTTGGAAATTTGGTTGTTGGCTAATGTTTGCTAAAATCATAATGTGCAAGCAGTATGTCTTCAGTAGCTGAAAATCTCAATTTGAGCTTCAGAAGCTGAAATTTGCTAATCAGAAGCTGAACTGGTTCTTCAGAAGCTACAGTACTTCAGAAGCTGGAACTTTGCTCTGCGAAGCCACTGCGCTCTGCAAAGGTCTTCAGACGCTGGTACTGTTCATCAGAAGCTGCCTTCAAACGTTGACTTTTGTTGACCTTCAGAAGCTGCTTTCAGAAGCTGAATTTCTGCGTCTGAATTCTGTTAATTCTCTCAGTATCTTTTGAAGATTTGTTTGAAGATTTATCCAGGCTGATATTTCTAGAAGGCTGATTAATTTGCGTGAAGATCTTGTTGAAGGTTAGTTTATTTTATTTGTGAATATATTTTCAAGGAAATCTTTGGAAAATATATTTGTGAATAATATGTGAGCTTCTATTTGCTTCTAAAGAATTATGGAAACATATCTTTGAAGTTTATTTGGTTCAGAATTAGGCTGCTGAAGTCTATAAATAAAGGGCGCTGCTATTGAAGAATTTGCTCATCTCAAGAATTAAAAGAGTCTTAGTTTGTTGAGTCTGTAAGCCTTGTGCTTTGTTTCTGTGCACCACTCAATTGTTAGAGTTGGTTGTTTGTTTTTTTTTTAGTTGTATTCACTTAAAGCTTTTAAGCACAAGTGACTTTGTTGTTTTGAAGAGTGTCTTCATAATTGTTTAGAATTTACAATCACTGGGACTGTGATTGCTTGGTTAGGAAGTAAGTGGGTTCTTATATCTAGGTGTGTTCCTAGGTAGAAGTCTATACGGGTAGAAATTAAGTGATAAGGCTGGGAACAGGGGCTTTGTCTTGAGTCTTTGAATTGATTCTACTTAGTGGATTTCCTTCCTGAATTGGTATCCTCCAGACGTAGGTGAAGTTTGCACCGAACTGGGTTAACAAATCAGTTGTGTTCTTTATCTTTTGTCCTTTATTTTCTGCTTCTGAACTGCTGTTTGCATACTCTGTTTTACGGTTCAGAACCAGGTCCTGCCAGGAATTTCAAGTATCTTTGTGTATCTACCGAGTATTTTATAAGTATCCGATAAAATATATATTTTAAATTAAAATAATTAATTCTGATACTCCGTGGGTACGTATCCGAGAGTATCCGCGGAGTATCGGTATCCGATACGTATCTGATACGTATCCGATACGGATACATCTCCATTTTGAAGTATCCGGGCTTCATAGAGTACAACACATGTCGGACAACTCAACTAAATGTTTCAAAAAAATATTTACCTTGACATTTGTCTGACATCTGTATAACACTCATACGAAACGTGTCGGACAACTCGATCAAATGTTTGAATTTTCTTCTCTGCTTCTACACAGGGTAGATTCAAGATAAGAGATGTATTGAGAAATGTTTATCAACAAGGAGTTACAACATTAAAATTGATTACAATATTTGTAACTTTTTGGATAGTAGATGAATAAATAAAAGTCAAATATTACTTTATCTTGTTTTAAAAAAAATAATAATAAAATAAATTGATTAAGTTAGATGCACATGTATGTATATATTCTCATTCTCAATTTTGATCTTTTATAAATAAACTAATATATTTTTAGCGGTGTCGATGTCCTGTATTTTTTACATTAATGATGTCAATGTGTCCATGTCAAATGTCTATGTCGGAGTTTGTACTTCATAGAAAATGATTTCTCCGCAGTTGTACATAGAGAATATCAAGTTTACACAAAACATGATGATTTGTTTTTTTTACTCTCAATAAATCAATAATATATGCATAAATCTTTAACAATGACGTTGCAAAGAAATTAACTTATTTTGTGGTTAAATTATATCCGGTTATTTTTTCTCTATACATAAATGGTGTGTTTGATCTCCTAAATAGTAAGTACACGATAAAACAGTAAAAGGTAAACTTTTATGGTATTGAACAATTTTTTGTCTTATATAACTTTTTATGGATAAAAGACTATTTTGATATTTTAGACAACTTATACGTGACACAAAAAGTTATGATTTGGTTTAGTGAATGACAAGAATTTAAGTTTTTGTCATGTATATTGCCTCCGGTCTGTCCAATCCCTGAAACAGTTTTACAAATCATACACTGCACAACTTAAGTTGTTCTGTCATGTCCTTCATTTTTCAGTAAATCAAACGCATATATTCAGTTCATTTTATCTGTAACCAAAAAAAAATTCAAAGTTCATTTTAATAAACGCAAGATATCTCTTTTTTTTTTGTGAGCTGTCACCTAAAAATCTAGTTTCTTCTCCTTCATCCACCAAAGATGGGTCGTTTAGGGTCAATTTTTTATCTCAAACACCTCTTTAAATCGTTTTTCTCCTTCCCTTTTATTTAAATAAATGATTGTTCACATCTATTTAGTTAGTTCTTTCGTGATTTCGTCGTCTTAGTGTGACGTTGTCTTGTTCGTCGTCTTTGGGAGGTATTGTTTGTCTTTCCCGTCTTATTCAGATGTTTGTTTGGTTAAGATTGTCATATCAACTTCGATCCAATGCAGATCCAATCAATGATTTTGGCATCGTCAATGTTGCAGATCTGGAGGCATGAGTATTATGGAAACCTGAATATAATCATATTTGTATGCTTTTGTACTTTTGTCATTTATGTTATTAACATGGATGTTGTCAGTTTGTTTCGCAGATTCATCCGTTTTGTTTTTAGTGAATTTGTATTGTATCGATGTACTCTATCAATTTGAATGAATGAATACATTTATTTTTAGTCAAAAAAAAAGATTGAATAAACGCACATAACAATGCAAAACAACTTTTGTGCATCTATTTTTTTTTTTTTACAAAACTTAAGTACATTGTCATTTATAATGTTTTTACTGTTCTCCAATGAAAAGATGACACTTGTATAATTTATTTTATTTAATTTTTTAATAATTATTCATAAAATGTTAACCACCTCTAGCGCTTCCGTCTTCTTCCTCTTTCTCGGTTCCACCGCTCTCATTAGACACGTATCCATGAAATTCAATTCAAGTACTCAACTGTAACATGAAGAAAATTTCTTGTTGCAGACAAATTCCATACCCAGTATCTTCATTATTCTTCATAGCCTAAAAGTGGTGCATCAATATCAAAATCCATCAAACTAATATGATGGATTTTGAATTTTGATACTGATACACCACTTTTCATTGGGTCTAAAAAATAATGAAGTCATTGGGTATGGAATTTGGCTCCAATAAAATCTTCTTCATGGTTGAGGGCTTAAATTGAATTTCATGAATATGTGTCTAATGAGAGCAAAGAAACCGAGAAAGAGGAAGAAAACAGAAGAGCTAAAGAAGGTTAGCATTTTATGAATAATTATTAAAAAATTAAATAAATTATACATGTGTCATCTTTTCAAATATTAGTCAAACTAATGGATTTTAAATTATTCTAAGAAACTTTTTAAACAAGCCTTTATTTAATTCTTAAAATTTAATATTGTCAATTCCAACGTTCTAAATATAAAAAAAAACGTTCTGAAGTAGTCACAACTCACATGTACTACTCCGTCCCAAAATATAAGCAAAAATGAGTCAACATAAGTTGATGTATTTGATACAAATTTTAAACCAAATACATTAACTTTTGTTGACCAATTTTTGCTTATATTTTGGGACGGAGGGAGTATCATGTAGTATAAGGTATTGAAAAGAAAATGTTTAAATAAAAATTATTAAAATCACATTGAAAAGAAAATGGTAGTATTGTTTATAAAGAAAGGAAAATGCATTTCAGCATCTAGTATAAATCAAAGTCAAAGTTAAATTCTTAAAAAGTGATTCCAATTATAGTTTTTACCTCAAATTTTGAATTTACGAGTAAATTAAACTTATTTCTTTTAAGAATTTATGAGTAAATTAAACTTATTTTTTTTAAGAGATGTTTAAGTTATACTACTCTCTTCTCTTATGTCAAAATATACGATCTCTTCTTCTTATACAAAATATATTAAAGAAAATTACAATCATCTCTCCCGAGAGAATCTTGAATTGCATTATCATTCCTTTTATGTTAACATCTAGAGTAAATTAAACTTTCATCTCTAAGACAAGTTTGAATTACACTCTCAATCCTTCTTATGTTAAAATATACACTCTTCTATCTTAAGAAGTAAAAACCTATAGTAAACTATATGTCTCTCCTTTAAAAATGCTTGAATTACACTTCTCTCTCTTCAGAATTAAATATGCACTACACTTTTTTTTGAAGAAGCTAAGCGAAATTATATTAAAAACCAAAGCAATCCCTTAAACACAAGAAGTGTCGGAGGAGACTAAAAAGAGTTCAATTACAAAGCAGATAGGCTATAAGTCTAGCCAAAAGAAAAACAACAGAAAAAAATTACACAATAGACTGTAAGCACGACACATGGTTGAACCTCCAAGAGAGATAGTCGAAATCAAACAGAATAAAGTACGCTTTCAACCACCAATAGGTTTGGAGCTTCACCTTTTCTGCTAGCGCCACAAGTTGATCCATCTTATTATGGAAAATCCTTTTGTTGCGATCTTTCCATATAACGAAGAGAACCGAAATCCAAATAATGGTAAAAGTCGTCCTAGAATTCTTTGAAAAACCACCAAGGCCTCCAAACTGAGTTGCATGAGATAGGATATTCCCATGGGTTACTGTAGATATGCCTAGCCAACCTGATATCAGAAGCCAAAGACGACCGTAAAAGTCACAACTGAAGAATAAATGATCTATGTCCTCTAGGCCACCACACGAGCCAGACAAGAAGCTTGGGAAACGTCAAGAACCCGTCTCCTACACAGATTGTCCTTCGTAGGTAATATATTCAGAAACAGACGCCAAAAAAAATTATTCACCTTCAACAGAACCGCCTTAAGCCACAAGAAATTATGAAAACCTTCATTGGGAACAATGTCACCTGTAGTTAAGTAATTATAAGCTGATTTAACCGTATAGATGTGTGAGGAGTGAAGCTTCCACACCCACCTATCATTCACACAAACCTGCAAAATAACAAAAGACAAACGATCCACACACTCTCCAACCAACCCTTCCTCCCACGCAAATAACCTCCGTCGCCACTTCCACGCATCTCCATCAACCTCCCACCCTGACAAAAACATATCATCCACTGTAACTAGCTTATTTTCCGCTAACTCAAACAACCTACGAAAAAACCTAGCTAACAAAATGTCATCAAGCCACGGATCCTCCCAAAACAAAGTGGACCTCACATTCTCAACCTTCCTAATAATATTATCCTCCAACCACCTAGCATTTAAAAGGCCCTCCCCCATCGAATTTGGTTCAAATTGCGCCACCAAACCGACCCACCCCGAACACCAAACCGCAACCTTCCCTCCTCCTCCCCATACCGCGCCCCTAGCACCTTACACCACAAACTCTCCCTTTCCTCCAACACCCTCCACACCCACTTCCCAAGTAAAGAAATATTAAACTCCCTCAACCTCTTCACCCCCAAACCTTCATTCTCCCCATGTAAGCAAATGGTGTCCCATTTGATCCAAGAAAGTTTCCTAAAATCCTCACCACCCACCAAATTTTTTTTTACTGAAAATAGAATCAATGTACTACACTTTAATCCAATTTTCCATCATTAAATATTTTTATAATATCTACTATATTCGAGACCCCATTTAAAATATACACTCATAGAATCTAGGGTTTAAGAGAATAGTTGGGTTAACTACGTAAAAAAAGTTGGATCGGACTTGGTGGATGAGGTGAAGCCCTCTTTATTTAAGTCTTTCTTGTGGCTTTAATAAATTATATGATCGGGTATGGATGAAACGGTTTGGATTTTGGTAAACCCAAGCCCGATCGTGGAACCCATGTTTAACTGACTTTCGTCGCCCGTGACCCGGTTACTCAAGAAGACTCGTCTATTTTTCATTTTTCGTCCTTCGGTCTTGTGGGTTTGGGCATGTTACATTTGTTTGCTCATTCCTAGTGTAATCTATATATAGAATTTAAAAAGTTTATACATTTTTCAATAGAGTGTAAAAAGTGTAAAAATAATAAAGTAGATCGTTCACCTTTACTATTTAAGAAAAGGCAAAAAGATCAGTTCATTATCAATAAAACAAAATATAGCAAAGACATTGTATAGTAGCAAAGACACAAGGTGATCCTTGCCAAAAGTAGTGTAAAAGTACAATTTATACACATAGAATCATCAATTCCAATCCCTGGTAATACCATAAATAAGAGAAACATAATATTTGTTCTAACATGTTATCATCATTTCAATACCGGAAATAAAAACATCATTTCAATTCCATTATTTTTTTTTATAAATATGTCATTTAATTTGGAATAGATTTAACTACTTCTTTTGTGTCGGTACTTCATACTTTTGTTCGTGACTTGCTTAATAAATGACATTTTGTACAAATTGTAGTGTGTGTTTGGTTGTGCGGTAATTGATTTTGGTTAAAATTGATTATGACTAAAAGTGGTTTGTGTTTGAATATATTATCTAAAAGTGAATTAAACTATAAATTTGTGTATGAAAATCAATTCTAAAACAAAAATTATGAATCTTACCTTCAAGTAGAATCAATTCTTAAGACAAAATAAATTATACTTGACAACAAACAAAGATGCCATAATCAATTATATATTTCTAGAATCAATTATTATCCTTATAGAAATGGAAGTATGCAACAAAACATACACGTAATGTCCATCTACTATAAAAGTTTTCAAACCTTATGAATCATATTTGAATTCTATAAAGGCACCAATTCATTTTTGGCATGGCTGCGTAATGGTAATCATGTATGCTTAATATTAGTCGCTGACTAGTTAACTATAGCCTGGCTATCCTTCCAATATATATATATATATATATATATATATATATATATATATAGCGTGACTAGGTTTTCCTTTCAAATTATTTGGTAGACTTAATCATATGGTAAATTTACATTATATTGTTATCTACTACTACCGTGTATTTGTATGGTATAAAAATAGTATCATTTCTTAGCCCTTTTTATTCACTTGTAAAAATAGTATCATTTCTTACAATTATTTATATGGTATAAAAATTAAGACGACGAAATGTGATAGAGATTTTTGTTTGTTACAAGTGTGAATTGATAAAACATACGTGATTTAAACTCTATTTTTATTGTGGTCACTGGTCAATAGTTTTTAAATAAAAACCATTTATTTGTAGATCCTTTTTTTGGTACAATTTTTTTTTGGTATATGTTTAACATCAACACAAAGGACTGATTCCAATATTTATGTCTTATTAAAATCATCCACTATAACTATCATTGTAAATAAACAAAGCGTTTACTTCAATAATGGCAAAGAATAATAAATTGGATAAAAATAAAAATATATTGAGTTGATTCCACGCAGAGAGGGAATATCCTAGTAGAAAATAATGTGCAAATTGGATGGCATCGTATAATCACACACCAATCATTTGCGCATATTCTCTTTTCCTTCTTCACCACATCTTACTCAATATATATTCCACTCTCTTTCACATCCTTCATTTCTTCTTTCTTGTACACATCTAACATTTTTCTTTCTATGGGTAAGAAAATATACAATCTATCTATTAATATTTTTTTAGATATACAAAATAACAAAATCATTATAAACTCACATATAAGTAGAGGTGTTAAAGTTTGAACTCGATCACAACGTTCGATCTAACAATTTCAACATTTTTACCGATTGAACTAAGACTTACGTATAATCTATCTATCTAATAATATCTATTAATAAATAATAAAGTTTAGAGTAACCAAAATGTCTACCATGATAAAATAATATTACTATATTAGTTAGATTTTTCATATTTTTAGTTTTGGTATTGTTAACGCTTTTTTAATGCAGAAATTCATTTATGAAAATTCTTTCAAGAAAAAAATTCATTTATGAAAAAATATATTAGACAAACTTGCATCTCTTATGACAAACTTCATCTCCTTAGACAAAGAAACCCTCACATGATCAAGAATTGAGACCTTATTCGTTTTTTTATTCACATCAAAAAGCTTGTTGTCAAGATAAATTTGAGCCTTGTGGTCATATTTTTCATAACTAAAATACACAAGCGGGCTTCTTGGGTGTGCTTATGTTGGCTTGATCCTAGAGTATTTCAAAGGAAAGGAAATACTAGGATCTTTGATCATGAAGAATCAACTATTCTGCAATTGCTTAATCATATTTAAATTTTGATATGGCGGTGGCTTAAAGTTGGTATTCCTAATTTTTCTCATGATTAAAATTATTGGTGGTTTAATCCATTGTTATGGTGTACTAGCCTTCGCCCTAGAGGAGCTTTGGTTTTTGGTTCCCTCTGGCTTTAGGTTTTTGATGTATTGTGATTGTCGAATGTTTTTGGTTTGAGCACATCTTGTGCTTAGATGTGTTTTATAATATAATCATTTTATGTGCCTTCTTTAAAAAAGTATAAAACACATCGTTCTCATCTATTGAATTTGTGGATTTGTCCTATCTAGGTATAAGTTTTTTTTTAGGGAATCTAGGTATAATTATCTTTACATTATGTATGGAACAATAACAAAATTAACATAACATCAATAATATTTGTACACTATTTTTCTATACCAATTCAATATATTATTTTCTCTTTATCTCTCTCTTCCTTTCATATTATCAATCTATCTTATTTATCGGATCATTCTTTCCATCTTTGTCTCTCTTTAACTTAATTCATCTTACACTTATAAAAACTTTTCTTTTGTTTTATAAAGTTAAGACAAGAAATTAGAAAAAAAAAACACTAACACTTCCAACAATCTCTAACTTCCTGTTCCAACTTTATAAAACAAAAGAAATGAATTTTTTTTCTTAAAGTAAGATCAATTAAGTTAAAAAAAAATGTTTCTTAGACACATCAATATAAAGTGTTGGAGTGTTGGTTAACACTATTTGTACGGGTATATATTGTATCAAGTTTTTTTTTTCTTTTGAAAAACTCGATATATTACTCACTAACTAACGGGGGCTCGTTTAAAGTAAAAACAAATCTATATATAAATTTATTTATTTTACCCAAGATAAATCATATTAACCGGTTGATATGTACTTGACTTACTTGAACCATATTAAATAAAAAATTTCTCTGACTTTTCTTTAGTTTGATGCTAATATCAGTCTCTCTTTATTTTTTGTCCCAACGTTTGACAAGATAGTGGTCGGAGAAGTCTGGACAACCACCGATTATTTCTAATTTTCAGACAATAGCTAACGTTAAATTAAGTATAGCTAAACTAAATCAAGTAATTTGAACTTAAATGGGTAATAAGTTTTATCAATAACAAATTATTTAGGAGAATCTAAATTCGATTTTTGGGTGAAAACAATTTTTAGTCAGATTTTACCTATCTCTCAGTCGAACATCAAATTATCAGAGTTCTTTTACTTCGAAAGTCAGAGGCTAACATAAAAAGCATAGTTAAACTAAAAAAAATCGACTAAATTTCTCCCTTAAACGTTAAAAATTTCGACTAAATTAACCTTCTGTTTATCTAAAAAAGAAACTGAGTTAATCTTTTAACAAAAGTTTTTTTTTTACTAGCAGTTCATTGTTTATACTTTATACTAATGTGCATAATATTAATAAAGAAAAAGTGGTGGCGCATAATGTAATGTATAGAACGAGAGTCTCGTGTATTTTGGGAGATGAACACCTTGTAATAAACGTGGCCAGTATCTTTCAACCAACGTAACTGTCGACAGCTGGCATGATGACATGGCACAGTGTGGACATCTCATCTCAAACCACGTGATCTTAACATCGTCATCCACACACACCATTGCAATATCACATGTCTTTCTATCGTCGTTTTGCCCACTTGCGCAAGAGTGTGTCGAGATTGTACTGGTTTTGGATAGAACCGCAATAAATGATAAAATTTTACTTCACAAAATTTAATGTTGTTATATAGTTAGGGTTGTACTCAAATTCATAACATCTTGTTAAATTGAAAAAAGTTCTTTTACAATCTCATTGAAGTACTCATAAATGTTCGATTTCTATTTTTTTTTGCATATTCAAGTGTTAAATAATTCTCTTGGTTGAGATTAGTTACAATTAAATTACTGTAGATAATTCATACATTATTGCTATAAAATAATTGATTATTTATATTTTAAAAATTGATTTTTGCTTTTCTTATTGAATAAATTGATTTTTGCTTTTTAATACCCTTTATTTTTTTAAAAAAATCTATGTGATTTTTATGATGTTGACGTGGGCTTTTGTGTAATTGATGTCGTTAGGGTAAGCCTTAAAGTCAATCTTCTCGTATTAAATTTATATTACGTATAATTAGTGTTTATACGGGTAGTTCGTGTTGGTCTATCCGTTTTTTATTGTGCTAATGCATATAAATTAAGAATAGTAGTTTTTGAAATTTTAATTTTGATTCAAATTATAGACATAAATATTTTGCAATTTCATATTGTATCAAACTATATTTATCTTGTTCAAGAAAATAAACGAAACTTACTTTTTTCCAATGACACCACAATATAACAAATATAATATGAATTCTTATCTTTTTGAATGACAACAAAAATATAACATTTGTATATGCAAATTTATTTAGGGTAAAATTGGAAGTGAAAAAGTTAGCCCAAAATCAATATATTCTCTTTATACATAGAATAGATGACATATGTATTCAAGGATATATAGAATAGATGACGCTATGTTAGTATAGTGTTTAATGAACAATGTATGATCTCTGTTGCTCTATTTGTACCCTAAGGTTGTCATAGCCTTAGTAAACCTTCCAAACAATGCTTGAGATGACTATTTCAGCCCATATAATGCCTTCTGCAGCCTATAAACAGAATTGGCAACAACATTTTTCCCATATCCCAGTAGAATCTCCATTTATATTTCTTCTTCAAGATCTCCATGTAAGAATGCATTTTTCACATCAAATTGTTGTAATTCCCACCCGTAATTGGCAGCATGGGATAATATAACTCGGACAGTATTAATCTTTGCCACCAGGGCCAAAGTTTCTAAATAATCAATGTCATAGATTTGTATGAAACCTTTAGCAACTAACATTGCTTTGTACTCTAAATTGCCCCATCAGACTTGTATTTTACTGTAAATACCCACTTGCAACCAACTGGTTTTTTTCATCTAGAAAAGCAACAATTTCCATGTTTTATTCTTCTCTAATGCCTCCATCTTTGTATCCATAACCTGCTTTCATTTTTTATCGGATAATGCCTCACAAACATTAATGAGAATTTGAATGATGTTTAAGTTTGCAAGAAAGGTTTTATGGGCTTAAGATTTTTTTAAATCAAATATAATTTGAGAGAGGATATATTGGCCTTTTTGTACATTCTCTAATCCCCTTTATAATGTCAATTGGGAGGTCAAGGTCACCTTCAACTATTGGGTTTCCTATTTCATTTTGTGGGGCTAAAACTTTATCTTGTAAAACTAAAATATCATAATTAATTATATTTATTAAGGAATTTTATCGAACTCTTGGCCATGTGTAGATTCAGAAATGACCTTCAATCTTCTTATGTACAACATATTCTTTTCAAACTTATCAATTTCAACTCCGTTTTCAACCAATGCTTCATTCTCAACTCTATTTTCAACCACTGCTTCATCTCTAAATTCACCTTCAAATCCATCTTCAACTATTGCCTCAAGTAATGCTTTAAATTATGGTTCAACATCAGGTGCTAAAGATGAACTAGATGGTTCTATTGACTTGGGCTTAGGTACACTTAACTCAAGGAAAGGAAAAGCGATAATTTCAGGATTAATTTCCTTATCTTCCCTTAAATTCTCCCCCTGGAGATAAGGTTGTTGATAAGTGACGGAAATTGATTAAATTACATGTATAATTAAGGCACTTATTTACTTGTTTTGCAAGTTGTCGCGGTGATTTTAGGACATCAAGCTATTGATTAGCGTTGACTCACTAATTTAAGTTCACCACCGATCTTTTATTTTTCCGAGGAAAAGGGAGAAAGTTCGAAAAACCCTATTTTTAAGAGAGATCAAGGTCCGGGGGTTGGTTACGCAAAGGGAAGGTATTAGCACCCTAAACGTCTATAGTACTCTATAGGAACCTCTTGTTTTTAATTATCTTTATGCTAAATTGATTATTTGTTTGTAAAATAAATGCTTAAGTGTAAAAAGACTAAAGTGATGAAAATGAAAGAAAGGAAAATGTTTTTGTTATTTTGTTGATTTGGAAAGACAAAGTCTTTTGCCTGCATACCCGAATGGGATCAAAATCATGTAGTTCGGGGTAAAAAGCCGAGTGATTTGTTATGATTGATTTTAAAGTTTGAACATATTTTTGAGAAAGATAAGAGGCCGAAATGGCATAGAAGGATAAAGATGTGAGTTTGATTGATTTTAATTTGAAAAAAAAGGTTTGAAATAATTAAAATTGATTGAAATTGTTTTTGAAGAAAAAATAGGAATTAATTTACTTGAAAATGAAATTTGATCGAGAAAAGATTTTTTTGGTTTTTTGTTATTTGAGATGTTTTTGATTTTTGATTAAGCTAATTAACAAAAATAAAACTAAGTGGTAGTCGAAATAAACTAAGCGCGAGGGTTTTCTCACAAAGACGTTAAATCAAAGTGAGAGCCCCTTTTCCTCGGATACGCTCGTTACCTTTATGTTTTATCATTTTTTGACATAAAACGGAATAAATAAATGTGTGTGTCGGTGCAATATTCTCATTTATATTTACATTGTCCCTAAATACATTCTAAAGCATAAATAAAATAAAAACGACAAAGCAATAAATAAAAATAAAACTGTAAATGCATAAAAATAAATAAATATGCCAAAATAAATAATAAAGATGCATGAGATGATTTTGCATTAAAATAAATATGTTGCATAAAGTGATAAAAAAAGAATAAAAATGCATGATATGCAAAACATTAAATAAATATGTTGCGCAAAATAAAATAAAAGAAAAAAAGAAAATAAAAATGCATGAAATGTTGGATATAAAGTAAATATGTTGCATTGGAATAAATAAAAAAATAATAAAAAATAAAAATAAAAATGCATGTTATGCAAGGCATTAAATAAATATGTTGCATAAATAGATAAAAGAATAAAAGTAAGAATGCATGGTATGCTGGACATAAAAGTGCCAAAATAAATAATAAAAACAAATTATACTACAAAAGAAAAGAAAAGAAAAATGCATTAGAATAAATCTAAGTTATAAAGAAAGAATGACATAAAAATAAATAAATAAATAAAGCAAAATAAAAATAAATAAATAGAGCAAAAAGTAAAATGACATGAAAATATAGAAGTAAATCAGCAAAATAAAGTGCAAGAATAAAATGAATGAAGTGAAAAAAATGCAAGAAAAAAAATGAAGAAACAAAGAAAATAAAACAAAAGAAAAGAGGGGTGCAGGAGTAAAAGAGAGGGTGTGAAAAGCGAAGCAGTAGAGGGGAAACTGAACAGCAATGGGCCGAGTACCAAAGGGGATATTGGGCCAATGCTATATAAAAGTTTTTTCTGACTTTTCTTTCATTTCTCTTCTCCCATTCTCTCTACTCACTTCTCTTCCTCTCTTCTCTCTGTTTCTATTTCGCCGGAAAACAGTTTCCCGGCGCGGTGGCCGGCCAGCCCAGGGGGCGGCGGCGCCGCGCCGGAGCAAACAGAATTGTTTTTTTTCAAATTTTTTTTACGGTTTTGAATATCCTTTTCCACCCTCTCTTTGAATCCGACCCTATTTTCTTCAAAATCTTAAACGAAAAGCCTAGATCTAAATTTGTTTTAGAGAAAAAAAAAACGGTGAACTACCTTGATTTTTTAGCTTTTGGGTTCGGTTTGCTGCTGGTTTTTGTTGTTTATGATGGCGTGAGTGTTGGGGGTGAGGGAGAGGGGCTGGCCGTGTAGGTTGGGGATGGGTGGCCGATTGGTTTTTTGTGGAGGAGGGTTAGGTGAAAAGGCCGTGTGGTTAGGGCTGGGTGAGGGTGGCCGTGAGTTTTGGTGGGTGAGGGGGGTGAAATGACCGAGTGGGTTTGTGAGCTTGGTGAGTGTGTGTTGCTGGAAAAAGTTGCTGTGCGTGAGTTTGCTAGGACGTTGTGTTGTCCTGTTTGCTGGGACGTGTGGGGGTTATGAGTTTTTGCTGTTTAGTGTTATTTTTCTGTTGATAAAAAGAAAACTGTTTGGTCTTAAAATTTCTTCCTGTTATATAGATATTTTGAAGCAGTTTTTGTGATCATGAGATTCATTCAATGCTGGATTTTTGGTCTGGCTTTGGCAAAGATTTTGGTTAAGATTGACTAAGGGTGGATGGATTAGACCTTGCCTTGAACAGTGATTCTGGACAGAAAAAACAGGAAAGGGGCGCCCCTGTAATGAACAGTGATCTTGACTTTTGAATCAAAGTTAAAAAAAATGATAAATACTAATAATAAAAATGGAAATAAATAAATAGTAATAATAGTAATAATAAAAAATGAAATAAATGACAATAAATTAAATAAACTAAAAGTAAAGATAAAAAAGTAAAAATAAAAATAAAAATAAAAATAAATAAGATAAAAAGTGGCCCTAAAACGAACCAAAAAATGAGGTATTTTAAAATACCTCCCTGCCGAAATTTCGTCTGAAACGACGAGAATTTCTGGCTTAAAAGGACGAGAAAAACAAAAATGAAAATGGGTCAAAAAATGGGGTATGACAGATGCCCCTATTTAAGTTTCTTCGTTACGGAGATTTAAAAGTGAAATTTTTAAATCGACGGGTCGAAGAGACTTAAATACAGAGTACACCATTTTTGACCAATTTTGACTGGAGAATGCTATGGATGCAATGTTATGCTTGCAATGCTGCGAATGCTCGCGATGCAGGTATACATGCAAGACGGCAAAGATGATTTGACTGGGGACAAAACAAAACAAAAGGACACCCGAGCTTGCTAAAGAAATGGGATCCGACTCCACTGGGGATTATGTGGTTTGACTGGGGGATAAGTGTCAGCTGTTCGGGTTGGTGCCGAACTTGCCACTGACGACAGGATAAGAGGATAAATGCCAGGTGTTGGGGTTATTGCCGAACTAGTCCACTGACGACAAAAGATAAAGGTAAATGCTGGATGAAAGGTAAAAGCTGGATGAAAAATAAAAGCTGGGTGAAAGATAAAAGCTGGATGAAAAAATAAATGTTGGGTGAAAGATAAAAGCTAGATGAAAGATAAATGCTGGATGAAATATAAAAGCAGGATGAAATATAAAAGCAGGATGAAATATAAAAAGCTAGATGAGATTTAAAAGCTGAATGAAATTTAAAAGCTGGATGAAATATAAAAGTTGGATGAAAAATGAATGCTGGATGAAAAATAAAACTGGATGAAGGATAATTTGCTGGATGAAAGATAAACGTTGGATGAAAGATGAATGCTGGATGAAAAACAAAATTAGACGAAAAATAAACGCTGGATGAAAGATAAACGTTGGATGAAAGATGAATGCTGGATGAAATTTAAAACTGGATGAAGGATAATTTGCTGGATGAAAGATAAATGTTGGATGAAAGATGAATGCTGGATGAAAAATAAAACTGGATGAAGGATAATTTGCTGGATGAAAGATAAATGCTGGATGAAAGATGAATGCTGGATGAAAAATAAAACTGGATGAAGGATAATTTGCTGGATGAAAGATAAATGCTGGATGAAAAATAAAACTGGATGAAAAATAAAACTGGATGAAAGACAAAAGCTGGATGAAAGATAAAAGTGGATGAGAAATAAATGCTGGATGAAAAATAAATGCTGGATGAAAGATAAATGCTTGATGAAAGATAAATGCTGGATGAAAGATAAAAGCTGGATGAAATTTAAAAGCTGGATGAAATATAAAAGCTGGATGACAGATAAAAGCTGGATGAAATTTAAAAGCTGGATGACAGATAAAAGCTGGATGAAATCTAAAAGCTGGATGAAATATAAAAGCTGGATGAAAGATAAATGCTGGATGAAACATAAAAGCTGGATGAAAGTTAAATGTCAGCTGTTCGGATTGTTGCCGAACTTGCCACTAACGACAGGATGAAAGATAAATGTCAGTTGTTTGGATTGTTGCCGAACTTGCCATTGACGACAAAAGACTGGATAAGACAATGCACAAGCTGTTCGTTAAGGAACTGCCACTCGGTGAAAAGAGGGTGACATCTCAGGATGAAATACTGGGGATGACATTTGGGGAAAGAGAGGGTTACAAATTATTCATGATTGATTGATATGGAAGGATATTCAAAACAAGACTCAGGGTGGTTAACGCAACCATGTATGAATGATGTTGTTTGTATGCATGAATGTGTATATGTATGAATGTATGAATGCATGTATGATTTATGTGACTGTATGGCTATACGAAGGATTGATTTGTGTGATAGTGTAATTGATGAATTTGATGAGACAAGATTGGACAAGTAAAGTGGGGAGTAAACATTCCCTGGGGATGATGCCATTGGAGATATATCAAATCATTGACGGGGTAAAGCCCGCCATATGCAACAATTGATGGGGAGTAAACACTTCCTGGGGGAAGACGGTTACAAATTATTCATGATTGATTGAAATGAAAAGATAATTGAAGCAAGACTCATGATGGTTAATGCAGCCCTGTATGAATGATGTTGTCTTTATTGTATATGCATGAATGTGTATATGCATGAATGTATGAATGCATGAATGATGACACGACTTGTATGACTGGCATGACGGATTAACTTGTGATTGCATGAAGGATTGACTGATATGATTGTATGAAGGATTGACTGGTATGATTGTATGAAGGATTGACTTGATGAGACAAAATTGGACGGATAAGATGGAAAGTGACCCGACGTCGCATCACAAACACTCGGTAATCTTCAATGGGGATGATGCCACTGGGGGCATATCAAAACAATGACGAGGTAAAGCCCGACATATACAACAACTGATGGGGAGTAGACATTTCCTGGGGAGAACGTGCCAATCCAAAAACCATGGTAGAAGTACTGATGCTTCTGTGGTCATGCTTATCTTTTGTTTTTTTTTTGAATCCCTAACTTTTGCCTGGACCGCCCTTTCGAGTTTTCGATCCACCGGGAATATGTTCTTTTGTATGTCCCTAATTTTTGCCTGGACCGCCTTTTCAGGTTTTCGATCCACCGGGACGCTCATTTTTGCCTAAGCCGCCCTTTCGGGTTTTCGACTTACCGAGCTCTTTCTTTTTTCTTTTTTCTCAATTTCTTTTTCCTTTTTGATTTTTTTTTTCTTTTTTAAGCAATTGACCATGTTCAGCACTGCAGAGTTTATCCGTTCTCAGGATAGCTGTTGACGCACCCTTCACTTATTCATGAGTTCGGAGAAAATGTGTTTGTTGTTTGTGCTTTTCAAAAAGACATTAAAAATATTTATGATTTTGAAAAATATTTTGTTTCAAACACTACCATCAAAAATAGAAGAAGTTTTTTTTTTTAAAACTGAATAAATGGGAATTCCGAATAAAAGACAAAAAGCTCAGATTTATTCAAAAGAGTGGTGACCCGCCAATGGCATGGCTCCACGGATCTTAAAAAGTTTGGAAAATGGTAAATATAAGGGGAAGATATATTGAACACAATAACCGCTATTCTCCCTGACAACTTTGAATTTCACTGTTTGGATGCTTCAGATTCAGAGTCTCTTTGACATTTAATGTGCCCCAAGTGAGTAGAGATCAGACCAATGCAGTTACTTTGTCTTTTGATCCTTAACTTTTGCATAGATCGCCCTTTCGGGTTTTCGACCTATCAGGATGATTATTTTCTGTTTTATGTCTCTAATTTTTGCCTGGACCGCCCTTTCGGGTTTTCGATCCACCGAGACGCTCATTTTTGCCTAAGCCACCCTTTCGGGTTTTCGACTTACCGAGCTGTTCTTTTATTTCTAGACAAAGTATTTCTTGACTGCATCAGCATTCACAGGACGAGGGAGCTCATCACCATCCATAGTCGTAAGAGTCAGTGCGCCACCGGAGAAGGCTCTCTTGACGACATATGGGCCGTCGTAATTAGGCGTCCATTTGCCCCTGGAATCGGGTTGAAAAGATTGGATCTTCTTGAGCACAAGACCTCCTTCTTAAAACACACGGGGGCGAACCTTTTTGTCAATAGCTCGCTTCATCCTCTGTTGATATAATTGCCCATGACACAAAGCATTCATGCGTTTCTCTTCAATCAAGTTTGAACTGATCATATCTGTTTTGGCACCACTCAGCCTCTGACAACTTGGCTTCCATTAGAATTCTCATTGATGGGATCTCGACCTCTACGGGGAGCACTGCTTCTGTGACATATACCAAAGAGAAGGGGGTTGCCCCTGTTGAAGTGCGTACTGAAGTACGATACCCGCGCAAAGCGTACGGTAACATCTCATGCCAGTCCTTGTAGGTGACTACCGTCTTTTGGACAATCTTCTTGATATATTTTCTTTTTGTTTTTGTGTTTTTGTTTTTTTTTTGTTTTGTTTTTTTTTTTTTGTCCTTTTTCAACGGCACCATTCATCTGGGATAAGGGTAGGAGTACCGTATTGGCAGTTCTTCGGAAACCAAGTTAATCATTTCCAGTGCTTCTTCATGTGGCTGAATGATGTTCTTTTTGTATTCTAGTAACCGAGAGATCCTTTCGTCCTCCTCCTCTTCAGCTTCGTAAACAGTGAACTCAGAGTCGGGAGAGAGCATAGGGTTACAGTGTTCAACGGGTTTATTGATGTTTAGTCTACATATGATTGATGATTGATTGATTTGAGAAAATGAGTTAATGCATACATTTGAAAATGATTAAAAGGAAAACAAATAAAAGAAAGATAATTAACTTTTTGGTTTTTTGTGTTACCATTTTCCAGAAAAAGCTAAGAACAATAAAACATAGTCAGGAACAAAACGACTTCTTATTTGATGATGGGAATGCATGAAACAAAAGCCCTAAAAGTTCACTTTCATCTCGGGCGAAACGAAAGGATTTATTTATTTTTTTTTAAAAGACAAGACAACAAAACACATTACTTGGACCTATGAGTAGCTTAAGGGAATGTCAACAACGACCTAATTGCGATAAATTCTGCCACGTGTCACAAAAATTAATTGCCATCTTCTTCACCAGGGTGAGCTTCTGAACAATCTTGCACCAAATTAACAGATGAGGTTCCATGATCTGGTAGTGGATTAGCTTGCACATTGGGACTCGACCCTTTGAAGGATAAGATGTTAGCCTGGATCAACTTCTGGACTTCAGCCTTCAGGGCGTAACAGCGCTCAATGTCATGACCGGGTGCCCCTTGATGGAAAGCACAAGAGAGATCGGGTCTAAACCCCTTTGGCAACCTTTCTGGTACCTGAGGAGGTGCCTTAGTCTGAACAAGATTTTTATCAAGCAAAACGGGGAGCAACTCTGCATATGCCATGGGGATTGGATCAAAATGGGATATCCGCTGAACCCGATTCTGTTGTCGAGGTTGTTGTTGATGTTGTTGTTGAGGCCTTTGTTGGGGCTGGAGCTGGTTTCTGGATAGCCGAAGTTGGGATTTCGAAAGAAGTGGGTTGAAAACCTTCGTCTAATAGAAATGACATCCCCATGGGTAAGCTCTAGACGTGCCGGGCGGTGGAGCAAGTATGGTAGAAGTTGGTAAAGCAAATAAGATTAGCTGCTCAAGAGTAGTAACAGCAGGCTGAGGAACTGACGTCTGGGCTTGGGAAGCCAACAGAGCATTCATCATGGAGGTCAACTTCTCCATCCCTTCCCGGAGATTAGCTACATCTTCCCGGAGGTTCTAGTTTTCTTGCTCTAACATATCCATTCTTTTTCTCTGATGTGCTCGAGTGTTGTGAATGCGAGTAGGCTTGCAATGAATATGCCGGGCCACTTTCTTTGACGGCAACAGATTAACCTTTTATTGGTGAACAAAGTGTGTGAGACTCGGTTTGGAAAACATGAATGCAGTATGATGCATGATTATGCTTATGCAAAAAAGAGAAAGATTTGTTATCGAAGGGCTTGTCGAAGTAATTGTAAACATCGTAGTTTGAACGTTTCATTTAAAATATTACAAACAATCCCCTTTTTAGGAACAAAGCCAAGGGATATGCTCAGAAGTTCATCAATAGAAACCTTAAAAGGGCCCCGATATTTCAAACTTGAGGATGCCAAGTGATCTCCCATAACGAGTTTGGAAAATCCTCCGGACTAGTCACTAAAGATCCCAACTTCCTTAAGTTTGTCAAATCTGAGCTTTTGAAATTGCATTTCTGAGTGTTTCTCTTTGTGAAGTTCATTCCTACGATGTTTACAACAAAACTTGTCTAAGTCCTTTGATACTTGATGAAAGAAAAGTTTATGAATGAATGCATGTATGCATGATTATGCTAAAGAGCGGAGAAAACATGGTGAGTTTAGGTCCATAATGTTGGAGTCAAGGGTAAACACGCCATTTGGTAAGGACTATGGTTTCACATGTACCTGTATCACGGGTTCTACCAAGTTCCCAAAGTCCTCAATCCCTTCCAAATATCGTCGGGTTGCGAGATTGACTCCCGGTCCAATAATATTAGTAAGAAAGTCTCGTTTGAGTGTAGTATCGCGTATCAACTAATTCAAGATTACTCTTGGTTAGCCACCGCACTACGTCCTAAAAGGCCAAGATGGGTTAAAGGTAACTAAAGGTCCTCAACTTCATAGGTCACTTGAAAATATCAATGTCGAACATGACTTACTCATGCCAACATAGTAATACTTCCAAGATTCCTCCATTGAGTGGGGTTATCACATGTGCCACATCCGAAATTTACTCTCGGAAAGACACTTTGATTATACCACCGTCCTATCTTATGTTTCCCTCAAGTCCGGGTGTAGGACTTATCTCACCACTCACGTAAAAAGATAAACACTTAAGCACGTATTTACAATTACAAATAATAATAAAGCATAAAGATAAAGAAAAGCAAGATAGGTTTAACCCACTTAGGATTTTGCTCCCAAGTGAAGTCGCCATTTTTGTCGCGGTGATTTTAGGACATCAAGCTATTGATTAGCGTTGACTCACTAATTTAAGTTCACCACCGATCTTTTATTTTTCCGAGGAAAAGGGAGAAAGTTCGAAAAACCCTATTTTTAAGAGAGATCAAGGTCCGGGGGTTGGTTACGCAAAGGGAAGGTATTAGCACCCTAAACGTCTATAGTACTCTATAGGAACCTCTTGTTTTTAATTATCTTTATGCTAAATTGATTATTTGTTTGTAAAATAAATGCTTAAGTGTAAAAAGACTAAAGTGATGAAAATGAAAGAAAGGAAAATGTTTTTGTTATTTTGTTGATTTGGAAAGACAAAGTCTTTTGCCTACATACCCGAATGGGATCAAAATCATGTAGTTCGGGGTAAAAAGCCGAGTGATTTGTTATGATTGATTTTAAAGTTTGAACATATTTTTGAGAAAGATAAGAGGCCGAAATGGCATAGAAGGATAAAGATGTGAGTTTGATTGATTTTAATTTGAAAAAAAAGGTTTGAAATAATTAAAATTGATTGAAATTGTTTTTGAAGAAAAAGTAGGAATTAATTTACTTGAAAATGAAATTTGATCGAGAAAAGATTTTTTTGGCTTTTTGTTATTTGAGATGTTTTTGATTTTTGATTAAGCTAATTAACAAAAATAAAACTAAGTGGTAGTCGAAATAAACTAAGCGCGAGGGTTTTCTCACAAAGACGTTAAATCAAAGTGAGAGCCCCTTTTCCTCGGATACGCTCGTTACCTTTATGTTTTATCATTTTTTGACATAAAACGGAATAAATAAATGTGTGTGTCGGTGCAATATTCTCATTTATATTTACATTGTCCCTAAATACATTCTAAAGCATAAATAAAATAAAAACGACAAAGCAATAAATAAAAATAAAACTGTAAATGCATAAAAATAAATAAATATGCCAAAATAAATAATAAAGATGCATGAGATGATTTTGCATTAAAATAAATATGTTGCATAAAGTGATAAAAAAAGAATAAAAATGCATGATATGCAAAACATTAAATAAATATGTTGCGCAAAATAAAATAAAAGAAAAAAAGAAAATAAAAATGCATGAAATGTTGGATATAAAGTAAATATGTTGCATTGGAATAAATAAAAAAATAATAAAAAATAAAAATAAAAATGCATGTTATGCAAGACATTAAATAAATATGTTGCATAAATAGATAAAAGAATAAAAGTAAGAATGCATGGTATGCTGGACATAAAAGTGCCAAAATAAATAATAAAAACAAATTATACTACAAAAGAAAAGAAAAGAAAAATGCATTAGAATAAATCTAAGTTATAAAGAAAGAATGACATAAAAATAAATAAATAAATAAAGCAAAATAAAAATAAATAAATAGAGCAAAAAGTAAAATGACATGAAAATATAGAAGTAAATCAGCAAAATAAAGTGCAAGAATAAAATGAATGAAGTGAAAAAAATGCAAGAAAAAAAATGAAGAAACAAAGAAAATAAAACAAAAGAAAAGAGGGGTGCAGGAGTAAAAGAGAGGGTGTGAAAAGCGAAGCAGTAGAGGGGAAACTGAACAGCAATGGGCCGAGTACCAAAGGGGATATTGGGCCAATGCTATATAAAAGTTTTTTTTCTGACTTTTCTTTCATTTCTCTTCTCCCATTCTCTCTCTACTCACTTCTCTTCCTCTCTTCTCTCTGTTTCTATTTCGCCGGAAAACAGTTTCCCGGCGCGGTGGCCGGCCAGCCCAGGGGGCGGCGCCGCCGCGCCGGAGCAAACAGAATTGTTTTTTTTCAAATTTTTTTTTACGGTTTTGAATATCCTTTTCCACCCTCTCTTTGAATCCGACCCTATTTTCTTCAAAATCTTAAACGAAAAGCCTAGATCTAAATTTGTTTTAGAGAAAAAAAAAACGGTGAACTACCTTGATTTTTTAGCTTTTGGGTTCGGTTTGCTGCTGGTTTTTGTTGTTTATGATGGCGTGAGTGTTGGGGGTGAGGGAGAGGGGCTGGCCGTGTAGGTTGGGGATGGGTGGCCGATTGGTTTTTTGTGGAGGAGGGTTAGGTGAAAAGGCCGTGTGTGGTTAGGGCTGGGTGAGGGTGGCCGTGAGTTTTGGTGGGTGAGGGGGGTGAAATGGCCGAGTGGGTTTGTGAGCTTGGTGAGTGTGTGTTGCTGGAAAAAGTTGCTGTGCGTGAGTTTGCTAGGACGTTGTGTTGTCCTGTTTGCTGGGACGTGTGGGGGTTATGAGTTTTTGCTGTTTAGTGTTATTTTTCTGTTGATAAAAAGAAAACTGTTTGGTCTTAAAATTTCTTCCTGTTATATAGATATTTTGAAGCAGTTTTTGTGATCATGAGATTCATTCAATGCTGGATTTTTGGTCTGGCTTTGGCAAAGATTTTGGTTAAGATTGACTAAGGGTGGATGGATTAGACCTTGCCTTGAACAGTGATTCTGGACAGAAAAAACAGGAAAGGGGCGCCCCTGTAATGAACAGTGATCTTGACTTTTGAATCAAAGTTAAAAAAAATGATAAATACTAATAATAAAAATGGAAATAAATAAATAGTAATAATAGTAATAATAAAAAATGAAATAAATGACAATAAATTAAATAAACTAAAAGTAAAGATAAAAAAGTAAAAATAAAAATAAAAATAAAAATAAATAAGATAAAAAGTGGCCCTAAAACGAACCAAAAAATGAGGTATTTTAAAATACCTCCCTGCCGAAATTTCGTCTGAAACGACGAGAATTTCTGGCTTAAAAGGACGAGAAAAACAAAAATGAAAATGGGTCAAAAAATGGGGTATGACACAAGTTATCTCAACTCTATTAGTATGTATTTCTTTTAATTATGATATTACATGATTCTAGTTATTCATGATATTGATGTTATCCTTGCTTTTAATGTTTCAATCATATGGATTTCAATTGTTATTGAAAAATACCTTTGAATCTAGCTTAGGATAATATTTGTTAAACACTAAAGTCTAGAAATAGCTTTTGGGTTTAATATTCACTAAAAGTATTGAATCTTAATGCTATCATATTGGTTAATAGACCGAGAAATTGTCGATTAACCAATACAATTGAACCCATAATATTATTTAGACATAGATAACATTTGTCGAGCAATACGTGATAATATCGAATAATTACTAGAATCTGTATAAATAATCATGAGGATACATGTGACATAGGTTGATGAAGTTTAATCCCAACATATTTATTTCCCTGTTAACTCTCATACCATTTACATTTTTATAGTTTTCTAGCTTATGAAACGAAACACATTAGATTTCTATCACTTAGAACAATATTAATTGTTGAATGACTTAAATATCCCACTAGTCCTTATGGAGACGATACAAAAATATTTACTTTTGATACTACATCAAAATGTGATCGTACCTGATCAGAAATGGACTACCGGTGCAGTTGTATATGGTGGTTGTATGCTTCTTGCAGTTGACTGGAATAGCGAGGGGGTGTGTACCTGCAGACACTTCGACACTCAAGTCAGTATCGAGTATAAGTGAGGGGTTTTGAGAATAGAGAGAGTCTAATCTTGGGGACTGCTGAGAGTCCCCTTTATATAGAGAGTGGAGGTTGCAGGGCCGTTGTCTGGCACACGTGTGGCTCGGCGGTTACAAGTTTGTGGGAATCGTAACTGCCGAGGAGAGATTCGTGGGGGTCGTGGAGAGGACCGTTGCTGTTCAATTTGAATGGATCTCTGTTGCTTCGAGCACTGGGAGGAGGTGTGTTGTGAGTAATTTATCCAAATGTTGGATTTTGGTCATTTTGTATTGGGCCTTTGAGCATTTGCTCGGTCCAGAACAAAATGGCACCGTTGTCGGGGAGTTCTATATCAATGCTCTTCCATCCGATCCAGATGAACTCTTTCCTTTCAGCACTATGGTCCGCGGAAGGACAATCCGATTTGATCGAGATGCCATTGATGCATACCTAGGCCATCCATTAAACCTTCCAGATGATGAATTATGTGTTTTTCATCACCATCAGAACCCAGGGGATTGAGATCTTGCTGAGATTGGACAATCTATCTTTGGAGAAGGGAAGAATTATGAACTCAACCCATCTGGGCAACCCATAAGAGCCTCAAAAGATGATATGACTGCCCCAGCTCAAGTGATTCTCCACCTCATCCTCCACAACATCGGACCACGCAGCCATACCTCCTCTGTTACGCTTAATGTTGTGTACCTTCTTTAATATATCCTTGCGGGAGAACAGGTAGACATAGCTAGGGTCATAGCTAATGAGCTTAAGATGGTTACTCATAGTGAAATAAAACCAGAAGCCAAACCTAGATGTCCACTAGTCTTTCCAGGCCTGATCATGGGACTTTGCAGTGCTGCTCGGATAGTTCTTCCATCACAGGTTCATGAAACCATTTTTGGCCCTATTACTGATGAACATATTGGAAGATTCTGCACAGGAAGAAGAGCCAGAGGAAGAAGAACAGCCCCTCCTGCTCCTCAAGAGCCACATCCTGATGCTGCACCACAACAATTTCAATTCTCTAAGTGGGACCCAAGACACCTAGCTGCCTATTCTTATACCTGGGACCAAAACAAGTCCAACCATAGAGCCCTTAACACTATTCATGACTCTATGTACAGGTTGTAGCTGCAGATGAGAGTTCCATAAGATGCTGCACACCAGGTGATGACCCCGAAGGCATGCCAGAATCATGTTGCTTGGCTTGGGGTCAGGCCATTCTATCCATGAGGGGTGAGTGATGCTGTTGCTTAAGCCAGTGATGAAGAAGAAGGTGGAGAAGCCAATGATGATGACATTGAGGAGGAAACGAAGACATAGTCATGTTGGAACAAAATATATGAACAAGTCTCTTTTGAGTTTTGATTATAACAAAGTGTTAAAAAGAAAATTGGATATGCTAATGCTTGTTCTAAGTGTGTAGGACCATATAATTAATTGTTGTATCTAATGGTGGTTCTGAAAGATCAAGTTAAGAGCAAAAGGAAAATATTGAAGCTTAAGGTGCGTCTGAAAGACCAGCGTTTGAAGGTGCGTCTGAAAGATCAGCGTCTGAAGGTGCGTCTGATGACCAGCTTCTGAAGACAGCGTCTGATGAACAGTGCGTCTAAAGACCAGCTTCTGAAGAGGTGTGTCTGATGAACAGTGTCTGAAAGACCAGCTTCTAAAGAACTATGTCTGAAGACTGAGAGTCTGCTTCTGAAGTCTGAGTTTTAAGGAAACGCATAAGTCAACAACTGTTATTGTCAACAGTAACATACTGTACAGTCAGAATAGCTCTTTGCAACAGTTGTCTCCTTGGACAAAACATTCTCCCTGTTTTAAGGAAACAATTCAAAATTCCATTCCTCTGTTCCTCTGTTTCGCACACAATGTCAGGAAGGAATTAATGCTGGATATAACTTCTATTGCAACGGCTCTTTTGATGAAACTGGCTCTTCTCAACAGCTCTTAATTCCTCTATAAAGGATTGAAGTTTTGAAGAAGAAGTTTAAGACTCAAGACTCTGAAAATGCAGTACTCTGTTTTCTGGAACGCAAAACTGCCAAACTTAAAAGTCATCAAATAACTTAGAAATTCTTACAAACCTTTTTATCTTAGAATTTCTTAAGTATAGAGTCTTAATTTGTGTTGTATTTTGTGAACACCACTGATAGTATATCAAGTGTTCAACTCAAACAAATTTCTTTGTAATTCTGTTTGATTAAAAGTCTCTTGCTTGTGTGCTTGAGCAACTAGAAGTCTCATACTTTGTGTTTGAGCAAGGAAGTCTCATACTGTGTGTTTGAGCAAGGAAGTCTCATACTGTGTGTTTGAGCAAGGAAGTCTCTAGCTGTGTGCTTGAGCAATTGTAATCTTTGTGATTATAGTGAAAAATCTCTTGTTAGTAACAAGGGGACTGGACTACTTCCGGGTTGTGGAAGGAACCAGGATAAACTGCTTGTGTCTCTCTCTCTCTCTCATTTACTTTATATCCACTGCAAAACAAATCTGAAAATAGTTTCAGAATCTGATCTATATCTGATTCTGAACTAACCTAAGTTTTTGAGAAAGAAAAGAAAAAGCCAACACAATTCAACCCCCCTTCTTGTGTTTTTCTCACCTTCAGTTGGTATCAGAGCTCCGGTTCTGATATTCAATCACCTAACAGTGAGTCAGTAAAGATCCTGAGAAAAAACATGTCTTCTGTGTATCTGGTGAATCCACATCCAGAAGTGGTGGTGGTGAATATGGTACAGATGAAAGGAAATCTCACTCACACCATAAACCTCCTATGTTTACTGGTGATCCTGAGAAATTTTCATGGTGGAAAAGCAAGATGTATAGTCATATCATTGGAATAGATGATAGTCTATGAGACATCATTGAAGATGGTATAACTATACCAGTTGATGAAGAAGGAGTAGCTGTCAACAAAAGAAGCCTTACTGATGTTGAAAGAAAGATCTACAGAAAGCATCACAATGTAAGAGGTATTATTGTGGACTCTCTGCCCCACAGTGAATACTTGAAGCTGAGTGATAAATCAACAGCAAAAGCCATCTTCACCTCTCTCTGCTCTAACTATGAAGGAAACAAGAAGGTTAGAGAAGCAAAAGCAAATCTTCTGGTTCAGCAGTATGAGCTGTTCAGAATGAAGGAGGATGAAAATATTGAGACTATGTTCTCAAGATTTCAGACTCTGGTTTCTGGACTTTAGATCCTGAAGAAAAGCTATACTACTGCTGATCATGTGAACAAGATCCTCAGAAGTCTGCCATCTAAATGGAGACCTAAAGTGACTGTTCTTGAGGAAGTTAAAGATCTAAATACTCTAAGTATTGAAGATCTTATAAGCTCTCTCAAAGTGCATGAACTGGGACTCAATGAAGATGAACCTGTTAGAAAATATGAGTCTATAGCACTGAAATCTAAAGGAAAGTCATCAAAAGCTCCAAAAGCTAAAGAATCTAATGAAGAATCTCCTGAGGGAAATTCTGAAGAAGTTTCAGAAGATGAGGAGCTGGAAATGCTTTCTAAAAGAATTCAGTACTTGATGAAGAGACAAAAGAAATCTTCTAACAGGAGCAACAACTTCAAAGGATCTGGTTCCAAGAAGGAAGAACAGAAAGGTTGCTTCAACTGCAATAAGACTGATCATGTCAGAGCTGAATGTCCTGAGTTACAAAAGGAAAAATCAAAGGAGAAATTCAAGAAGATCAGCTCAAAATCAAGCAACTTCAAAGACAAATTCAAGAAAAGTCTTATGGCTACATGGGATGAGCTTGACAAATAATCTGAGTCTGGGAATGAAGATGAAGAAGAAGCAAATGCAGCTCTGATTGCTACAACATCTTCTGATGAAGAGTCAGGATCAGACTCTGAAGAAGAAGATGAGGTATATTCTGAACTTACACGTTCTGAACTTGTTGAAACAGTTAAAGATCTTATGAACCACCTCAAAAGCAAGTTAAGTCAATTAAAATCTTTGAAAAAGAAACATAACTTCCTGGCTGATGAGAATCTCCAACTTCAGAATCACATCAATGAGATTGATGAAGAAGTTAGAGAACTCAGAGAAATGGTTCATAAGAAACCTGATGAAGTTCCAGGTGAACATGAAATTACTCTTCAGGATTTTATCCTAACTGGAATCAACAGAAGTAAAGTTGCTTCTATGATTTATAATATTAACAGAAACAAAAGAGAAGGAATTGGTTTCAAGAATGATCCATTCAATCATTCAACAGAAACAATTCTACCATTTTTTGGAGATATTATGAAAGGCACTGAGGTGTGCTTTGTTCCTGCATCTGACAGTTCTTAGAAACTGAATTCATCAGAAACTGAGACTGCTGAACCTGAGGTTCTGAACAACTCAGAATCCAAAACTTCTGAACCTAAGGGAAAGATGAAGGTAGAATCTAAAGATTTGCCAAAGTCTAAACCAAAAGGTTCTAAGTCTAAGACTATGAGGAAAACAAACTTTAAATCTGAAAAGGTTCAAAGTCTTAAGAGTTCAGAACCTATAGCTAGCAAGTCTCAGAATCGGAGAAATTCAGACTCAAATTTTCAAAAGGCTGTGTTTATGAAATCTTCAAAAGATACTAAACCAGTTTATACAAAACCTTTTAAATCTCAGAATGTCAGACAAAGGATACAAAAGAAAGCCAATCTGTCATCTGATTCTGATTGTATTAAGAAAGGTCTGAAAGTTTGCTTTGTGTCAGGAGCAGGCAAAACTGAAGTTCTTAACAAATCAGAACCTACTACTTCTGAATCCAAGATTCTGAATAAATCAGAATCAAAGACTCTTAAGTCCAAAGTTCTGAAGAAAACAGAACCAAAGTCTTCAAAGGTTCAGACTCTAAAAAGCTCAGAACCAAAGACCTTAAAGTCTAAGGTTCTGAAGAAATCTGAGTCAAGACCATTGAAAGCTCGGGTTCTGAAGAAATCAGTGTCTGATACTAAGACTTATTCAAGATTAAAGGATTCATATCCAAGGTATCTGAACAAGTTTGAGTCTTATAACTCCAGACATAAGGTGCAACAAAAGACTAAACCTTTCAGAACTAACCTAAGAGGTCCCATATGGGTACCTAGGTCTGAAATTATTTCTGTTGTAGATATGATTAAGAGCCAAACAAAAGGGAAGTCATGGTACCTGGACAGTGGCTGCTCGCATCTCATGACAGGAGAAAAAGTCTATGTTCCAAACCCTGACCATGAAAGAGGGAGGAACTGTGGGATCTGGAGGAAACCAAAAAGACTAGATCACTGGTACTGATATTCAGCTCTCAGAAGATGCTTCAGAACCTGACCAGATTTCTGAGTCTAAAGAAAGTTCAGAAGTTGAAAAACTTCCAGAAGCTGAAAATCCTCCAAATGCTGAAAAACCTCTCAGTAGCTGACACTCCTCCTGAAGCCAATCAAGAGCAAGATGTTTCTGAACAAAGTCTTAATGATTATGGCTATGCAAGAAGAACTCAATCAGTTCCAAAGAAATGGTGTTTGGGACTTATTTGCAAGACCAAAGCACAAGAACATTATTGGAATCAAAATGGGTGTTCAGAAACAAACTAAATGAACAAGGAGAAGCAGTCAGAAGCTCAAAGGTAGATCAGAAAGCTCTACAGAGGTATGATTAGTTATCTGTTATACTTAACAGATTCTACACCAATGTGAAAGACTATCAGATTCATGAAAACATCATACCTATTTTCTGTGATAATACTGCTGCAATGTGTTTGTCTAAAAATCCAATTCTACATTCAAGAGCCAAGCATATTGAAATTAAACATCATTTTATTAGAGATTATGTTCAGAAGATAGATTTAATTTTATTAAAAAGAATCTGAACATGCATTTCATCTCTTAAAAAAATTGCTTGACTCTGAATAAGAAACTGAGAATCTGAAGTTCATCAGAAGCTAAGACTTAATAGACACTCACTTTGAGAGTCTGAAGAAAGTTCAGCTTCTGAAGACATCAGAGTGTGAGTTTCAGAATCTGATTTTTTGACTTCTAATAAAACTCATTATAAGTGGACACTTTACACGTGGCCCACTAATAAGAGTGAATCTGAACAGTTGTCTAACACATGGTCAGAATCTGATAAGTTATAACTGCTGGGCAGTGATTAATTAAGCTTTGAAAGTTGTACTTTGCCCCTCCTAAAGTCATCAATGTGCAGTTGTGTTTAATGTTTTTCTGTTTTCAGTTTCTGAAATGTTTTAAAAACACTCAAAACTACAGTCACACTTTCACTTTCTCATCTTATTAAAAACTCTCATTTCTGTCTGAAAAAGTTCAGCCAGTACTGAACCATATGTTCTGAACAATTGTGTCTGAAACAGTTCAGTGGTACTGAACAAAATGCTCTGAACATTTTTATCTCACGTTTTAACTCTCTTAAATTCTTGAATTTTCTTTTTGTTGATGACAAAAGGGGGAGTAAAAGTAACAAGTATTTCAGGCTTTGAGCTTACAGAATATAAGTTAATTTCTGATATGTAATTAACTTAGGAGAACAACTTCTCATCTCTTAGCCTCTGATTAAATTCTGTGAGATAATTCTGAGTGATTTTTGATTTAAACTGAATTTAATTAACATGGATAAGACTCAGGGGGAGCTTACAAACCGCACCTTATGAATTATCAGAATCAGGGGAAGCTTACAAACCTCAGACCCTAAAGTCAACTTGTCAATTAAATTCTGAGTATCACTCTTTATTGATTTAAATTGAATTTAATTAACCTGGATAAGACTTAGGGGGAGCTTACAAACCTCAGACCCTGAAGTCAACTTGTTAATTAAGTTAACAACAATTTTCTATTAATACTTATGTTTGTCATCATCAAAAAGGGGGAGATTGTTGGAACAAAATGTATGAACAAGTCTCTTTTGAGTTTTGATGATAACAAAGTGTTAAAAAGAAAATTGGATATGCTAATGCTTGTTCTAAGTGTGCAGGACCATATAATTAATTGTTGTATCTAATGGTGGTTCTGAAAGATCAAGTTAAGAGCAAAAGGAAAATATTGAAGCTTAAGGTGCGTCTGAAAGACCAGCGTCTAAAGGTGCGTCTGAAAGATCAGCGTCTGAAGGTGCGTCTGATGACCAGCTTCTGAAGACAGCGTCTGATGAACAGTGCGTCTGAAGACAGCGTCTGATGACCAGCTTCTGAAGACAGCGTCTGATGAACAGTGCGTCTGAAGACCAGCTTCTGAAGAGGTGCGTCTGATGAACAATGTTTGAAAGACCAGCTTCTGAAGAACTGTGTCTGAAGACTGGGAGTCTGCTTCTGAAGTCTGAGTTTTAAGGAAACGCAGAAGTCAACAACTGTCACTGTCAACAGTAACGTACTGTACAATCAGAACAGCTCTTTGCAACAGTTGTCTCCTTGGACAAAACATTCTCCCTGTTTTAAGGAAACAATTCCTCTGTTTCACACACAATGTCAGGAAGGAATTAATGCTGGATATAGCTTCTATTGCAACAGCTCTTTTGATGAAACTAGCTCTTCTCAACAGCTCTTAATTCCTCTATAAAGGATTGAAGTTTTGAAGAAGAAGTTTAAGACTCAAGACTCTGAAAACGCAGTACTCTGTTTTCTGGAACGCAAAACTGCCAAACTTAAAAGTCATCAAATAACTTAGAAATTCTTACAAACCTTTTTATCTTAGAATTTCTTAAGTATAGAGTCTTAATCTGTGTTGTATTTTGTGAACACCACTGATAGTATATCAAGTGTTCAACTCAAACAAATTTCTTTGTAATTCTGTTTGATTAAAAGTCTCTTGCTTGTGTGCTTGAGCAACTAGAAGTCTCATACTTTGTGTTTGAGCAAGGAAGTCTCATACTGTGTGTTTGAGCAAGGAAGTCTCATACTGTGTGTTTGAGCAAGGAAGTTTCTAGCTGTGTGCTTGAGCAATTGTAATCTTTGTGATTATAGTAAAAAATCTCTTGTTAGTAACAAGGGGACTGAACTACTTCCGGGTTGTGGAAGGAACCAGGATAAACTGCTTGTGTCTCTCTCTCTCTCTCTCTATTTACTTTATATCCGCTGCAAAACAACTCTGAAAATAGTTTCAGAATCTGATCTATATCTGATTCTGAACTAACCTAAGTTTTTAAGAAAGAAAAGAAAAAGCCAACACAATTGAACCCCCCTTCTTGTGTTTTTCTCACCTTCAAGTCAGTGATGATGCCATGAGCTCGGACTGATGTATATATATAGAGAGAGATACACTGAAAAGCTCACCTCTACTGAGTGATGTCTTTTATAACTTTCAGTCAATTTCATTCTCTTCATCTCTACTTTCTTATTTCCTTTTTGCACTTCTAATTTGAACTAGTATTGTTTTTGTTGTCGAACAATCGTTTTGTTTATGCACTCTTGTTTTGGATTAGTACTATTATATTTGAACAAGTGAACAAGTGTTTCTTTGCAATGGTAATTGTCTTATGCTTTGATAGTGGATGTGTACGTGTTTCAAATGTTTGAATGATCTAATGCTTGAACATCCAAAGTTGAGTGAGTCAACAACAAATGCATGATAATGATAGAAAATTTAATGAATTGCACAAAGCCAAGGTACATGTTTCTTGCTTTTCTAGAATGGTAACTTGAATTTGAAATGTGTACTTTACACAAAAGTTGTTTCATGCAGTTCTCCGCAATAACATGTTTGGTATGTGAATCACTTAGAACCAACCTAAATGTGAGGAAACTTTCCATTGTTTCACTATATGCAAAGGAGACCGACAATGTTTTGTTTTAACTCAGTCGTTTTATATTAAATCTTGCGACTGTTTTGAAATGTATGAAAGCATAGAAAGGATCATGGCAAATTTTTCAAGTTGAGCATAACTACTTAAACCATATATAGCCTACCCAGTGAGTGAACGAGTAATTGATAAACCCTTTGAGCCAAATGTACAGAATCTACATCAATTTTAAACTGTCACATTCAACAGTCAAAACCTAATGCGCCTAGTGAATTTGCCCTAATTTTTCAAAATCCAGTTCATAATTGATTCACTGATAGATTCTGATTATTTTTCATGAATGATTAACCCTGAACCTTCATGATTACTTAAATATTTTCCCTTACCTTAGGATAGGGGAACATTCAAATTAGAGTTATGTTTTATACAAGTTGGGGAGAGAAGGGAGGTTTACTTGAACATCAAGTAATATGGTGGTTTTTAAAGTTACTATCTTGACAACAATGAAAATAATGAAAAGAAAAAGAAAAGAAAACATTGAAAAAAAAAAGAAGAAAGAAAAAAGAAATAAGTTGTCAAGAATAGTGTGTATCAATTGTTTATCGCCAAAGAGTTTGCAAAAGATTAAAGAAGGAGATGTATTTAAATAAACTACTTTGTTGTATATATCAAAAGTAAAATAATGTTCCTCTAGACTATGGCCATTTTTGAATCCATTTCCCACACATATGACAATTCTTTTGGAACCAGGCCAAGTTACAAGCCTTAAAAGACCTTTGTGATATATGCTTTAATCTTTTTAAAATGGTATACTTAGATGGACACATAACCTAATCAGGATGTTAGCTGGATTGTCAGATGTGAGTTCATTTCCCACATACTATTATATTTTATTATCTACTTACAAAGAAGTGTGTTAGGTGTGATTCACTAGTAGCCATATTATTGACTTGAAATGCATGACATGAATTTTGTGTTTAGGACTTTATATTCATAGTTCATTTCCAGATCAATGAGGAACATGAGACTTGCCCGTGCAATTCACAATTGAATCATGCATTCTAATTTTTCATATCAAATTGATTGATTCAAAAAAAGAAAAAGGAATCTTTATAAATCCATTTTTGCATCCAAACAGTTTTTCAAGGCATGTAAATTTTTTTTGCGTCTTTTGTTTCAGGATAGTTGTGTGAAATATGCTTACTTTTCATGAAATGTAACATCCTTAGACACAAAGATTTTTTTTGAAGGAGGATGATAACATTTATATCCCTTTTGAGTGGAGGAGTGGATGAGTAACCAAGAAAAACACATTTTAGAGCTCTAGGGTCACAGTTTTCCCATATCATGACTATAGACATGGACAAATGAGACACACCTAAATATTCTTGGTGGAAGATTAATAGTAGTGAACATGTTAAGATAAAATGAAGAAAGAACATCCATATGACTCTTATACCCCAATACTCTAGAGGGTAACCGATTAATAGATATGTTGTTGTGAGGACAACTTCTCCCCAAAAATATTTTGGAACATTCTTTTGGAACAACAATGTCTTGGTTTGGTATAAGAGATGCTCGTTTTTCCTTTATACAATCCCATTTTGTTGTGGTGTTTTGACACATGAAGACTCGTGGATTATTCCCTCTTTTTGGCAGAGTGGACTGATGACTTAATTGAAATACTCTTGACAATTAGCTTACATAAGTCTCTTCATGTTCACACCAAATTTATTTTTAATCATCAAGAAGAAATTTGGAAAAATAATGCTTACTTCTGATTTTTGTTTAATGATGAAATTCCTGGCAACCTGACTGACAGATGCTGTGCACAATGTTGGCACAACTGTCCGAGCACCTGTCCACTCAGAACTACAATTAAAATAGCACAGCGTAACAAAGCACAAATTAAAAGGAACACAGCGGAAATATAAAGTACACAATGAGTTTGTTAACCCAGTTCGGAGCAACTCTCCTACTCTGGGGGATACCAATCCAGGAATGATTCCACTATTATAGTTCTAGTGAAAAGACCAACGCAGACACACTACTTGACTTTGCACCCAGACCCTACCAGTGGCAACTCTATCTAGGAACTCCTAGATATGAGACCCCGTCTCAATTCCTACCAACAACACAAACAGTATAGTTATCAACTACGCAAAACACACCAAGAGAGACACACTCTAATAACACATACTCACTCCGTACTTAAAAGCTTAGGAGCAGCTTACAATTACAACTCAAACAAAAACTCAGTCCTTAGCTTGAATCAGGGAGATACAAGCAAGGCTCACAATTAACAAAAGAAACCCTAAAAACCTTAAACACACGCTTTGCTAACACACACGGTTTTTAGTTACCCTACTAGGGTTTGTCTTCACAAATATATAATACTGAGATAGCACGGGTTTGGGCTTCAAAATAGAGCATGGACATTGTCCGGTCCAGCTGAAACAATCTTCTAGAAATAATAAAAAGCTTCCAAATATAGAATGATATCTTGTGGAACAAATAGCAAGGCAAATAAAACTTCAAGCAAATCTTCAATCAGATACACGCGCCTTGATCAGCAAGCTAGAGAAAAATAAATCTTCTGGCAAATCTATGGAAGATTGCGTACACAAATATAAAGCACTAGCTGGCGCGAAAAACACAAGTCACATAAAGTTGTTCCATATGCTACAGCATCTGTCCCAGCATCTGGCTAGTAGATGTTTTTGCAAAATGTAGCCAATCTACAAAAACCCAACAATCTCCCCCTTTGGCAAAATTTTGGCTAAAAACACTCTAGAGCCAGTTCTTTGGGAGATACACAGAAGAGTTTCCTTCACGTCAACATAGGCACACAACAAGGAAAGAAAATATCGTAGCATAAAATGAGATAACTTCCAAACGAGAAAAATGGACAAAGATAACTTGCAAGTAGAATCAGAGGCATGCAACAGATAACACAAACATCTAGCCTCATAGGAACAACTGGAGAGAAATAAACTCTCATATAGTGGATTCACAAGGATAAGGGAAAAAATAAATTTCCACACACCAAGAAAAACTTAAGAGCTCCCCCTCAAAACATGTACCAGTACTCCCCCTCAACATATACTACACCAGTACTCCCCCTCAACATATACTACACTCCCCCTCAACACAACCATACAAAATATAAGCTTCAAATCATGCACACAACCAGCCAAGATAATATAAGCTATAAGCTACACACATGCACATGCATACATTGCATCAAATCTACTCCCCCTTTTTAGCCATAAATTCTGACAAATAACAGATAGTGCATACTCATAGAAAGTGCATAGAAACCATAGAGAGTGCATATTACAGACCAGAAGCACACAAGGTGCATAAGAAATTCAGGGCATAGCCCAGTCACCAACAAAAGCAAAAAGAGTACATCAAAGGAGATCAAAACAAAACAATAAAATCAGAAATCCTCAGAATCATCAGAGGCATCCTCAGTAGCATCAGCAGAAGCAACAGGCATATTTCCTCCTTCTTCCTCATCCTGCTCACCCTCAGCATCAGCTTCAGCCTTCAAAGCTGCAATGATCCTGTCAATCTTCACCTTCCTAGCTCCAAGAGCCACACTAGTCTCAGTAAGATCAGCAATCATTTGCTTTCTGGAGAGCACACCAGATGTCCGGACTGAAGTACCAGCTACATCAGCATCAAGTGTCTCAGACAGCAGACTGCAATCCAAAGCCATAGGACCAGGCCTCTTGCAGGGTTCATCACTACTGATCAAAATATCAGGGTGTTGCTGAAGAATAATTCCACACAGGAGGGTAGGAAAAGCAATTGGAAACTTAATAGCAAAAGATTTAGCATGCTCCAAAACTTGATAATAGATGTAGGCTCCATAATCAAAGGGTGACTTGGTCCCCACAGCATAAATGAACTTAGCCAACCCAGAAGCAACAGAATTTGAGTGAGTGGTTGGAGTCCAATTTTGAGCACAGATCCTGTTCAAAGCAGCATACATGGGAGACAGTTGAGCAGAAGACAAATGCTTTGGCCAATGCTTAATCTTGTTATCAGTGATTGCCTTGCAGATGGTGTCCTCAGTGACCTCCAACTCAGGAGTCTCCTCAACAGATCTCTCTAGGTATGTGTTGACCACCATAGGAGAAAAGTTGACACACTTACCTCGAACAAAAACCTTCCTATACTCAGGATTTCTTGTGTCATCACACTCATCAGAAACATTCACCAAGAATTCCCTGACCAGCTTATCATAACATGGACCCAGATTTCTCACAGTCTTCATCAGTCCAGCAAATTCCAACACATCAACCAGCTTTTTACACTTGAAAACTTCTTCCTTAAGATTTCTTTCAAGACCAAGTCTTCTGTGGTATATAAACTTCCACCTAGAAGACCCATTTTCCAAATGAAAAGAAACATTATCAAGAGGGGCTGGAGGGATAGTTAGAGGTATCTTCATACCCTTCATTGTTTTTCTGGAAGCCCCACCAGATGTGGCAGCTTCAAGCTCAGCAACCTCAAACTCAGAGTCACTAGAGGGAGGGTCTTTTCTTTTGAGGCTCTTCTTCTTGTGACCACTTTGAGCCACCTTCTTGCTCCCAGCCTTGGGGGGACCATACACAGGCCTCTTCCCAGCATTAACAGCTTTCTTCTTCCTATCCTTTTGTCCTTCACTAACAATAGTAGCAGTTTTGTCAGATTTGCTCCTAGTCCTTCGAGCAACACCAATAGCACCAGTCTCTTCCTGAGGTCTTTCTTCAGGCACAGCTTCCTCAACAGCAATAGTGTCAGCATGGTCTAAAATAACAGTCTCAACAATATCTACAACATCCTGAGTCTCGGTACCTTCATCTTCAGACTCTGAGGACTCATTCTCAGGGACACTCACAGAACCAGAGATGTTTGGGACCACCACATCAGGCTCCTCATGAGCTTGTGACAAAGATGCTTGAGCATCTGTCACAGCATCCTTTGTTGTGGCAGGGGGAATAGCAGGTGTCTCAGAAACATCCGGATTAACAACATTCTTTTCACCAGAAATAGCGGGAACATCTTCCTCAGTGGGGGAATTTGAAGAATCATCAACTAAATTGTCTGATACCTTAGGGTTATCAGGACCTAGGGTTTCAGTCGTAGCTACAGTACTTTCAACAGCAATATTCTCAGATTCGGTGACAGAAGGTTTAGCATTTGGTTCAACAACAGTTGATATAAACGGATTGTCCTTAAGATACAAATCATCCATGCTAAGCCCTACTCGTTGAACAGCGGGAGTGGAAGAAGTTTTACCTTTCGATTTTGACCTCGTGTTCACAACAGTGGAAGAGGTAGCCTTGCTAGATTTGGCAGGAGTCTTCCTTCGTGATGCAGACGACCTAGTTCGTCGCTTCTTAGTAGGAGAGCTGAGAATAGTGGTGAGGGGTTGCGCATCGGTGATGACGGCTTCAGGAGCTTGATCTTGCATAGTTTGATGAGAGGTAGAATCAGCCATGGTGATGATTTTGAATTTGAAGGTATGAAGAGAGGGCGATTTTTGAATGATGATGTGCGCGGTAAGAGAGGAGATGAGAGGTTTTGAGAAGTTAAGACACAGATAGCACTGATAGCGTGTGAGTGGTCTAAAAAAGGGAAGTTCAAAATAACCTCCTTGAGTGACGTGCATCAAGCAGTTGAGGAGGGAGAAAATTTCAGCTGCACACCTCTCGCACATTAATTGCTACAATTCCTCAAATAAGCATATCCCTAACTTCCGTCTTAATTCTTCAAATTGATTAGCATCAAGGGCTTTGGTAAAAATATCTGCTAATTGTAGTACCCTAATTTTGTCCTAAGCATTTTAAAAATAAAAAAAAAATCAAAAGGGGGAAAAAGTCAAAAGTCAACAGAAAAGTCAACATTTTAAAAATGCTGACTTCGCACTGCGAAGCTCACTTCGCACTGCGAAGTCTGCGATTTTTCTGCAGATTTTTGGTTTCTTTGATTTAATTCCAGAATTTGTTGCATATCATTTCCATAATTATTTTAAGTAGCATTCATGGATAATTGGGCCAAGCAAAACCAGAATTGAAGGACTTGCCATTAATGCCAAGGTTGGAAGCTTTTTCTTCCAACCTAGCATGTGACAAGCAAGTGGGCTTGCCCTTGGGCAGCTCTAGTCCCTCCCATGTGACCTGCTAACCACCACAAGGTTGTCAGCCACCTGCTTGAGGACTTTCCTCCTGCTTGCTTCCCCAAAAACCAGTCAAACCAGCTGGATTTTCTCACTTGAAAAGCCATGAGTGCCTACCCTGTTTTTGCAGCAGCTTTTCACCCCTCACACCAGCCATAAGTAGCCTTTTTCATCCCTCAATCTCTGCACATTACAGTGCACGTTTTCATTGATCAACCATTGAGATTGCAAGGATTGATCCCCAAGCATTAGCCAATTGCAATTCAGCTTTGTTCTTCATCATTACCTTCTAGAATTGGTTGAATTTGTGGCTGAAATCAGGCTGAATCTTGCCCCTTGGTACAAGGCAAGGTTGCCTCTATCCATTAGCATTTAATGCAAAGGGATTCAGCTTGATCTTAGCCACAAATCAGCTGAATTTTGGGATTTAGTAATGATGAAAAAGATTTGGTTTTGGCCTATAAATAGAAGGCAATGCCCAAGGTTTCAAACACAACTAAGAACAGCATTTCAAGAGCAGAAACTCTACTCATTTTAGCTTACAAACCCTCACAAACAACCAGAAAAAACCAATCCAACACAAAGCTTTACCAAAGTTCAAATTCATCACCAATATCAAAAACCTTTGTGAAAGCCTTCAACCAAATCAAATCCATTGCAGCTGGAGCTTTGCTAAGGAGTTCTGTAAGTTTCAAAGCTTTTATATTGCATTTACAATTGTGTTTGCATAGCTATTTTGGCTCAAAACCATTTGATTCTAAAAAACCCCTTTTGAATTTCAAAGAAATCCCAAGGTTTTCAAAACATCAAAACTGGTTTGTCCAGCCTTTTTCATCCCAAAAACTCAAAGTTTTTTACCCACCTAAAGGGTCCTGAGTGTGTTCAGAAGTTGTTTCTGAACAAAAGTTCAGAAACAGCTTCTGAACTCAAAAATTCGCATGCTTCGCAGTGCGAAGTCATGGTCGCAGTGCGACCATGACAGAACTCAGAATCTGAGTTTTTGTGTCAAAATGACCAATTTTTGAGGTTCTAGCCCCAGAGCTCAGAACCTAAGAGTTTTTAAACCTATGTTTTTTTAAACCATAACAAGGATTTTGCATAATCTTGACAAAATCACAAGTTCGTATGACCATTTGTTGGATAACTTGCGAAACAAGTTATGTTCCCAAACTTTCAAACAAGCATGAACAAACAAGCTATGTTCATCATTCCAATCTAAACTTGAACAATAAATATTGTTCATGATTTTAAAACTCAAATATGAACATACACCAAATTTGTTCGCTTTTCAAAACCGTTCGCAAAATGAGCCGAACTTGTGCGTTTTCTAGCAAAATTGCTAAACCTTCCCATTTTGGGTTTTCAAGCCAAATGTTTTGACATACCTTGGGATTTCTAAAGGATTCAACCCAAAAACATGAATGAAAAAGGGATGGTGTGACGTATGTCTCTCCATCGCCCCGATTGTACGAATGCGTGACGTATGTCTCGTCGTTCGGACAATCGTCATTCCATTTTCAATATGTACAACCCTAACCAAACCAAACCTTGGCCCCTTGTGGTCAATCCAAACCTTTTGGTCCCCCGTGGCCATTAGACTCGATCCCTCGACTCGTTTGAGTCACTCGGTCAATGATTGACTTGTATGAGTCCATTGCACCTCTCTTGGTCCCATAGCGACCAATTCAACCTTTTACCCTAACGGACGTACCTTTTAACAATTCTAATGCGATTCACGAACAAACGCTTAATAAGTCTCCCAAGCGCGAGCATACAAGCTACGTTTAATCGCAAGAATTCGGTTAAAACATCGTCCATTTAAAATCAACCAACACATGTACGTTTTTCTACCAAAGAACTACGTACACTTTGAATTCTCCGACTACCGGGAGATACGTAGGAGCAAGATCGACATCTTGTCAAGCGCAATAATAAAAAACTTTTTTCTTTCTTTTCTTTCGTTTGTTTTTATCTCTTTCCCCCCCTTTATTATATTTTTGACATAAATGAACATGCGCGCAAAATATTAAAAAAACAATTCAAGCTTTGATCAAATAGAAGGTTCCCGTTGAGTACAACGGACGTGAGGGGTGCTAATACCTTCCCCTTGCGTAATCGACTCCCGAACCCGACAATGGTTACGATGACCAATCCTTATCCTCATCGTCAAAGGGTTTTATTATCGTTTCCCTTTAAACAAAAAAAAACTTAAGGGTTTATCAACGTTCCCTTTACACAAAAACTTTGGTGGCGGCTTCACAAAGGCCCTCCGAGCATTTGCGAACGACCTCGGAGGATTTGCGCGTCTTTTTCTCAGGAAAAAAACGAGGTGCGCACACTAATTGCTCTTCAGTTGGAACATGTTCAAGAGTAACAATTTTTTCTTCAACAAGATCCCTGATAAAATGATGTCTAATGTCAATGTGTTTGGTCCTGCTATGTTGTATAGGATTTTTGGAGATATTAATTGCACTCAGATTGTCACAATATAATGTCATAGCATCTGTCTTGACATTGTATTCACTCAGCATCTGTCTCATCCACAACAATTGAGAACAACTACTACCAGCTGCTATGTACTCAGCTTCAGCTGTAGACAAAGAAACGCAATTTTGCTTCTTACTGAACCAGGATATAAGGTTGTTGCCTAGAAAGAAACATCCACCATAGGTACTCTTTCTATCATCTGCACTTCCAGCCCAGTCAGCATCACAATACCCAAACAACACAGTGCTTTCCCCATGAGAATACAACATACCATAGTCACTAGTACCATTCACATACTTCAGAATTCTCTTTACCTGAGTCAGATGACTTATTTTTGGTTCAGCTTGGTACCTGGCACACACTCCAACTGCAAATGTGATATCTGGCCTACTTGCTGTAAGATATAGAAGACTTCATATCATGCTCCTATACATGCTTTGGTCAACATCCACACCTTTCTCATCCTTTGATAATTTTACATGTGTGGGAGCAGGAGTTCTTTTATGAGCAGCATTTTCCATCCCAAATTTCTTGACTATATTTTTAGCATACTTACTTTGAGAGATAAATATAGTATCTTCCATCTGTTTCACTTGAAGACCAAGAAATAACTTTAGCTCACCTACAAGACTCATTTCAAATTCAGATTGCATTTGCTGAACAAAATGCTCTATCATCTGGTCAGACATTCCTCCAAAGACTATGTCATCTACATATATTTGAGCAATCATCAGCTGTCCATTTTCATCTTTCACAAACAAGGTTTTATCATTTCCTCCCTTCCTATAGCCATGGTTAATTAGAAACTCAGCAAGTCTCTCATACCAAGCTCTAGGGGCTTGCTTTAGGCCATATAGAGCTTTCTTCAATTTGTAAACATGGTTTGGAAAACTTGGATCAATGAACCCTTTAGGCTGTTCCATATAGACCTCTTCATTTAAGTACCCATTGAGAAAGGCACTCTTGACATCCATCTGATACAACTTGAATTTTAGTATGCAAGCAATCCCAAGTAACAATCTAATAGATTCCAACCTAGCTACAGGAGCAAAAGTCTCATCAAAGTCTACACCTTCAATTTGAGCATATCCTTGTGCAACCAGTCTCGCTTTGTTTCTAGTGATAGTACCATTTTCATCAGACTTGTTTTTATAAACCCACTTGGTACCTATGACATTCACATTATCTGGTCTAGGAACTAAGTCCCACACATTACTTCTCTTGAACTGAGTTAATTCTTCTTGCATAGCATTTATCCAGAACTCATCAGTTAGAGCTTCCTTAACATTCTTTGGTTCAAAATTAGATATAAAGCAAGAATTTGATACCTCATCATAGTTCCTTCTAGTTGTAATCCCTTGGTTAGGATCGCCAATGACTTGATCTATGGGATGGTTTTTCTGAACTCTGATAGATGGTCCTTTGTTGGGAGCAGTCTTCTCTGGACCAGTTACTTCAGAATCTCCCTTACTACTTGCTTCATCTTCTTTCTTCTCTTCCTGTAGGTCAGATGCTGAGGCAAACGTCGCATCATCTGGCACAGCATTATTACCTTCATCATCTACAACAACATTTATAGATTCCATCACTGTCTTGGTTCTGGAGTTGTATACTCTATAGGCTCTGCTGTTTGTTGAATAGCCTAGAAAAATTCCCTCTTCACTTTTAGCATCCATCTTTCTTCTTGGTTCCCTGTCAGCTAAAATATAGCACTTACTACCAAACACATGAAAGTGCTTCACTGTTGGCTTCCTGTCCTTCCATAGCTCGTACAAGGTTGTAGATGTACCTTTTCTCAAAGTCACTCTATTATGAATATAGCAGGCTGTGTTCATGGCTTCAGCCCAAAAGAAAAATGGCAGCTTCTTTGCATGTAGCATAACCCTGGCAGATTCTTGCAAAGTCCTGTTCTTTCTCTCAACTATCCCATTTTGTTGGGGAGTAATGGGTGCAGAGAACTCATGAAATATTCCTTCAGAAATACAGAAATCAGAGAACTTACCATTCTCAAACTCTTTCCCATGGTCACTTCTGATTCTAACAATTCCACAATCCTTTTCTCTCTGAAGTTGTAAGCAAAGATCCTTGAATTTTTCAAAAGTGTCTGATTTCTCCTTAATGAAATTTATCCAAGTGTATCTGGAAAAATCATCAACAACAACAAATGCATACTTCTTACCACCTAAGCTTTCAACTTGCATAGGTCCCATTAAGTCCATGTGCAATAGCTCAAGAACTCTGGATGTGGACAGATGTTGCAGCTTCTGGTGAGGCATCTTGGTCTGTTTTCCTATCTGGCATTCTCCACATATACTTCCTTCCTGAATTTGGAGTTTTGGTAGACCTCTAATGGCTCCTTCAGCAATAGCTTTCTTCATGCTTCTGAGATTCAGATGTCCAAGCTTTTGGTGCCATAGCTTAACTTCATCTTCTTTGGTTATTAGACAAGTAGATAACTTTGCTTTATCTTGAGAGACCCACAAGTAGCAATTGTCCTTTGATCTAACACCTTTCATCAGGATGTCCCCTTCACTGTTGGCAACTAAGCATTCACTCTTTGTAAAGTTGACCTTCATTCCTTGATCGCCCAGTTGACTAATACTAATTAAGTTGGCAGTTAATCCTTTCACAAGAAGCACCTTGTCAAGTTTGGGTAGGCCCTCTTCCACAAGATTTCCAACACCCTTTATTTCTCCTTTGGCTCCATCCCCAAAAGTCACAAAACTTGTAGCATAAGGCTTAACATCAGTTAAGTAATTTTTATCACCAGTCATATGTCTGGAACATCCACTGTCAAAGTACCAATCATTTCTGGATGACACTCTCAGAGATGTATGAGCAATTTGAGCAATCTCATCAGCTTCTGGTTCTATTTTTCTAGGATCCACATTGTTGCTTGTGAAATTATCATTTTTTTGCTTCCACTGCTTCTTGGTGATCTTTACTGTGGGATCAGGTTTTGGTGAATAGGTCCTGTCTGGGTAACCATATAATTTGAAACAGAAGGGTCTGATATGACCTTTTCTTCCACAGTAGTGACATACCCAACCATAATTCCTTCCTTTTGATCTGGGCCTATATCCAGATGTCTGTTGTCTCACCTGATGCTGGGGCATCTGTCTTGACATAATATGATCATAAGTACTCACAGATGGCACAAACTGTCTCACTGGTAGTTGTTCCTGCTGAGGCAAGGATCTGTAGTCAAACCCAATCCCTTTAGAATCTCCAGGTTTCTGTCCTATTTCCAGAATTTCGTCTAAAGCATCAGTACCTTTGTTCATCATCCGCAGTTGCTTGTTCATATTGTCAATCTTGGAAGAAAGTAAGATAACCTCATCATTGAGATCTGAGTTTATTTTCAGAAGTTTGTCTTTCTCAGCTTGCAAGAGAGCAATGGTCCTCTTTTGTTTTTCTAAAGTTCTACAAACTTCCTCACTTTTGAGATATAGCTCCTTGTAGGAATCAGCCAATTCATCATATGTTACCTCTTCATCACTAGACTCATTGTCAGATGTGCACACTCCAGTCAAGGCATTCACATGTTTTGCAGTTTCAGGTTCTTCTTCTGATTCATCCTCATTAGTCCAAGACACAGTCATCACCTTCTTTTGTTTCTTCAGATAAGTTGCACACTCAGTTCTGATATGTCCAAATCCTTCGCATTCATGGCATTGCACCCCTTTGCTTTGATTGATTTTGTCATCAGTTCTAGGTTTCCTCTGATTGTTGACATTTTTATAGATGCTGCGACTGTTGTCCGGAGCATTTGTCCTAGGGCGTCTGTCCATCCTCTTCACAACTTTATTAAATTGTTTGCCCAACAACACAATAGCTTCAGAGATGCTCTCATCAGTATCTAAATCACTCTCCACATCATCTTCATCAGTGTTGGAGATGAAAGCAATGTTCTTGTCTTTCTTTTCAGATCTTTCATTAGCCTTTAATTCAAAAGTTTGAAGAGATCCAATCAACTCATCAACTTTCATATTTCCAATATCTTGGGCCTCCTCAATAGCACATACTTTCATATCAAATTTCTTAGGCAGGGACCTGAGAATTTTGCTTACCAGTTTTTCATCGGATATCTTTTCCCCCAAGGATTCAAATGTGTTAGCGTATTCTAGCACATTCATGTGAAAGTCATGAATACTCTCTCCTTCCTTCATTCTCAAATTCTCAAACTGTGTTGTTAGCAGTTGTAGCCTTGACTTCTTGACCTTTTGAGTACCTTCATGAGCTGTTCTTAGGATATCCCAAGCTTCCTTAGCAATAGTACATTGTTTAATCAACCTGAACATGTTCTTGTCTACACCATTAAACAAAGCATTCAGGGCTTTAGAGTTTCCAATAGCTGCAGTGTCTTCTGCTGTAGACCACTCCTCTTCTGGTTTCAACTCATCAGTATCAACATTATTCGCATCTTTTATTTTAGGAGGGACCCATGCCTTGATCACGGCCTTCCAAGCTCTGCTGTCTAGAGATTTCAAGAATGCTGTCATGCGTGATTTCCAAATGTCATAGTTCGACCCATCCAACAAGGGTGGTCTGTTCACCAGTCCTCCTTCTTTATCCATTAAGCCAGAAAATTCTTTCTCTGGAGCTCACCCACACAGAACAGGGTGCCTGCTCTGATGCCAATTGAAATTCCTGGCAACCTGACTGACAGATGCTGTGCACAATGTTGGCACAACTGTCCGAGCACCTGTCCACTCAGAACTACAATTAAAATAGCACAGCGTAACAAAGCACAAATTAAAAGGAACACAGCGGAAATATAAAGTACACAGTGAGTTTGTTAACCCAGTTCGGAGCAACTCTCCTACTCTGGGGGATACCAATCCAGGAATGATTCCACTATTATAGTTCTAGTGAAAAGACCAACGCAGACACACTACTTGACTTTGCACCCAGACCCTACCAGTGGCAACTCTATCTAGGAACTCCTAGATATGAGACCCCGTCTCAATTCCTACCAACAACACAAACAGTATAGTTATCAACTACGCAAAACACACCAAGAGAGACACACTCTAATAACACATACTCACTCCGTACTTAAAAGCTTAGGAGTAGCTTACAATTACAACTCAAACAAAAACTCAGTCCTTAGCTTGAATCAGGGAGATACAAGCAAGGCTCACAATTAACAAAAGAAACCCTAAAAACCTTAAACACACGCTTTGCTAACACACACGGTTTTTAATTACCCTACTAGGGTTTGTCTTCACAAATATATAATACTGAGATAGCACGAGTTTGGGCTTCAAAATAGAGCATGGACATTGTCCGGTCCAGCTGAAACAATCTTCTAGAAATAATAAAAAGCTTCCAAATATAGAATGATATCTTGTGGAACAAATAGCAAGGCAAATAAAACTTCAAGCAAATCTTCAATCAGATACACGCGCCTTGATCAGCAAGCTAGAGAAAAATAAATCTTCTGGCAAATCTATGGAAGATTGCGTACACAAATATAAAGCGCTAGCTGGCGCGAAAAACACAAGTCACATAAAGCTGTTCCATATGCTACAGCATCTGGCTAGTAGATGTTTTTGCAAAATGTAGCCAATCTACAAAAACCCAACAAATGATAACACGCAAAATACACTGTCTAAGTAACTTAATTTTTTATTTGTTTTAGGGTCATTTGTCGTGTTTTGCATGATATCTGCTGATATTTTGATGTGTTTCAGGAACCTAGGGTGTAGAAAGCAAAAATGAAGAAAAACGGTAAAAAAGGAAAAAAGCTAAAAAAGTCCACAAGTCAAATGGGAAGTCAACACCTATAGTCAGATTGAAGAATTCCTCCCCACTTTCATAAACAGTTACCTCCATTTCCTCCATTTTCTCCACCTCTTGGGGCACTATCAGAAGCACTACTGATGAATTTGTATTTGTTGCTTATAAATAAAACTTGAAGAATCAGTTTTGAGGGAACCAATTTGTAAAACTTTTTGCTACCGTATAATTTACAAGTCTCAAAAACCTTTGTTTCTTTGCAATATTGAATTTAGTAGTATACCTCTTATTCATTCCAATCGCCGTTTCCTTATTATTATCCATTCAAATTAAATTAGTTTCTTGTACGTGTTGTTTTAATTCCATTAATTCTATTGCTGCTGCACATATCTATCTAATTCCAATTTCCTCGTTTTTCTTATTACTTCTGCCAAATATTGTCCAATTCAAATTGCTTCGACCGTGCCAATTCAATTTGCGGCTGTTAAATTGAGTTTCCAGTGCTTAAAATTATCACGGTGTAATTTGCTACTGTTGCGGCCATTCCCTTTTTTATTTCAACTATCCAGCTTAACACAGGTTCTTCTCCCTTTTATTTGTTTTTAATATGAATTTGGATTATAATTTAATAATGTCCGAGTAGATTTTTATAGAGTCCGGAATTATGATGAACATCGTACCAATGATATTCTGTTAAGTTGTATGATTAGAAATTGTAACATGAATTATTTTTAAGTCTGAAAATTCTGATTTTTAACGATAAATATTTACAATGAAAATAATGCGATACCGGTTTCATATCGAAAGGGTGAAACTTGTATCTGTCCGTAGAATATTCAGGAAGTAATTTTAAAATTCAGTGAAAGCGTTTTATTTAATTAATTTAGAAATTACAAATTTCCAAAAAGATATTTTAAAATTGTAATTGTGCATGCGAAAGCTGGCAGTTATAAGCTTAAAATTTGGTAACGGGCGTGCAAAAGCCGACGGTACCTTTAAATTTGTTTTCTACTAAAAATAACTTTTCAAGCAAAATTTGATTATTTTTCAAACGGAGTTTTGAAGTTGTAAGGCGTACGCGCGAAAGCGGTCGAATAGATTACAAAGTCAAAAATTCGGTGTCGTACACGCGAAAGGTGGCGACCCCTTTAATTTAATCTTTTTTACGCGCGAAAATATTTTCTTGTTATAATAATAAAATATAACTTAACAAGTATTCAAGGTCGACGCGAATTATATTTCGGTCTCTTGTCATTAAAAATAATTAAAAACAACTTATTTTTCCAAATTTGCAACCAAATTAATTAGCATCGCCTTAGATAAACATTGTGACAATAGATAACGGTACTTGACGTTGGTCTCTGTGGGATTCGACATCTTTTATACTAAAACCGATATTTCCGTGCACTTGCGGACCTATCATTTAAGTAGAAAAGTTCAAGTAACTCGAGTACATTCATCAATAAAAGTTATAAACCATCGAGGCCCAGAAACATTTGGAATAGTAGATGGACCCCAAACATCAGTATGAATGAGATAAAAAGGAGATCTACTTCTTGTATCACTTAAAGGAAAAGGCACACACTTATGTTTTGCGATTTCACATATTTCACAATGAAAAATTTCAACATTAAACCCAGAAAATAAAGATGGAAACATAACTTTGATGACTCTAAAAAAAGGATGCCCTAACCGACAATGAAAAAACATAATTTTTCTTTACGAGAAAGCATAGACTCCGACATAAATGGGTGAGATAAATGGTTTTTTGGTGTGGTGGATAAATTTGGTTCCTCAAATAATAAATGTCATTTTCCTGTCTAGAACATCCAATCACCCTCCCTGATTCCTTGTCTTGAAATTCACTGCAATCATTTCGAAAAATCACAGTACAAGATAAATCATTTGTGAGTTTTTATATAGAGACAATGTTTGTGGCCAACTTTGGGACATGAAGCACATTTCATAAGGTTATGGAGGAATTTATTTGAATATCTCCAATGACAGCCACGGTTACAAGTGTACCATCAACGATAGCTATTTTCTTATTGTCAAGACAAGGGGAATAAACAGAGAAGTAATTTGAACGCAATGTCTTATGGTCTGTGGCACCATAATCTAAAAATCCATAAGAGGGTAGAAGGAGTTTTTGAGACATTAAATCCAAATAAAAGTGGAAACATACACGAATACGCTAGAGTACATGTACTTGATGAATTTTCCATACGAATGAAGGAAAGTCTCAATCTTAAACCACCTTCAATGGAGGTTAAAAATTCAAATGGAGTCAGAACAGTAGTGGTCAACCTTGGTTAAACTCAGTCAACATCGGTCAACTCTGGTATGAGGTGATTCGTGGCGTCAAACGGTGCTCTTAACAATACAAGGTGCCCAGTCAATTTTGAACTATGTCTGAGAGCACAAGGTGCCCAACCATATTAGTATTTGATTAAGCTAATTACGGATGCATAGTCCCTTAGATTAGAAGCTCTAATGCCATGTGAAAAATAGGAAGAGAATTTTCTGAATGTGCCTAAATTACTTTGCACTCACAACATGCTTACTTCATAGACATGATAATTACAGTGGTAATGAACATATGCAATATAAGGAAGTAATTAAGCTAACACAATTTTCTAAGATACATTGAACTTAATGTTCTTACTATATGATGAACCTTAACTACTTCAAAAGTGGAGAATTAATATATTTTAATTTCCAACATTTCATGTGCAAGATTTTTTATGGTTGGTGTAAACAATGGTTCTTTGAGTTCCTTATACATACGAGTCACTATTCTTCTAACAATTTCCTTTGAAGCGTCAAACCCATTAATGATGAAAACCACACGAAGTTTCTTCAGAGAATGAGAATGAGAAAATTGTGCATGAGTAGTCATGGTAGCGTGAGTGTTGAGAATGAGAAAATTGTTGATTGAAATAAAGCGCGAGTGAGTGTTTTTTATGTTGTTAAATTGGGTATAAGCTCTTTCCCATTGTTCTCTCTCTTATTATGGCACCCTCCCAAATGAGTGTTGCCAAAAGATCATAATAGAATTAAGTTTAGTTCGGACCAAAGACTGAATGTGACTGAAATAGCCAATTTAAGAGCACCAATAAACAATTTGTTCATTCCTTGTGTTTTAGATCATTGTCCACCATGTCCCAGTCTAAAATTCGGTTTTAAAATCCGAAAAAAATCAAGGAACAAAAGTCTCCTACAAGAGACTTCTAATTATGATGGAGTGGAAAGATATAATTGTAAACGACAAAACATTACAACTCACATCCGTGTTTCTTCCCTTATGATCGTAGATTCTAAAAAGCGTGAGTGTTCAAACCCTCTCTCCCCTCTTTCTCACTACAACTAAACAACACAAGTATTGGACCTCTCTCCTATCTCTCTCTTCAACCTCTCTTCTACTAAACACATCGTAAGTGAATCCCCTCTTCACAACAAAAAAAAAAAACTAGTATATTATTAGGGTCGATAGTCAAAAGATACATGGCACCACCAAACTGTGGGTATGTATTTTTTAAGAAGCGTGAATATATTATAAATGATGTTTTTCTATGCATTGATGGTGTAAAATGCTTTAAATATGCATTCAATCAAATCATATATAATATCATTCGTATATATTACTCCATCCGTCCCAAATTAACGACGTTTTGAGCATTTCACACGTATTAAGAAATGCAATTAATTTTGTGTGGGAAAAAGATATTATGAGTTGTTTTACAAAATTGTCCTTAGGAAATGATATGAGAGAGATAAATGAAAGAATTGAAATGAGAGAGTAATAAATAGTTAAAGATATAATAGGAAAGGTAACGTTAATGCTTTATTGGTATTGTAAAACGACATATAATTTGAGACAATTTTTTTTCTTCCCAAAACGACATATAATTGGGGCGGGAAGAGCACTGACAAAAGAATAGATGACAAATGAGAGAATAAAGAAATAATTAAATTATTGATGTTTGTCGTCTAATTTATAGTGATTTTTTTTACGTAATTTATAATTTTTCCATAAAATAATATTTTGTTACAAAATTTTATGCGGTTTTTAGATAGTTATTTGATAGATAATAGTTATTTGCCAGATTTCAGATTTCTTGTAATGAGCTATTTGATATATATATATATATATATATATATATATATATATATATATATATATATATATATATAGGGTTGCTAACTTACTCCAATCTTTTGAAAAAAAAAAACCTACTCCCACCTAAAAATACGGAGTAAGTTAACAAACCTACTATCACTTGCATTTTACTAAAAATCCAAGTCTTTCTTTTTAACAACTACTTAAACATAACGATGAATGCTTAAAAATAATGATGAATGCTTTGGCCGAAAAGAACTTGTTTGTTGGTTATGGTATTGGGCCGCAAAGACAAAGTCCTATTACTCACCTTCAGTTTGCGGATGATACTCTTTTGGTTGGTGATAAGAGTTGGACAAACATTTGAGCTTTAAAAGCGGTTTTGATTCTTTTTGAAGCAATTTCTGGGCAGAAGGTTAACTTTCATAAAAGTGTGCTAGTAGGAGTTAATATTTCTGATTCTTGGTTACATGAGGCAGCTCTGGTGTTGAATTGTAAGCATAGTCGTTTCCCGTTTTTATATTTGGGGCTGCCTATTGGTGGGGATCCTAGGATGTTGAGATTTTGGTATCCTTTGCTGGACCAGATTAAAAACAGGTTGTTAGGTTGGAAGAGTAGAAATTTTTCTTCGGGGGGTGTAACACCCATATTAAGATTGCCTAGGATCTTATACGAGTATTAAAATTTCGTACTGGATACATTAATTTACAATATAAAAAGTTCATTCAAATATTACATCACATTGTAATATTATTCCAAAGTTTATACAACATCTCTGATACAAGTACATCAAAAGTACAACCACATAATACAGTCCAACTATAAAACATATAACATCAGCACGATCAGTCCAAAGCTTTTTCCTTACCCTTGTTGCGTGCTGCCTGAGATCCTGCCTGTGAACCTGCACCAGAAGGAATGGGATGAGACATAATGTCTCAGTGAGCTCTACCCAACCTACTGTTGGCAACCACAGGGAACCTAGGGTCGCCATGCCTACCTTGGCAATTTAGGGGAATTCTAGAATCGCCAAGTCTTGTAAACCTGCCTATAACTGTAACTATAACCTGCCTGTAACTGTAAACTTCCTGTGACTATAACTATAACTATAACTGTAAAACATAATACAATTAAAGTGTTTTATGTTAGCTGTTAGCGTTGAACAAACAATTAATCTGAGTTCGTTTTACGGAGTGCGGCCCGGGTGAAGTAACCCCGAGGTACATCTCCCTATAAACCGGTGAAATTCCTATCATATCAGGCTAACACCGGACTCCCTATAAAACGTGTGGACAATCCTCTCGGAGAAGTCCCATCCGGCGAATCCCGGAGTTTGCTGAACACGCCCTGTAACTGTAACTGTAAAACGTGCAAGCACGCCATATCTTTGATATATTTCTTTAACTTTAACATATGAACATATAATCTGTTACTATAATCATATAACATTCCTGTAACATATAACCTATAACCTATGATTCTTGGCTTATCGTTCTCATAAGCCACCCGTTGGAAAACCAACACTATAAACTTAATTGGAACTATGTTGGTCGAAACATGCCTATTACTCTTGTATCCTAATTGAATACATCTATAATCTTGACCCTCATACTCTTAATTCTTGCTTTCCTATCAAGGATTCGACATATCGTTGTCATATGCCGCTATTAGAGCTTACCTATACATTTAACCTTAGTTCTTACATCCCCAAGCCTTGCATAATTCTTGCTCCTATACTTTCATAACCATTGGAAGCATTTAGAATGAGTTGAAATGGTGGTTAAAGTTTCTAAAATGTATTAGGAGAAAACATTTGCAAAAAGCCATGCCCGCGCGCACCAGGACCCCCAGAACAGCTCAACTATGTTGTGCTGTTCTGGCTTGGTCGCTACAAGCGCCAGCTGGTCGCTACAAGCGCCAGGCTGGTCGCTACAAGCGCCAGTAGGCAGGGGGAAATCCTGCCTGGTCGCTACAAGCGACAGCTGGTCGCTGTAGCGACCATGACAGCACCAGTCATGTATAAAAATGCATTTTTCCACCATTTTTGCCCATTCAAGGATACCCAAGCTTCCTAAACATGCTAGGAGTGATTTTCCTTCATAAAATAACAATTTGAAACATATATAAGCAAGGATTTAGCAAGCAAGGAATTTAGGGTAAAACTCTAAAACTTTTCTATAACTTGCATAAGCTTGCAAAACTCATAAAACTCACTCTAGATGGGTTCTAAAACCCAAGATGAGCTCACCTATAACTGGTATTAGGCTGGCTAAGCTCCAAACCTTGAGCTTCCACTTGTGAAATCCTCTTATCCTTGGTTTTTCCCTAGCTTTCCTTGTTCCAAGTTTTTCCAAGACTTGATTGCTTTAATCACAAGTGTTTAAGGAGAAATTGATGGATTAAAGGTGAAGAGTGGTGAAGGGCGAAAATCTAGAGAGAGGGAGGAGAGATTTCAGATTTTTAGAGAGAGGAAATATGTGATAAATATGAGTTTTTCTCATATTTATCCATTTTAGTCCTTGTCTCAATATTACAACTTTGCCATTTCCAATACGTTTAATTCCTGTAACACTGTTAAATGTCTTGCTTAAGCGGGATATTACAGGGGGTCGTTTGATTCTTCTTAAATATGTGTTGTCCTCCATTTTGGTCTATTATATTTCCTTCTTCAATGCCCCCTCGGGTATCATTTCTTCCCTTGAATATATTTTAATGCTTTTTTTTTGGGGGGGGGGGAGGGGGGGTTGAGGACTTTAGGAAAATAACCTGGATTAATCGGGATACTTTGTGTTTGAAAAAAGATCATGGTGGCTTGAGGGTTAGGAGGTTAAAGGAGTTTAATTTAGCATTTCTTGGTAAATGGTGTTGGAGGGTGTTGGAGGATGCTGGAGGAGATGTATAGTTTATGGTATAAGGTGTTATGTGTGTGTTATGGACAAAAAGGGGGGTGCTTGTGTGTTGAGAGGGGATGATGGGTCGGTGTGGTGGCAGCCTGTGAGAAATATTAGAGAGGGAGTAGGGCAGGTGTGGATGGAGGGTGGTTGAGAGATAATATTAGTCGGAAGGTGGGTGATGGGAATTCTACTTTGTTTTGGTTAGATCCTTGGCTGTGGAGGATATGTTTTTTATGGGGTGGGGTGTGAATGGTGAGGCGTGGAAGTGGCGTAAGAGGTTATTCGCTTGGGAGGAAGAGTTGGTGAGGAAGTGTGTGGGGCGTCTAACTTCAGTGGTTTTGCAGGCTGGATCAGCTGATAATTGGATTTGGCATTTGCATTCATTTCATTCCTATTCTGTTAATAGTGCTTACAACAAACTGACAGAGGTGGACATCAACCAACCAAAATCATCGTAAATCTGTCTAGTTGAAGGTTGTTCCTCTTAAGGTATCTATTTTTGCTTGGAGGCTTTTGCGTAATAGAGTGCCGACAAGGGATAATTTATTGCAAATGCGCATCATAACAACTACTGAGTAGGGATGCACAACGAATTGTGGTGGGAACGAGGATATTGACCACGTTTTTGTTAAATGTGATTTTTATAGTAGACTTTGGTATTTTATTTCTGGTTGGATTGATTTCTCTACTGTTTACAATGGCAGGGTCCTAGAGCATATCTATCAGTTTAGTAGTTTTGGGGGTTTTCGTATAAGGTTCAATGCTCCCTAAACATTATTTGGCTTTTTGTTGCTTGGACCATTTGGAAGGATCATAACAGACGTATTTTTCAGTGGAAGGATGAAAACTTGCAGACTCTTTGTGAAAGGGTAAAGTTTCAGTCATATTGGTGGTTTAAGTCGAAGTATGTTTTATTTTTTTTTGGTTACATAAGTATGTTTTATTTGGTTACGTAAGTCGAAGTATGTTTTATTTGATTTTGACTACCAATTATGGAGGCTAAATCATATAATACATTTTTAAATACGAGGGTTAGTTTACATCTCTCCTAACAATTGATGCATTTTTACTATTATTTAGTTTTTGTTTTTTTGGCAGAATTTAGTTTTTGTTTTAGAAGGTTGTAATTAATTTTTTTGACTAAAGAATGTCCCGATTAATGTTTGTCTCTTTCCTCACATTAGTAGTGTTCTTAATTAAAATACCTTGTTTTTTTTTTTGACAAGATAAAAAACCTTGTTGTTGTTGTGGTTATTATTATTATTATTATTATTATAAAAAAAAGTGAAACCTCAAATTAATTCAATGACCGTATTTCAATTGTTCAATTTAGAATCTTAAACAAAAATATAGAGAGTATCAGAGAGAAAAATAGAAGCACGAAAGTTGAAATATTTAGCGCTAAATTACTAATATTGTCCATCCAAATATGCTGAATTTGATCTCATATTGGTGAAATTGAAGTTTTTTTTGACGTTGGTGAAATTGAAGTTGATTAAGGAAGAATCAGTTTGAAATTGAACTCCATTTTCAGTTTCACCGTTATAAATTTCATAAACACCGAAAACCTCGTAATTTTCAATCAAAACCAAAACCAAAACCTTGTAATTACATTACATATATAGTTGAGAAGATGAATAAACTATAATTTTGCTCGACCCCTTTAATACAATTCAAGATAAAAACAAATAAAATTAAAATGGAAAATGAAAGTTCATAGAAATGATAATTCAGTTACTTGGAGGTGAATTTTTTGAAGGGTTTTTCTAATACGTGCAAATATTAAAACTTGTGTATTAATATTAAGGGTTTTTCTAACATGTGTAAATTTGCACATGTTAAGAAATTTAAAAAAGTAAATTTGCATTAAAACTTGTGTATTAATATTAAATGTGTATATTTTTCATAAATAATTGTTGTTTTACAATAAAAAGTTTTCATTTTTAGTTGTTATAACTTGTGTATTAATATTGCACATGTTAGACAAACCCTTTCTTAAAAAAACAATGTTTCCAACAAAAAAAACAATGTTTCCAACCAAAAAAAATCAATACAAAAAGCAAATTACAATAGTGCTCATTCTAGTGTTTATTAAAGATATGATGGAGTTTTTAGTAAAATATAAGTGAAAGCCTGAGAGTAGACTTGTTAACTTACTTCTTCATGTTTTTATGTTAGAGTAAGTGTGTGTGCGCGTATATCTACTATATACTATATATCTATACTATATATAAAGAGAATATAAGATTTTGGGGGGATTTTGGGTTGACTTTTTTGTTATTCCAATTATACATTTAAACAAATTTTTCTATAATAATGTTATATTGTTGGTGTTATTAAAAAAGATAAGAGTTTTTGTTATATTTCTTATATTATTGTTGTCAATGAAAAAGATAAATATAACTTGTTGAGTTTGTTACGTTTGTTATATTATTGTTGTCTTTAAAAAAAAATATGGTTTGTTGAATTTGTCACGTTTGAAAGTCACAAATATCTATACTTATAATTTTAATCTATATAAAAAAATTATAAAAAAATATTGTTTGTAATTTAAACAACACTCGGTGGATTTAGTCCCAAATTGGATAGATATGATTCTTGAGAAAGTTTATAAAGATGAGACACTCCTCACCATACAAGCCGGTTTTGTAAGGATGAGTTATGTCTCATAATTTGTGACATGATATCAGAGCCTATCATGTCTATCGTTGGACTTTCTGCATCATCCACGCTCAAGCCCATTGGATCGGGCTGAAGCGTGATGTGTGTGTTAGCAGCCAACACTCGGTGGATCTAGTCCCACATTGGATATGTATGATTCTTGAGAAAGTTTATAAAAAGGATGCACTCCTCACCATACAAGCCGCTTTTGTAAGGATGAGTTAGGCCTCATAATATTCGTAAAATTTCTATAAAATATCGTTGATAATCTACACGCGTTAGCGCAGTAAATCATGCTAAAAGAACACTCATACACACACATATATAGTGTCTACACACTTTGCATATGATTACTTCTATTAAGGAACTTATGGCCGGGAAAAAACAATATTCTTATATATTCTTAATATTGACACCTAATAATTATTTGAAACCCCATCCTTAATGCATTCCCCGTACGTTGTGCTCTCTTTAGTCTTAGGCTTATTAAACTTCAGGTGACTTTGTCCATGTTTGACATGACCCAAAATTGACATATGCACTTCAATAGAGATGTGAGGGTGAGATGCAAATAATTGAGAACGTGGAATGACAAAAGCCAAAGGAAGGCGTATAACGTCGAAACAAAGCTTTTCAATGATTCTTCCTACATTATTGATAGGGTGGGTTACATATTATTGAATTTTGGTCGAGAATTGAGATTGGAGATCAATATCAAACTACTATTAATCAATTATTACACACCACTATTTATTGAATTGAAACAAAAACGATAATTAAAGTTAGCAAGCTATTACAAGTACATACATATCCACTACCACCTACTTGTGTGCATGAAACTCAATGAATGATCATTTCAACCACCTTAAAGTGAAATACATGTCTTTATTACCAAAATGATAATGAATGGCAAAAAGCCTTCACTACGTTTTCCCTTATCGTCATCTTAATTTTGGAATGATTGAAATCACGTTCATTTATTTTTCACTAAAATAGAAAGACAATACTATAAATGATTTAAATAATAATAAAAATAATTGCACAAAAATGGAAGGCAAACAAACAACAAATCGCGCTGTTAACCATTTTTATATGACAAAACAAATCTGCTTAAACACAACATCCATCAATCTAAGACAAAACATTGCTATGCATGATCATTTGAATTCTCTTTAGAAGGTTAACAACCTCTAGTGCTAAGAAATCAAAAGTGGCAAACGCAAATGATATAAAAACATGTTAATATCAATAGTAAAAATAAATTTTAGAAGATTATTAATTTGTTTCTTAACCAGTGTTCTTAAGGTACTTGTTAGCATGATCGTTTTGTTTATTACCCTTGGTAAGAAAAAGTAGTTCAAATTTATATATCATCAATCAATTATAATTTTAAATTTTTTAAAGATATTTGAATTATTAGTAAAAAAAATATATTAAAGATATTTGAATTTAATTATTATTATTTTTTTGAGACAACTAATTATTTTGAAACTTATAGGATTGATTGTGATTGTTTGACAATGTAAATTTCGTTTGCACATATAGAGAATCAAATTAGATTTTTTAAAATAAATGATAATTAAAAGAGAAAACTGATTTTAGAGACAGTAACTAGTGTTTTTGGGTAAGACAAAAACAAAACGTAAAGTTCTTGTGTGTCATAATTCAAACATGGACTATACTTTCAAATTCAAAATACAATTAAAACTATTTTAAATTTAATTAAAAGATTTAATTTGTATGGTCCAAAAGCACAAACAATATTTATAAAATAATAAACCCCCAAGTTTTTACAAACTCTAATCGTAGGGGTTTACGTGAAAGTGGAAAAAAAACTTTGTATGTGTTAGTGAAAGTATTGAAAGTCTCGTGCTCAATAGAGAAATCATATCTGTATAACCATTTGTGACAACATTCTCACTCGTACTCACATGTTGTTCTTATTCTCTCTTCCTTTTTCTCTCTCAATTGTCTTTGACCAATAAGAAGAGAGAAAAATATGGTGGTCACGAAAGTTGTCATTAAATAAATGTACAAATATCATTGATCTCCCTAATAATGTGATATTGTCATAAAGGTGTTTATAATCATAACTATTCTTAGTTAGACTCAAAACAAGATGCATGATAATAAAACTTATTTAAGATTCATTGTGTCACATATATACGTTTCAAATGTATTGTCTTAGGCCATGCTGAAGTGTATTAAGAGTCTTATGTTCTATAAAATGCACTTAAGTCTAAATTATATAGTGCTATACGAGATAAATGTCATAACTGACGAGAGACTCTTGCGTAAATCATTGGAGAGATATACTCTCCAAAATGAAATATAAATAGAGTATTTAAAAAGTTTATGTATGTGATCCAAAATATAAACTACATATATCAATTTTTTTTACAAATACATATATCAAATTTTTAAATATATTTTTGTTTTTATTTTATCAGGTGAGAGTAAACTGCAAGTTATGTAAAGTGTATTTTTTTTTTCATGTGCTCCATAATGTTGCTTTTACTCATCTCATTCCGGTGATGCTTTTAAGTTTATAAACACCACACCACGCTTGCAAGGTTAAACTATCTTTCTTTTATCTATTTTAATATAAGAAAGGCTAAAAAAAGCTATATATCTTGTGGTGTACCATAACATCCAAGCCACAAGCGTCTCATATATTTTTTAAAGAAAACATGCTTATATTAAAATAGATTGCATTTATAATAATAGTGTTAATACAATCAGAAACATCATAATGAATTGTGGGACTAGCCGACAACGTGGTCACGTCTGTAAGAACATGAGCAACCACATTTACTTGTCGTCTATTAAACTCCACCATAAAATTTATAAAATGTGAGGAGTGAAGAGAAAAGATTCGAACATGTTGTAATAACGTGACCAAACTCTGTTACATCTTGTCGATTTGAGTTGAAAGCATCTGCTGTGAGCTTCAAATCTACCACAAAATCCACAAGCATCTCATATTTATTCTTGTGGCTGTTCATGTTTATAAGTTTTATTCTTTCAAAAAAAAAGTTTATAGTTTTATTATTTGACTAAGCTTTTAATTTTGAATAATGGACTAAAATTCATATATTATGCATTAATATACGGTTTTATAAATCGTGTTAAAAAATGTGCACTCCACGTGACATGTACAGTGTCACCCCTACAAGCATACATGTCTTAAGGAGTATTTTTTTTTTGAAAGAATATCTTAAGGAGTATTGCTATGTTTGGTTTCATGCAAACCATGTTAAAATTAATGTTTTAGGTCCATCATTTTTAAAATTGAGTATTATTTTTTTTTCTTTCAAAGTTTTTCACCTCCAATTAATATTGACTTCTTTTTTTTCCGCTGATGTTATAAACTTAAACGGTACATGCTAATAAAAAAATGCTATAAACAAATAAAAATGTTATAAGATTGTGGATTTTTTTTTTTATAAAAAAAATGCTATAAACAAATACAAATGTTATAAGATTGTGGAATTTTTTTTTATCAAACATATATATTTCATTCATAAGGGCAATCAATTATAAGCTATCGTATGTCAACTGGATAATTGACATTGCCAAAGAGAGACATAATATTTTTATTAGAGATCCATCTCAATATATTTTCTAACAAGAGTACAAAGCCATTTATTAGCTCCTAAAAATTGTAGCACCAAATTTAGAATTTTGCGAAAAAGAAAATAAAAAATAGTCATTTAAAATATCCAAATCTCTAATATTTTGTTTTAAAAAGTACTGCGACAAATTTACACGTAAATTTTATATAAGAGAAAAATTATGAGTTCGAACTCACACACCAATTCATCAATTATATCTATATTTTTATTTTAGAATTATATCTATAATTTTTAGCCATCTCAATTGTATTTACCACATGTTGTCTCTAATGAATTTTTTTGACAAGGTCCTTGATAATTTTTTTTTAAGGATCTTGATGAAAATGTTAACACATGAAATAGTGTTTGATGAATGGATTAATGTGTCACATTTTTGACAATTTCAAAGAATTATTTGTATTTTCTATTAAAAAAAATAATTATTTGTGTTTTTTTTTAAGAATCTAAAAGTGAATAAAATTTTAATTTAAAATTAAAATTAAATTTAATTAAAACAGGTTGGAAGAAAAAACCCACGTTAGTTTTCTCTGAGAATTTCTCAAAATCATAACACTGAAAAATTGAAACCCTAACGCCGCCGCACAGCTCACAGAGCCTCCGTCTCCGATCACCGTCAGCCGTCCAACAACCGCCGTTCATCAGATGGCATTGCGAGGAGTTTGGCAACTGAAGAAGCTCGTTGTTAGCTATAGCGATTGGGGTGGAAGTAGCAGAGGCATTAGGTATATACACAACAATCCCTTTACATCCTTCAATTTTCAATCTCAATTTCATTGATTTATGCTTTCTTAAACCCTAAAGTTTTCATTTTTTTTATTTGGGTATTTGTGTTTGTTGAATTATCGTGGTTTTATGCTTCCATTTTCTTGTTTTTATTCAAATAGTGGTATATGTCCCAACCCACCCACATAATATAGTGAATTGTGGAAAATAGCGGTTTGTTCGAATTCTGTGACATGGCAATGCTATAGCTGTTACTGGACAATTACCGAACAATAGCGATTTGATCAAATTCTGTTTTGACTATGTTATAGAGCTCTAGCGTCACTATTTAACAATACTGAGATTGATTACAGTCTTATATGGTTGTTTTTGTTTTACTAGTTACAAGGTTTCTGTCAGAATAAACTCGAATTACTGTGCTTGTTTCTAATTCTAAATGTCTAGGTGATATGATAGTATAGGTTAATAACTGATGTCTAGGTGATATGATAGTATAGGTTAATAACTGAACTTCATGTCGGAGTTTAAAAACCTATTCTTTTCAGACCTATTAAACACCGACATTGACATGTTGACTCTGGTAGTAATTTGAGAAACTGATATAATTGAATGTAATCACATGTGTCAGTGTTGTGTTGGACACGCCTTCGATCAGAAGTGTCGGTGCTACAGAACTTCAGATCGAGTAAATTTTATTAATTATAATATTGGTGATTTTTTTCTTAGAGCATATTGCAACTCGATTGCTAGAACCAAAATGGTGTTCTAAACATATATGAAAATAGTTTCTTTTTTCCGTGGAGTTTTGAAACCATTTAAAATCTGAATGGACCCATCTTTCAGTTGCTTTGACTGAGAAGTCCGTTGAATAAAATGGTCAAGAACAATTCTGCTGTGGCAACGGTTCTACACTCCGAATCCGATGCTGGAATTTTTAAAAAACTGTTTTTATGGTTTGAGGACAATGCTAATAACAGGGTTGTAGAAAGTAGTTTTTGCTGAAGCCACTTGAAACCTGAATGGACCCATCTTTCAGTTGCTTTGACTATCAGAGGCGTTGAAAATCACGTTCTACAAGTCAATGCCATCTAATCACACTCCAATCTGATGCATACTATTTTTTTAAAAACTGTTTTTATGGTTTAAGAACAATGCTAAGAATGACGTTGTAGATGGCCTGTAGTTTTCCTTTTGCCTGATTGGCTGTGACTTCATGTCACTTCAAAATCACAACCTTTTAACAATCAAGTCCGAGAGAAGGTTTAAATTTAATCTAAGTTATGATAAGCACAAAGCTACTTCTGATTGTCTTTGAATTTTACCTAGTACTAAAGGCTTGGAAGTTGGAACAATATGCTATGAATAATCTTTTTCATATTCTCACCTGTTTTGAATAGGGGATTCTTACTTCTAGTTTTACATATATGATAGGGCATTTATGGAGTCGCATTTGCCAGCGTTTAAGGAGGCGAACCCTCAGTTAGAGGTGGACACTGAAATGATTCGTGGCCAGCATCCACATCTAAAGGCTTTTTACAGTAAGATTCTTGGGCTCACTCGTAACTTTGTCGCAAAGAATTTTTTTTCGTAATTGTAATTGACGATTCTCTTGTGGAAAACAGAGAACCATAATGACCGAGTGGTGTGTGTGAAGAATATGGATCCGGAAGAGATACTTCTGCATGCAACCAGGCTAAGGAATGCACTGGGAAGGAAAGTAATTAAGCTGAGGACAAGACATGTAACCAAACACCCTAGCGTGCAAGGTACATGGACAACTGCTTTGAAATATTAGGATGAAAAAAAGAAAGTTACCTTAGTAGTGCTAAGTCAATCCTTTTCTCTGGTCTGTTAATCAAATATTTGTGAACTGGTGAGCTTAAGTTCTCATGTTGTTTGGCGCAATTGCCAGGATTTCAGTAGTTCAAATGCCTTCTTTTATTGTTGGTTCCGTCAGTTAAACACCATAGCTTAGCCTTTTAAGTGTTTGATTGATTAACTATCAGCTGATTGTGGCTAAGAAACCGAGTTTGTTTACTCTGTTATATATTGTTAGTTTGTAATAATAGCTATTCATAAGAGTTCTGAAATTATTTTGCCTTTGTACTTTTTTTTATTTTGTTAGAGACCCATGCTATACTTTACTGACCAAAGAAAAATTATTCATAGTTACTATATAATGGAATATGTATTAATCAATAAATATTGTAAAACACTATTAAACTATTTTGTATATCCAAATAGCTGCTTCTCAGTACAAGGCCATATAATTGTTGGTGGCCTATTCAACATTATTAGCTCTTCTAATTGGCAATTTGCTCTCTCAGTTGTATGAGCTCCACCAAACCATACGTATTCAGCAGGGTTACTGCATACCTAAAAAATTTCTCTTCCAGTTAATCCTCCTACACGCAGATGCTCTGTATACTCCACTTCCACAGCAGGCTGTCGTTCCATAAATTATCTACAGTGTGTGGACAACAATATCAAAATAGACTCAAACCACAGTATTACGTTAAAGTTTAAAATTTGCCATAACTTACCATATTTGAAAGTTGTTGATTTTGTCCAGAAGCTGCATTATAGTAGTTGAATATTGTATCCTGGTAATGTGCTTTTTAACTTCTTTAGTGCTACAGATAGAGCTCTGTTTTGTTCTCTTGCCATTACTTACACTACTTCATCTCAGCCACCACTCCTTTGAGCCTTCATTGCTCTAGCTTTTGGGACACAACCCAAAAGCTCTGCATTTTGAAACCAATTTTTCTGCCTTCTAGAAACTAATTGCTGCCTCCAATACTTAACAAGCATACCATTGTTCAAAACCCTCTTGGCTTTTATTATCAGCCAATGTTTGCTTTAATGACTTCACTGCATCCTTGAAATCGCTCAATTGCCGAAATAATCATCAAGTGCCCAATTGCAAGACTACAGGGACGTCTAGTGGACTTATTTGGGTTTTTCTTATCACATAAGCACCTCTATAGGGTTTAGAAGAACTTATACAAATAACTGATGATATGCCTACAATGTTTAAAACTTATTATAAATGTTTTATACAGGGCTTGTGCAAAGTTTCCTTTGATTTTAGAAACAATTTATGCATCATTTGAATGCAAATTAACTCAGAAATGAAATAGTCAAGAAACAAATGAGAAGATTTATCTAGTGGGGTGTCACTTTCTACTTTCGGATTGGTGTAAGGGAGAACTCCTGCCTTAGCTGATGCCAAACTAGTCCTATCAGTAAACTGATGTGCACCATGCTGCAGGTATGGTGTAAGATAAGTGAATTTGCAAATTGAGCTGCAATCCACAATACGCTACTCAGTAATAAGTATCAATGCTTTTTCTCATTTAGATGTAACAACTTAAAAGAAACATCAAACTTGAAGTGAACAACAAAGAAATATAACTAGTCCTATGAAGTCAGGGTGGAAAGTGATTATTTCCAGGATCAAAAAGTGAATCCCCAAAAACAACGAGGTAATGGTGTTGCTCCTTTTGTTAGGCTTAGCAGTATAGCACACAACAAAGAGCTCAAACTTGCCATAATCTGCTATGTTATCAATTCTTACATTTTGTTGTAGTTTCCTAAACTTCACTTAAATCTTGGTTTGAATGAGTACCTTCTATGGATTGCTATTGCTATTACTTTTGGTCACAGACCATTTCAATTTTTTGCAGAGATCAATAAATGGAATTGGTTTCTAAAGTAGTAACTTTTTTATTGTGAGTGTATGTCTATTTGTAGGCGTAGGAGTGATGTATAAAGTAATAATCATTTAAATAATTTTATGGTTTAATTATTATGTCGGTCCCTAATCTTTAAATTAGTTTCTAAACTAAAAATATTTGTAATAGTCTTCCTGTGATTGAATTCCTAAATTTTAATTGGAGCCGTGAATTATATAAAATCCGCAGTTGTGTCAATGATAATTGTTAAGAATGAAAGATTCAATTAAAATTTAGCAAACTTACTTTAAAAAAGCATGATGTTGATCACAAATTATATAAAAGTGCTATATGTGCAGATATTGTTTCCCTTAGTAATGAAATTCAAATCTATTATATAAGGGCTTGGTACAATAAAGCTTTGAGAAGCAAAAGCAAAAACAGAAGAAAGAAAAACAATGCATAAGCAACTACGGAAAAGAACCCTCAACCCTCATAGCATCAGCCAATATAAAGTCCTTAAGCCAAGCACAGATTTATTAAAACCTCAATCTCTAAACAATAATAACTTAAACATATATACATCATTTATTTTGAAAGAAAATTTAAGCAACCAAACATGCAAACTAATCCACATTGTTTTGTTTGGTAGATCACTCAAATTTCAAATAGTTTTTTTAGATTGTAAGGCCATGTGACACTGCCATTTCCAATCCATATCAATTTGGCGAAATATTGATTAGCTTTCTCTGTAGGATGATGAGAATCAAAGAATACATGTTCATTCACATTGTCACATAACTCAAATTCTTTTATCCTTTTGTTCCCTCCACAGCTGTCTTCTTCTCTATAAGGGCCACTTCCACAACATGCTACACTTGCTTCTTTAAAGCCTTCCCAAAAATTTATTAAACATAACATTAACAATGATTAATATATATGCTCACACATAAAAATCACTACATAATAATTAATAGTTTTCATTAATGTGTACCATAGTTTGAAGGATACTTCATCACTTCAGAAAATGCACTGTAGAAATCAGTGATTGAATATTTGAATCCCTTTAGCTGGTTCTCTAGCTTCTGAAGCATTTTTGTGAGTTTATTGCTGTGTAGTCTTGCCACTGCTGAAATTTCGTCTAAGCATTCATCTTCTCTTCCATTATTGACCAATATTCTTATGCTAGGATAGCAGCCTATAGGACCCAAATTAAGCAACCCAAATTTTCTTCCACCTAGGTCATAAATTTCCTATAAATAAACATATCATATATATTGTTAGCACAAAAGTAATATCATATATATTGTTAGCACAAAAAATCAAGGCTTATAAAACTTTACATACTTTGATGACATTTGTGAGGTTTCCAATGACAATATCAACAAATTGTTGATGATCAACAGGTAGAAGCACACCCGAGTTTGGATCCAGAAGACTACCATAGTCATTGCTTCCAACACTAAATAAGTATACAGATTTGGACAACAATTCTTTTGTTTTTTCATGTCCCAATTTCTCCCTGAATAAATTCTTTACCTTTTTTAAATAACTCAACTGAGTTTTGAGGTCCTATCACCTATATGTTAACAATCAAAAATTCAAAATCCAAATAATGTTTATATTAGTATATACTATATATATATATATAGTTTTAATTTTAGAGGTAGAAAAAGATATTCAATGAATTTAAAGACGAGCTTACACTTCCTTGAGAAGTTTGAGAGAGTGCACCAGACCCTCCTGATGCAAAATTAACTCCATAGATATATTCAGGGTGACCTGGATGCAAATATGGTGGAAGTAGAGGCAACTTGGCATACTCAGCTGCAAAAAATTAGACAACTATTTTGTCATGTTTTGGTTTTCTTAAAAATCAAGGACACAGTAGTACGAGTCTATAGAACATATTCTGTTCAAGTTTCTTCACAATCATATAGTGCATATGTTGTTTCTCATAGCTAAATTTAGCGACAACATTTATTTGTATTATCCTTTTTGAAATTATAATTGTCGTCAAATTTGTTTTTCATTTTTACGAACTAACAATTTTGTCTACGAAATTGTAACACTTTAATCAAAATGGTCCATATGTTAAGTTTCGTCATTAGACAACATCATGTGGTACGTTAATGAAAATGTAACAATCTATGTAATCTCTACATCATGTGACAGGATAAGAACTACTAAAAAAAAAATGTGTCGGAAGGAGAAATTATCTAAGGCTTTGGGAGAATATGTGACACCCTCACTCTTATGGTTATGGAGCAAAATTGAGTAGAGATGTTTAATCTCTCTCTCTCTCTTGTTATCCAAACTGTATTGATTCGTTGTTTTTTCCGGAGTTCCCCCAGACTCCTTAACAATTATGTAGGGAGGATAATTTGAATCTATATACTAACACAACAAAATAAGCATATGTTTTCCCTAAAAAAAATAAACATATGTTTTGAATTTTTTTTTTGGAAAAATCGTACCAACAAAATCTGGTATCATGCGTCCGTCAGAAAATCTACCAGAAGGCTACCTAAAGAAAGTTTGTCCATATGGAGGATAATTTGCCTGATTATCAATGGTTGTATTGATGTCCATTATCAAATAGTGAATCTCCAAATATGAATAGTGCACCATGTTTCTTGGGCAAGCACTTCATGATCATGCTATTGCTAAGGCAGTGATTAATTTGGATAATAATACCCAAACACAACACCAACAAATACATTAATCCCCCATGCTTGCAAGTGGTAACTTAATTAATCCTATGCTTCACTTTGGTATATGCAATTAATATTGCTAATTCAATTTATAGCTTGGTGGTGAGTTCGTGAGTGTATTTATATACAAGTTATGATATTATACATCTGGCTATGCAGCTCACTTCATTACCAAATTCCTTCAACAAGTCTAAGTAGTCAGGGTCTCAACGAATAAAATAAAATTAATTATACTAACATTCTCATTTTGGACTATTAAACAAAAGATAAAACTTAAATTGGATTAATAGTATATGATTTTGTCAAAAAAGGAGGCTAGTATGTAGTCAATCTTTATGCAAAAAAAAATTGTAAGTAAAACTGCTTAATGTAAAGAACTCACGAGACTTTTCCTTTCGTAGATTAGTCTTTTTAGACTTTTTTATGAGAGTATATACTTGCAGTGAGTACTTATTCTACCCGTATTTACCTATATCTTTGTCCTTTAATTTATATTTAAAATTTTCCTTTTTAGTAGTTCTTCAAGATCTTTAAATTCGTACCCAACACTGGTGGAATTAAGGAAGTCATACCCGAGGGACATAGTTACCTCATTGATGTAATTGTTTGAACAAAAATGAAATCTGTGTTGATAACTATTAGTTGAAACATTGACTAACTTTCAAGTTCAACAATAAATATGTAAGGGTAAGTACATTAAACCATGGGGTAATAATCAATTTGGTCCCTAAACTTGCAGTGAGTACAATATCTAAAACTAGGGTTTAGAGTTGTTTAGGTCATGCCTTGAGAATGCTCTCAAGGGGGTTATTTATAGTCTTTCTTGGGCTTTGGTTTTCAGTGACTTAGACCCCAAGTAACTTGGGCTGTAAGTCACAGTTTAGAGCGTTCCAGGTGCTTTTAGAAGCTCTTTGAGGCGACATCTTTAGAGGGACTCGCCTAGGGCTCTTTCGGCCCTTTTGGAGGAAGATGTGCCCTTAATTATATTTTGACGGTCCAGAGTAGAAATCCTATCCATTTTCTATCTTCTCCATTTCTTTCATTTGCAGAGGTAAAAACACAATAAAACCTGAAAATAATTACTAGGTGGGACCCACTTGTTGGTAGGACCCTACAATCTATATTTATGTGTCTCTTTCTAAATGACAATCTCCATTTATTTTTATAAATAGAGAGAATCCTTACTCCTTTTAATGACATTAAGTGTTAACAGCAACACTAATAACATAAACATTTTTTTTTTACATTTTAGAATAAAAAATATTTTTAATTGATATAAAATCACAAATTATTAAAAAAAAAAACTCAAATTAGACTATTCGCTAAAACAATTCTCAAATTGGACTAATAGCTATGAAACTTTGTCAAAAAAGGAGGCTTGTATCTAGAGATGCTCTAAGCCTATTGAATTTGGAAAGATTATTATAATATTTTAAACATTCCTTGAAAATTTCATTTAAAAATATGAAGATTACACGTGAATTGACTTAAAAGTAGGAACTAAAAGTGGTGATGAAAAACTTTTGAAAAACTAAAAGTTAAAGAAAATTTTTAGAAAAACTAAAACAAAAAATTGAGATATTTATAGTAGAGTAGTCAAAACGAGATGCTCGACCCATTTAGGGCCGACCAAACAAACTATGACTTCATAGAGTCTGTCTAAAAAGTCATGTTTATGTATAGGATGCAAATACAGAGCCCAAGTCTGGCCCTTTACGGGTTAAAGGCTAATGGGCCAACCCGCCCATTTTTTTATTTTTTTTTCTAAAACAAATTAAATTGTGTAATTTGAAAAGAAAAAAATCAATTAAAAAAATGAATACACCAATTCGTCTATAAACACAAACTAGTATCCATTTTTCTATTGAACCTGTGATAGGATAGCCTAGCATGTAGGATCAATTTCTCTAAATGTAAAAAGTTGTGGGAACAATAGAATGTAGATCATTTTTCTAATGAACCTCTGGATCAACAATATATCACTTTTCTATTGAACCTGTGGTCTCGTAAGTCATAGAAAATTGCTCATCTTCCATACAAATTTGCTCACTTCCATGCAAACTGACTAAAATACCCACATCGTAAATTAAGTCACGTTCAATATATACCAACGTGAGTTAATTAAGTCATGCTCGGTATACATCAATGTAAGTTAAGTCACGCTGGGGTATATCAATGTGAGTTAAATCACGTTCCGAACACCACCGTGAGTTACGTTAATTCACGTTGGTAACAACCCATTCCTTTTTTAAAAAAATTGCACTATGTGCCTTCTCTTTCAATCACTTTTCCATTCCTTCCTTGCTTCCCGTTCTTTATTTCTTAGGTGAGGTGGGATCCCAAGCAACATCTACATTAGTTTCTTTCTCTGAAATTTGCCTCAACATGTTCCTTCTCTTTTAAAAATAAAAAATTTGTGTTTAAATAATAATTTTTGACTTTTAAATGATTTAAGCATGAATATGTTCATTTGAATGGTAAATTGATTGAAAGAGGAGGCACCCCACCCACACACAAGCACATAGTGCAAATTTTTTAAAAAAGGAATGGGTTTTTACCAACGTGAGTTAACTCACGTTGGTGTTCGGACTGTGATTAAGTCGTGTAGGTTATACACCAGCGTGAGTTAACCCACGTTGATATACCCTAGCGTGACTTTACTCACATTAGTATATACCGAGCGTGACTTAACTCACGCTAGGAGTATTTTAGTCAGTTTGTATAGGAGTGAACAATTTTGCATGAGAGAAGAGCAATTTTCTAAGTCATATTCATGACATATTCATCACCGACTTCTATCTAAGCATCCACCGCCACAATCAAATAATAGAATAACCCAACAAATACAAAACTAAGTTCAAAACAAGTTACCAACTATCCAAAACAAGTTACCCATCATCTAAAATAATAGAAACTAAGTTCAAATTATCTAAAACTAGTTTTAAATTATCTAAAATAACATAAATTAAGTTCAAATGATCCCAACAAAGTCACTTATTCTTCAGTAGGGTTCACATATTCCACATTATTGGATGCATGTACACTTTCATGAGTTTCATCATCTTGATATTGTTGTCATCATCTAATTCTACAAAATAAGAACTTTGGTTGTTAAAAATAAATATATAAACTATGTAACCATTTAAAAAATGATAGAACATTAAAAATCGTACCTTTAAAACCATGTAATCAACTACGTGTGCACAAGAGAACTTGAACCAATTCATCTTTCATTGAACTTCTATGCTTATTCAGAACTCGAGAGCCAATGCTAAAAGTAGATTCTGATGTCATCATTGTTATTGGAATACTCAATATTTTGCAAGCCATCCTTGTAAGATTAGGACTTTTACGACTTCTTTCCTTCCAATAAGCCAAGATATCAAATTCTGTCCAATGGAGGCATCCATAACTCATCTAAATAAGTATCAAGTTCAGATTTTCAAGTACGTGGTACTTGCTTGACTTTTAAATTCTTCAAATTCCTACAAATGACTCAACCACGTAACAAAATTCATACAACAATAATCAAAGTACAAATTTGATGTAGAATAAGAAGACTCGGATATCAAGCTTGTGATATTGTAAAATGACATCAAAATCTCACATTGTTCCCGTCTTTCTCCACTCATCACTTGTAAGACAACATTTAAAATTGAATCACACAAACTTAAGCTATAAAAGGCACGAAGATAATTAATTTCACTTTGATGCATTATAAAAGTGGAGTTCCATCCAGTAACCCAATCCGATCTCAATCCAATTGTTGCATCAATATCAGTATATCACCAAGTTCACAGAGATTTTTTTTAACACATCTATTAACAAAATACTTCAAAACTACATATTTTATAAAAACAAATAAATAGTCAAGGTATTTTTTTTTTGAAGGAAGGTACTTTTTTTTAAAAGCACCGTTAAGTAAAACAAACATACTCTAAGTTACCAGAACTATGACTAGTATTTCCACATATGTTCATACATTATAAGAAAAATCGAGGTGTTACACAATCCGTCTGAACACTCGTGCTACATCCATTTTATGAACACAATTAAGTTATACTAGTGATTAACTATTTCTATTTATTTATGTTGTAAATATGGGAGAATAGTAAATCAAGAAGCAAATCACATGACTTGAAAGAAATCGCTAATAGTGTAAGACCCAATAGTATGAGAGTTTCCAGTAGGACTCCACATTTGAGCTGCCAATTGTTTGTAAGCACTTTCCGTAAGATGGTAAGAATCCCAAAATAAATGTTCATTGGGTTTGCCACATAATTCAAAGTGTTTCTCTCCTCTTTTTCCACCACAACTATACTCTCCTTTAAATGGTCCACTCCCACAACATGCTGATTTTCCTTCCTTCAAGCCTGCATAAAATTAATAACCGCAATTTGTACATATTAATTTGCAAAATTACATATTTTAGAAAAAGTAATTTGAATATGAAGGTGTAATTTACTCTTATTTTAGTTATACTATGAAATATTAATCATACTCATTTCTAAGATAAGACAATCTATTTTACAAAAATGTTAGCAAGACTTGAACCTAAGGCTTAGCTTAAGGGATTCAAATCTATTTCCATTTGAATTAACGTAATGATGGTTGAATAAAACTAATTCTGAAACAAATAATTAAACCTCTCTTATTTTTTTGCAACTAACAAATATTTCAAATAAGGGGTTATAAGGTAGGTTTGATGCGGGGTGGAGGAGTTAAGGAATAATGTGATAATAAGGTTTTAGGGTTCGACCCAAACTCTTGGAATAATGCTAACACTTACTAACAATATAAATATTCACCATTCAAAAAGGAAAAAGAAAACTTGAAATGAGAGGGAGAGTACCATATTTTAAGGGATGGTTGATCATATGAGTGAGATCCGAATTAAAATCATATAGAGAGAATTTAAATCCCCTTAGTTGCTTTTCCAATTCTATGAGAACCACATAGAGAGCTTGATTATGTATACTTGCAAGTGATGAAAGCTCTTCTAAGCAGCTACCTTTTCCTTGTGATTGAATTATTCTAGTTCCTGGAAGACAGCCCAAGGGTGGTAAGTTTAAAATCACAAATTTTTTGGCCCCTCTCTTATGTATTTCCTGAAAATTAAAACAATTATAAATTAGATCCATGAATGTCACATGACCAAAATAAGAAGAATTTTCAATTTGTGTAACATCATATAGTCTATGCATATTAAACTATAGTATTAATTAAAACTTGAGAGCAAAAAGTTGAAATCTATCATTAATTCTGCTACATAATTTAATGAGAAAGGAATTAGATATTGGACTATCATAAAATAAAATGTAAATGCCAAGGACGTTGACTCAAGCACTTCTCTTTTACATGCTTCGTGCTTAGGGGACTGTGGACCATCATAGTTATTCACATTAGCTCGGCCCCTATCATCTAAGATATATATGTCCATCATCGGGTAGCAAAACCCATAACCCGAACACAAGCGTACTCACACAAAAAGGTTAACGTTACATGCATTTACTCGGTCATACTCATACCAGATAAGAGCGCGATATGATGGCAAGGGAAATGAGGTAACAATTATCCGAGTTGGTAGGCCATGATCAAGGCCACAACGAGGAACAAAGCTTATACCGCCAACTCTATATATTGGGAAAACCACAAAACCCTAAGACTTTGTTTGCGAGTTTGGAGGGGAAGGGAGAGAAGGACTTGGAAAAAAAAAGGAAGAAGTAAGTGGAAGAAATAGAAGATATTGGGAGGAGGGGTTTTGGGGGGCTTATTTTACTTCAAAATATAAAACCCTCCTAATTTGGGGAACTAAAAAATTGTAATGGAGGATGGTTTTGGGGGGTTTGAGAGGGTTTATATGAATTCTTCAAATTTAATATATGTTGTTATAATATTCTTAAAATTAAAAATATATTAATCATAAACATTAATTTATCACTCTCTAAAAACATACTCTTTAAAAAAATGTGAAAGATTTCTCAATTTTCCTCTATATTTCTGTCCTCCCAAAGCCCTTCCTTCCTCTCCCCTCCAAACTCCCAACATCATCCACTTTTTACCCAGAATATTAAACAGGTAAAGCCTTGCTTATAGCACATTCCTTAGCAAGATTCACATAGTAACTTAACGAGAACATTTTTTTTATCTCTAATTTTCATGATTAATTTTTTCTTCTAATTAAAAAAAAGTATGTAAATAGGAAGATGTATTGTACCTTGATAGTGGAAGTGAAGTTACCAATCACCATGGCAACATATTCTGAATGAGAATAATATTTTAGAACATCAGAATTTGTCAAAAATGGGACTAAGATAATCATTAGATCCGATGCTAAACATGTAGACAGCATTTGATAACAATGTTTTGGAATCAGAACTGCCTAACTTGTGCCTCAACCAAGTTGTTACTTTCTTGAAGTTTCTTGCTTGTGTTTTGAAAGGTATTACCTGAAAATTTGACATGACAAATCCATCATTTTTCTAGGCAATTCAAGAAAAAAATTGCTGACTACTACTTGTGTAGTGGATTTCAATAAAGAGAAGTTAAAGTTAATTGATGGGAAAAAAATGCACCTTCTTCATTGAGATTAATTCATCCCTTTTTCTTAATGGTGTATGTTGATTATTAAACATGAAGAATTGAGATAACAAATTATTTTAATATTGTTATATAAGTTTGGGAAAAAAAATAATGATCATAATACAAGTTGAAATTTTATTTATGTGTGTTAGTCAAGAATGATCATAATATCAATAGACAAATAAATTCCATTGCAAGTTGTTGTCGAGAAATAACGTAGTTTTAGTGTGTGTTTGGAATTGCGTTATTTTTTTCAAAACTGCGGCAAGAAATCACTTTGCCGTGAAAGTTAGGAAAGCAAGCTTCTCCATTTTCACGGAAGTTGCTCTTTGAAACGTGGGTTTGGCTTTCCCACCACCAAACCAAACATGTACTTAATCCGACAAATATTTGGATATGGTTCAACATAAATAAGACATTGTGTAAGATTGGAGTTGTCATTCGGTAAATTGACAAGAATTGTAAGATATCGATTCTATCAAACAAATTGTATTAGACTATCACATGAAGCTGTCGAGGCAAGTTTGTCAAAGACAAAACGAAGATGTTGACACAATTTCTTGCCAATTTGATTTCTTTTCATTTAGTCTTAGTTTGACGAAAAATCACTAACGGAATTTGTTTTTTAATAGCAAATATATAAAGAAGAAATCTTTTAAGAGAGAATATATACAAATAAAGAGTACAAGAAGCATTATAGTCAAACAATAACAAAATAAATGGATTTTTTCCACAGAAAAATTAAAGCGAAAATTAAAACAATACCAAAAAAATCATCATTGATGGTATGTTATTTGATTTCTCATCAAATAATCGACGATGATAAAAACGTTATTAACAACATCTTGTTAAATTGATTTCTTGTTATTTGTTTTAAGTACTTATTTACTTGATCTTCGACCTATCACCATACGGCAACCACTTCAATAAACTTGTGGACATAATTAAAGAAGGAAAATATTTGTCCATATGGGTGTAAACACGTTCAGAGAAAGAGAAAAAAAAAATAATGTGATAGATATAATAGTCCTCTTTATTAATCAATCCATCGAAGAGTACAAGAAGCATTATAGTCAAGCGATATATTATGTATACTCATAGAAAAATAATAATATAGATAGATTGAAGTGTTAAATAAGTGTTGGAAAATATGAAGTATACATACTAAGGAAATACACCGAAGTTCTAAGTATATTTATGTAATAAATTGTCCTTCATCGACATTTACGTCCTTAAGTATTTAATGTAACAAGTGTCTTAATATTTTTTGTAAATAGGTCCTTAAGTTATATATGTAACTTTAGGCGCAGAATAACTTACATTTTTAAGATCTAAAATACACCAAATTGTTGCACTTAAATAACTTAAAGGACTTAATTGGTACCGTAAAAACTTAAAGAACCAACTTGTTACAATTAATTAACATAAAGGACCTAGGTGGTACGAAAGAAACTTAAAGGATCAATTTATTACAATTAAATAATTTAAAAGACCTTTTGTGTAATTTAGCATATATCTAATTAATCCATTAAAGAATGTTCCCATAAAGTTAAATGAGTGTTGATACGGACATTTCATAATATATGTTGGAACGCGTTTTAATCCTCCGGATTCATTTTATGATAAATTTATAACACCGAACAAAAACTGCGAAAGTATAGCATTGCTTCCTCAGTTAAGATGATAGTGCTTCACTGACATTAACGTGTCAAGCATGCTACGCGCATAGCCTAATAAAGTTGACATGAATTTTTTTGGACAAATACATGAATAAAATTGAGTAATTACCAGGGACGGACCCACTTATACCACATTGTGGGCCAAGGCCCTCCCTTCCATTTTATTTTTTCCTATCATATATATGCTTGACTTTCTAGTTTTGGCCGGGGTGAAAATATGCCGGACCGGACTTTGCTTAAATAGGTCCACTTAGTTGAAAAAACTAAAGTCTCTAAACCTGACATGTTAGCCTGTCAAATGCTTTATTTTAAGTCTGGTTTGACCTATTTAAAAGTCTGGTCTGGCCTATTAGCCTGTCTAAATGCCCAGTTTGTGTTCAATATTATCAAATAGAGTTCGTTCATCAATTTTTCTTTCTTTTCAATTTTTGCAACGTACTTAATATAGATATAAACATTAATTAGATACAAATTAAACTAATAAAACACAATTGAAAAATGTATAGATGGATAGAAACTCAAGAATAATCATGTCTCATAACGATTTCAAACTTATTCTAATAACCATAATTGACCTTAAGCATATCAGTAGCAAGTCTTAACAGTTCACACAAATCAAATAACCATATGAGTCTTAAACGATAACTTAAGAAGCTTCCAAACAAAGAGTTATGTTGTATTGTATCCCAAATACAAAAAAAACTAAAATCAGAACGATTGTGGTATGAGAAGTTGAAGGGTAAATAATTCTTTTTGGTATTACTAAATATCAATAATAAATGTGGAAAAATGTAATATACTCATATATGGGCCGGCTTGATAGGCCTGATAGGCTTTTTTATAAGCCTAAGCGTGACCTATTTTAATTAATAAGCTTTTTAAAAAGCTCAAGCTTGACCTATTTATTAAACGAGTTAGGCCGGACCTGGCTTTTAGTAGGCCGAGCCATAGGCCCCTGGCGAACGGCCTGGCCTATTCCCACCCCTAAGTTTTGGTATCTTAGTCTTCTTTTTTTAAGCAAATGGGGTGCAGATGGGTCTGCAACACCCTAAATAGATTTAAATAAAAAGAGAAAATTACAAAGTTTGAGGGACATAAAACCTAACCCAGTAAACAACCTAGCATGGTTACAAACCACAACAAAACTTAATCCGAAACAAATTAGTATACCACACAATCAAGCGCACCCGCGTACGAGCACGAAACTAAATTGCAAAAAAAAAGAGGTGCATAGTTCACCTGGATCAGACTAGTTCTTCAAAGCGGGGAGTGGATCTGACCGCCAACACGGTAATTACCAGATCCACACGCACCAACAATTTACTACAACAACTGCAGCAAATTAACTGCCATTTCTGGCATATTTCAGTACCGGTGTGGAAAACACAACCAGTTTTAGATGACCAACACACCCTTACGGGTTTTAATAGAACCACAAACCCTTTCGGGTTTTCGAATCGAACCAGACCATGACGGCGGCAAGGCAAGCCACCGCCGTTGAGAGAACACCATCGATCTGAAGCAAAACAATCTTGGTTGAAGGAAATTCCGGCGAAACCACAACCACCACAACACAAGGTCGCGGCGGTTTTGGATCGGAACAGAAGCGAACCCAAGGACCCAATCGTGTAACAACACGATTTAACAAAAACGACGGTGAACGTTGCAACAGAGGCAACACACGTTTGATCAGAACCACCCTTCATTGGCGGCGAGAGCTGAGAACAGAACCTTTGGATTTTGGGACGATGAGGTGGTGCCGTCGAGAAGCGACACGAGCACCACCAGTTGCTAGATCTACATCTTGATAAAAGGTGTTTGGATTTTGGGGTCGTGTAGAGAGGAAGACGGTGATGCGGTGGTTTGGTTAGGTGAGAGAAGAGAGAAGAGAACGAGGTCAATATTTATATTTATTTATATAAATATTAGTCTTCTATGACATATATTTATATTTATAAGTATAATATAATAATAATGTATGCAACCATTAAAGCCATCCATTTCTCCCCTTTATTTTTTTGTCTTTCTTTAATTTTAAGTTTAGAAAAATATACCATAAATAATACTCCATTTAGTCTTTTTTATAAGAGACAAATGAGTCAACAAAATTGATATATCTCGTTCATAATATAAACTAAATATATGAATTTTTGTCAACTCATTTATCTTTTATAAAAAGGATCCGAGGAAATATTTATGTTTTCATATTGAGTTTAGCTTGTATGATTCGTCAATGTACAATTATTTTATATATGCATATAATGATGTGTTGCCACATCAATTAATGAATATGACAACTCATGTGTTTTTATATTCATTAACTCATATGAGAGCACGTTGTTGAATGCATGTGTAAAATATAGTAATTTAACAGAGTATATACTACTTAAATTCTTTCATATTTTATTTTTCTTTTATTTGGTTTCAGTACTTTGTCTAATATTTTTTAACTTAAATTGAATTGATTTATTTATTATTTTAAATACGGCCCCCGTTACTCAAATATTTTGGGTCCGTCACGGGTAATTACTATATACATTTTTTGACGAAAAATTAATCGCTATATACTTAGTCATTTTATATGTCTATCCAAAACATCTTACTAGTTAAAAGTGGCATTAAGCAAAGCACTAGTTATAATGTGAATGAAATAGACATACCGACCCTTGGAAAGTTTCAACAAGTGCACCTGCTCCACCAGATGCAAAATTCACTCCATTATAATATTGGTTATTGTCAGGTTGTAGAAATGGTGGAACCAGTGGAATATTTACGAATTCAGCTAGAAAACAAAAAGTATGACAAAAGACATGAGTAGAGAATCTTGTTTTAAATAATTAAATTGATTTCGATCAAATTAGGTGGAGATAATTTTTTTTATTTAGCAGTCTAGTGATTATAAATTTATCTTACATTTTATGGTGAATAAATAGATATATGACGTTCAAACCCTGACACATACATATATAATGCAATGTTTCTATCAATTGAGTTAAACTTACAGAACCTTAGACATATCTCTGTTTGGTTTCTAAGAAACGGAAAATGTTAAGTAAGCTATAACAAATTTTAATTAATGTTTTTTTTTAATATCAACACTAGATATTTTTACTTTTGTGATGGGAGACATAAAATATCAAAATAATTAGTTCATTATAAGTATAATGATGTAAAATTTACACATCTTACCAATAAAATCTGATATTAAACGGCCATCAGAGAATCGACCCGTTGGGAACTTGAAGTAAGTTTCTCCATAGGGCAAGAAATTTGCTTGGTCAAGGGTTGTAGTGTTTATGTAATTGTTATTGCCAGCATCTAAGAATGAATCCCCAAAAATGAACAAGGCTTTGTTGCTTCTATAATAATCTGTTTTGCTTGCAAAGGTTTGAGATACAAGAGCTACAATAAGGAAAACTTTGAAGAAAATAGAGACTCCATGATTTTCCACAATGAATTTCATCTTCATATATTCAGTTTCAATCTCAATAGGCAATAGCTGACCCATATTTATATATGATGACTTGATTTCTATACATATGTAAGTCTATACAAATAGCATATGTTTATTATATATTTGGACTGGTCAACACGGTTTGATTGGTTGAAATGTTACTTCACTTAATATATTGTAATGTGCATGTGTAGTCTAAGTTAAAGGTGATTACCTATATATGCTTACAAATAAAATATATTTTGGATTGCAACATCTGATACTTTGTCCATTAAGCTGAAATTTGACATATTGGTTGAATTTGGGGATTATGCAATGCTTTAAATTGGCCGACCAAATTGCACCATCTCTAAAGATCAATTTGCCTATAAATTGATGAGTGTTTGCTGCTTTCACATTCATTTACCTACCATGACTTGCTAATTCGGGTAGTGATGCTCGACATGATATTCCTATTTAAAAGTTTTTTTTATTTTTTTAAACAACCAATATTAGTTTTAAAAGAGCTAAACTAGCTCCAGAGCTGTCAATTTGATGGGGCTTCAATTTTTGAGCCTAAAGGGGCTTAAAAAGCAACCAGATAAAATATGCTCCTTTCATATAGGCCCCAAATATATTAAGTCCACTAAATATACAATAGCCTCCAATGGCCCAAAAGCCCCAATTGTAAATTTGTTTTTTAAAAAAAGGTCAACCCACTGTCAACGCCTGCCACCGGTCAACGGTGGTGGTTCACGGCAGCGGACCGAAATTTTCCGGTGATGACCGGTGGCCGACGTGGCTGCCGGAGCTCTGGCAGTGGTTGGCATGGTGGTTGCCGGAGCTCCGGTGGTGGTTGGTTGTGGAGGGTGGTGGCTGTGATTTTTAATTACTAAAAAAATAAAAAATATTTGTTTTTTCATAAATTGTTTTATTATTTAATTCTTCAAAAATAATAATTATAATTAGTGGGTCTTGAAGCCTTTATCACTTTGTCCACAAAAAAAATTAATTTAGTGGGCTAGGGCTAAACAAATCAATTTCAATAAAGGGGTCAACATTATAGGGAGCTTGATGTGGGTTTTTTATGTGGGGCTTTGTGTTTTGGGGCTTAATTGACACCTCTAACTAGCCCATCCAAATTGGTATCGAGAAAATCGAAACTTAGACCTTAAGGAGGAGCACACTTCAAAGTCCTAAGTCAACACCACCAAACCAACTCAAGTGGGTTAACAACCAGTATTAGTAATTAGTTGTCAATTTTTTGTTTAAAAACTTAAATTAGTTTTGAACAATTTTTAATTTTTAACTCTTTGCAACTGTGGTGAATTTTAAAGCGGCAAAAACATAAAATTCATATCTAATTTTTGTTAAGAGATTTTTTTTAATATGCTAAACATTTATGCAAATTTCATTCAAAAATATGAAGGCTACACATGAGCTAAGTTAAAAGTAGGGACAAAAAATGGGGATGGAAATTGTTTGGTGACTAAAAATTGAAGAAACTTTTTAAAGGGACTAAACGTCGATATATTTATAGGGACCAAAAATATATTTAACCATTTCTTTTAATATTAACATGCTTTTTTTTTCTTTCATAAATTCTTTTAACTAAAGGTAATGTTACTCATAACCACCACTATGATAGGACCACTATGATAGGTCTAGTGATGAGGGGTTTGGGTAGTAGGCAAGAGGTCTTAAATTGGAACTCCATTGCCTCCATTACATACAAAGAAATAAGGTAATGTTATTTGATCTACTTAAAAAAAAAAGTAATGTTATTTGAGTGGGTCCTTGTAGCTTGCACCCATAAAAATTTGGTCCTTGGTCCAACTTTGACCATTTTTTGTGTGGCTAGATTAGATTATCCTACCAAATCTTATTATGGTCCATCCACACTAAATCAAACTCATCAACCTCTCTCTCTCTCTCTCTCTCTCTCTCTCTCTCTCTCTCTCTCTCTCTCTCTCTCTCTCTCTCTCTCTCTCTCTCTCTCTCTCTCTCTCTCTCTCTCTCTCTCTCTCTCTCTCTCTCTCTCAACTGAAAACAACTCCTCACTCTTCGGGTCTTCTCTCTCCTTTAAGCTTCTTCACCCTTGCAATGGTGACCTTTTTTTATTAACAATGGCCCCATAAATTCGTTCGATTTCTTTTGGTTCCTTGTTTCTATATCGCTTGGTGGTGTGATTGAGAAGTGCGTCATGTATTAGATTTTATTCTCAGTTGACGCGACTAAAAGTAGGACAAGTAACACCCAATTCATTGAGCTCATTTATCAAGTCTACATCCTTAGTGCTTCTTCTCAATTTCACTCGTTAAATCAACCCATCTTATCTGATTTTGAATTTTGAAACAAACATATTGTCATCCAAATCGAGAATCTTCACTAAGGAATTGGCACACATTGCTAACGTCATAACCAATGGCGGAGCCATAAATATTTTTATGAGGGGACCATATTATTTAATTATATAAGTTTATTTTTTTTGCAAGAATTTTGACACTTTATTTATTTTAATTAACTTATAAAAGTTAAAAATTATACTATCTTAAGTTAAACGATTAACACTTTAGTCATTTATAAATGACAGAAATGAACAAAGTGTCTAACGTTATAATATAAAAGATCAAAGTGTATAGTGTTTGTAATTTAAAAGACAAAAATGAAACAAAAAATCTTAGTGAATCAAAGTGTGTAATATTTATAATTTAATATACTAAAATTGAAAGAAATTTTTTAAGAGATTAAATTGAATAAATTGAAGAACTAACAATATAATTAACATAATAAAGAACATACAACATAAAATATTAACTTGAAAAATATTTAAAGAAGTTTATCCACAAAGAACAAAAAAAACAAAGAAAACTTGACCAATCAAATCTTATTTTATGCGTATACCGTATACATGAGGAAAATGTAGTTTCAAAATCATAAGAACAAGTCTTGGTCATTCTTACATTTCTTATGCTAAAAAGAGTGATGCAGGGAGGGATCGAACAAATGATCCACACTACTCTCATGCGGCCTCACTAACTTTCCAATAGACCTCACGACAAAATTATAATTAGTATCCTAATGAAAATTAATATATAATGGAACGGTTAGCTAAAATATCATGGAAATTAAATAAATAAATTACTTTTTTTGGATTTTGGGAGGCCATGGCCTCCCTATGTCCTAACGTACCTCAGCACCTTGTCAAAACTTTTCAAGAGTCCAACAAATTTGCAACTCAACTCATGATTCATAGGTATTGTTTATGGAGACATGAATTTTTGTGAGATCTCAAATACCAAAGTTATTTATAATAAGAAATATTACTATTTTTCTCCCAAGTTTTGAATTTTTAGATTAAGCTTTGGATAACCATGAATCATTGGTTTAAAGATTTTCTTTTTCCATACATGAATTTGAAAAATGTGATTTTCATACAAAACTCTAAAAGATGTAGTACCTTCAAATTTTTGAAAATTACGTGTTAGAGTGGATTAAATTTCAATTATGGAAAAGAAGATGAAAGAGATATTATGTGGTGAATCCATCATAAAACTCAAAGGAACCTCAATATCTAGATTAATCCAATGACTTAAAATTGGGGTCCAAGTTGGACCAATCTTTCTACGGGTCCAAACTATTCATACCCTATTTAAATTGTGTGTAACATTAAATAATCTTAACACACTTTTAACTCATTTTATTTGCCTTAAAAAGACTTATTTTATACACTTCAATCATGTAAACATATTAGCCACATCTCCATTAAATAACAATTTGTTTTGGCCTTTCAATTTTTATGTCACTTAGGTTTCACACTAGGAACAGAAAAAGACAAAATACAAGTCAATTAGAGTCGGAGAAAGTCTTTCATAGTCACAAACACAACATCTATCCTATTGCCCGAAAACTATTTCTCGGTCGATGAACTGACGGCCTTGCCTTTACCTGCCCCATTTGCAAGAAGTTGAACTATTCTGCGTATAATAGTCTCTCCAAAGAACACAAATCTTCATTGTGAGAGGCCTCTTGACTAATCCATGAGGAAATGGAAAGAGGTGATGATAGGCATATATAAATAATGAAAGACAAAGCTTAAAGTTGCAAATTTTATCCAAACAAACGGAAAACTCTCTCCCTCCTTTGTCAAGCAACATGCCACAATTCTTTCACAAACCATGTTTCTTCATCGTGCAGTGGTGTTTCTTTTGTGAAAAAAATATGTTGGATGAGTGAAATAACATTTTATTGGGGAGATTGATTTGCTAAGGACGTTTTCCATGAAATATCTTCTTATCATTACTTTTTTTGGTTGTCTATTTTTGTAATTATATAAATTTCTCTCAAAATTCTGGGGGATTATTCAATATCTATTTTTAGAGATACAACATTGTTGTTTTGAGTCTATAGAAAAACAGCTTCAAGAGATTTTGTATGCAATTTTATGGTGGTGGAAGCCGAACCACTATTCTAGAAAGTGCTCACAAAATCCTTCGTCTAACGAGGTCGTATCAAGTTCACTAAGGTTAGTTCATGTTATCGTTAGAACAACAATTGTTTTATGTTAGAATAACAATTCAGTGCATAAGAATTAACAAAACGATATATACAAACAATGAACGTGAAATGTTTGCTAATGAAGTTCTGCCATTTGTGTTTACGCCGGTGACCAACTACAGAGGTTGTAATTACATTTTGGAAAATGCTATCGTGCACAACAAATTCTATCGTCAAATTTGTACGAATCAATATATAATTGTCGTTTGGTACTAATCAATATATAACAATCGTTAACAAGTCGTGCGACTTCGTGCGTTGAGGTCTTCGTGCCATTTAGCATCACTCTTATATTTTATTATCGGTGAAAGATTATGATTTACAATATTATAACTTGTATTTCTATTGGACTTCGTACCTATAGAAATTGTCATTTTTGTTTGGAATGTAGCTCTCATGTATGATGGGGAGTGGAACCGTGAATAGTTGGAGTTGTGTCGCTCATGTGATTTGCTGCATTATTGGATTTCATGTCAGCAAAAAGAGTAGTTTTAGTTGATGGTCTCTGTTCTATGCTACATGGAGCAGCTGGATTAAATTTGAGATTGATTAGACCATTAAATTGGTCTATATCTTTTGACTCGATAAATATTTTAAAATAGTTCTTGTTTTTCGTCACTGGTTTGAGAGCAAAGTCTTTGTGTTTTGTTACATAATGAGTGAGTATTTACGGAGATACTTAACTGAGAAACATTTGACAAAGATAAATACTATTTTAAAGTATTAACAAACATACTGTCTTGCAAAATAAGTGACCAATTGATGGTTTACTCATTTGGGATTCTTATATTTGTTTTTATGAGTAATGTTAACAACACCGTCTCCAACACTCATTTTTTTATCGGCTTAAATCATGCGTGGTCCACTTTAAAAATAAGTTTCACTTAAATGGTGGATCATATATTGGTTTCATCCCAAAAAAATTGTGTGTTAAAGAGTATTGAAAAAGATAGTGTTCTTAACATTTCTCTTTTTTCCTAGCTGAGTTGTTGGGGTGATATAATTGGATTGGTTTTTGTACTTTAATTCAATGTGGTGTTTCCTTGCACCTTGTACTTGAATTAGTGATATTAATTCATTTAGCCTTTTTCTAGTCAAACAAAACTCATTTTGACTTTTTTAAGAAATAAATTAAAAGTTTTGTTAATGAGTGTCCAGCGATACTCTTTAAGAATTTCAAATCAAGAAATTATTCTTTAAAACGCCAACTGCTTTAAGTTTCAATGTATTGGATACACATATTTTTATAAAAACTTACCACATATAATTCTTAAAGAGTCTGGGAGACATTTGTTAACATTTTTCATAAATTAAATCTTGATAAGCCCATATATATCCCAAACTCATACGACCAAAAAAATAATAATCATCGGGTAGGATTGCATGAAACACATCAAAAAAATTTACGACTTTTATTTATGATTATACGCCGGTGTAATTTCGACAAATCCAACGTAATAACATGCATTTAACCAAATCTATTTGGGTGCTAAGAACATGGATTTTCTTCATTTAAATTTTATAATAATATAATGTGAAGATCTTAATCACTGATCTTCGTATTATTAATGGTAAGAATCTTCCCACTATTTTTTCAATTTCTTTTTTCAATCGAGAGGATCTTGATCCATATGTTAAACCCAATTGCAATTGCTGGTGTCAGCTTGTGACCCCAATACATACGGCAATCACAAGAGTCTCTCATTATTTTACATTTTTACTATGTTGCCCATGAAAATTGATCATCTCAATTTTTTCCATTTATGTCTCTCAATTGTTACCAAATTCATCATCAAATTTATTTACTCTCATTTTTTTTTATAGTGATAGCTCATCTCACCATTTCTCATACAATGATGAGATTGATAACAATTGAGAAACATGAAAGAAAAAAATCTTTTTCCATTTCGGTTGTCCATAGTTGTCATTCATCCAAAGCAATGGAAATAAACACCATCTAGATGAATGCTAGTATTCCAACAAAATATCTTTCATTATTTTTTTAATTTTATAGAAATAAACACCATCTAGATGAATGCTAGTATTCCTATGTGTCACACTCTCCATAGTTGATCTAAACTTCGTAACTTGGACATGCCTAAATGTTAGAGCCGACAACACTTTTCATTTTTTTACATTACATACTTTGATGGACTAGGAGTATTAGACCATTTGCAATTTGTTGAATGAGAGTTTCAACACAAAAAGTCTTTCCAATGGTATTTTTAGTGGTGTTGAGAGGTGATGAAAAAATTCAACAGCCTGCACGCAGACACGTGGCGCTGCCTGATTGCTGAAAACTGACGCGTGTGGCACACGCGCTGATAGGCACGAGTGGAGAAGAAAGCCCAACAGAGAGAGAAATGATTTTTGGATTATGCGGTGACACGTGTTGCGTGCTGATTGGTTGGCTGAATTTTTATTATCTTAATAATTTGAACTCAATTATTTCATTGCAAATTAATTTTTTTAAATTTTTTTTACCAAAATTCATGATTTTTTTTGCTCTATAAATAGAGACTTGATTCATTTGATTTGGACATAGAAAAAAAAACCAAGTTTTTCACTATCTTAATCTTATTATTATCCTTCCATTAGCTTTCCTTTTGAAGTTTTAAACTTCTTTGTAGTGAAATGGAACCCAATAATAATAATTTCAAGTTACTTGTGTGTTGTGTGCTTAGCTTGCTGTATTGCATTTTAAGTTACTTGTGTGTCGCGTGTTTAGTTTATTGTATTGCATTGCATTTTAGGTTAAGAAAATAAAAATAAATTATTTAAATAAATTTGTTTTTACAAAAACACTAAAAAATAAATTGTTAAGTGTTTATTATTTTAATTTAATTATAATTGATAATTGTAATTTTATGTAATTATAAAAACAAAAATATAAAATTAAATAAGAATATGAAATAAAAAGTGGTGGGGTAGAGTGTTGAATGAAAAACCATTGGAGAGAGTATTTGTTGAATGGGTGTTGAATTATTATGTGGAAGAGAGAGAAAATGATGTGGAGTGTTGGAAATTGAAAAAGTGGGTGTTGAATGTGTGTTGAATGATATATCCATTGTAAATGGTCTTATTTACGATATGTCAGACTATCCTAATTTCTCACAATTATAGCAACAAATCTAGGTGATAATGGTTTTGTTAACAAGTAGTACATAAATATATTGTTTTGTTAACAAGTAGTACGTAAAGATATTGTTTAAAAAACTTATGAAAAAAAAAATCGTCTTAAAAATACAAGTAAAACACATGTAAAAATTATAATTACACAATTTTTAATATAAAAGTTATTAGTTTTAGATGCTTAAACAATAGGTAGTTGTTAGTACTTTCATAAAACATAAATTTAAAGGATATCAAGTATGAGTTTTTCTATCATGTATATGTAATTTAAAAAGTTGGTTTTTTTTTTTGTCAAAAAGAGGTTGTTTATTTAATATTCTAAAAATTATGTGGAAATCTAAACCTAATTATATATAGGAGAATGTTAACCAGTGTCTCAGAGAGATTGGTTAAGAACTATAACAAGTAAGTTTTTAATAAAAAGTATTGTAATCATTACTTAGTCAAATGTAACTGCTTATATTTTCAACACAAAACTTCTATTTATGGATTCCACAAGATTGTCATATATATATATATATATATATAATAGCAAATGTACTCTTAATATTAAATCAATGAATCATTGTTTCATTCACTCATAATATGATATCAGGATCCTCTCTCTCTCTCTCTCTCTCTCTCTCTCTCTCTCTCTCTCTCTCTCTCTCTCTCTCTCTCTCTCTCTCTCTCTCTCTCCTTGAGAGAGCAAATTTGTTACGATCCTAACCATTTTCTGTTGCGTCTTCATCATTGTTCTTCATCCTCCATTGATGGAGAACCTTGTTCCTCACTCTTTCTTGATTGCAGAGTGTTTTTCCCCTTAATTCCTTTTGTTTTCTCGTAATTCATCACTGTGAATCCTTTCTTCTCTTCACTTTTGAGGAAGATCATCGTTTTCTCATGATCCTAATATGGTTATTGAACATAATTACAAAATAAAACAAATACTCTATAGTCAGATCAATAAAATGAAGAACAGAAAATGATGATCTTTCTCGAAAGCTAAGAGAACAAAGGATTCACGACGATGAATCATGAGAAAATGAAAGGAATAAAGGGGAAAAAAACACTCTACAATAATAAAAGAGTGAAGAAAAAGGTTTTGCATCAGTGGAGGATGAGGAGCAATGATTAAGACATAACGAGAAACGGTTAGGATCGAAAACAAACTTTCTCTTTCAAGGAGAGAGAAGAAAGAAATCTGATATCATATTATGACGGAATAAAACAATGATTCATTGATTCAATATCGAGAGTACAACTGTTATTTGTATACAAGTGAAGTTTTGTTCTACCTTACAATACAAGTAACTAATCAGGATTGCTATATCAAGATTAACTAACTAGATGACTTGGAGTCTAATTTGATTATTGTCAAAAAGGATGATTAATATGTCAAATGCATTGCAGCTCAAACTTGACCTTCCCACATGTCGGTAACATAGTAAAGCTCAATATAGTAATGCTAACAAGTTCCCTTGAGACATTGTTTAAGCAATCAATAATAGTAACTTTTGCATAGAAATATGGAGAAAAAAAAATTGACCCTGTTACCAAAAAAAAATTCAAATTTGACCCCCTTTAAAACTTAAATACAAAGATGACCCACTTTCATTTTTGTAGTTTTTTTTTGTCGTTTTCCTCATTACCGCCGTTTGGTTTGGCGGTAATGAGCTGCGGTGGCAGGTGGTGGCAGCCGTGGCAGGGTGAAAATACTTTTTTTTCAGTACCGCCATTTGGTTTGACAGTAATGAACATATATTATTTTTTTTTCGTTTTCTCACATGACCTCTATAAATACCCCCTACCATTCATCCAAATTAACAATCATTTTTTCATACATTTATACTTCTTTTGCATCATGTCTGATTCTGCTTCAGATTCTATTTCTTCTCCTTCTCCTCCTCCTCCTTCCTCTCCTCCTTTAAGATTGACCACTGTTAAATTTGATCAATGGATACAGCCATTTGAAATGTCAGTAACTCCATGTATAACTTTAGTGGAGTTGAAGAATTAGCTCAATCATATTTTTCGTCTAGCTAATGAGCCTTTACGAAAAGTCAATAATATTTATTATGGAGAGCCGTTTATCAATTTGGCATCCCATAAAGATTATGATTACTATTACGAATATAAACTTCTCAAGAATGATGCTGATGTTCAAGAGATGTTTTCGTACGAAGAAAATGCAAAAGGTCCATGGTATCTTGACGTTAAGTCAGAATAATCGATACGTGGAGAATCAATTGTTTTAATGTTGTTTGTTTGTTTGTTTAAGTTAATGTAATTTGGTTTGAGTAGTGTTTTAATGTTAAATTAAATTTTTAATGAAACAACATTTCGCGTTTGTTTTGTCTCGTCTATTATATTGTTTAATTACCATAATAAAAATCAACATTAAAATCATAATACTTGATTTTTTTTTAAACGATGATATTTGATTAAAGATAAAAAAAACAAGCCATAAATACTTATAAAAGCTTGGATGAACACATAATACATAATGATATTAACTACCGGTTATTTATGGTCGGACAATTTCTCCTAATATGACCGGGATGCCGACACAACCCACACAGTCTCGGTGTCAGTGTCCTTTCTTCCACCTGCTCGTCCATTTCAGTCCTAATGCGAGTACTATTGGGTCGATCTTTCTTTAGTCTTTGCATGTCTTGATTATGGCAAAGCTTGGGACCGTTGTATGGGTCCAATAACTCTTGTCAAGGACTACTTTGAATGATGTGTTGTAGATGACGTAAACACTCTTGTTTTTGAACACATCTGGACCAACGACCTGTACGACCCAAAAAAAGTAGTATTTTGTGCTAAAAAATATATGTTTTGTGTTACGGGACGTCATAATTTAAATCGGCGTAACTGGTTTAAATCGAAAAAGTAGTATTGTCTTTATTCTAATTATATGAATGATTTTTTTTACAAGAAGAAACTTATTGCATTTCATTTAAAATAATAGTAGAGATACAAGATGGAATCTTAATATGAATATGGAAACTAGCATGACGCAAAGCCACCCTAGCAAAGCTATGAGCGACTTCGTTGGCTTGTCTCCGAATAAACTAACATCAGAGGTTACTAAATCAGAAGCTAACAGACGTCTACTGTCATTGATCACTGCGCTAAAATTAGAGACGCCACATCTACGGCCTTAAATACTATCCACCACAGTTTTGGAATCAAGCTCAAAGTCCACAATACCCAGCTGTAAATCACGAACCCAATACAAAGCTGATAATAAACCTAAAGCCTCACCCAAATCCACATCAAGGAGTGGAGTCAACCATTCAGTTTTGGCTAAAACATAACGACCTTCATCATCTCGAATACACACATCAATACCAACCGGATTCAAAGCTTGAGAGAAGGATGCATCAACATTACATTTGAACCTGCCGGGAACTGGTTTAATCCACTTGAAATCATTCGGTGAAATGGGATGCTGAGGGACAAGGTGACGAATAATCTGAGCATTCCTCCAACTAGTAAGAAGAAAACATGCACGAGCACAAATATCTTGAGTTGTTTCAGTAATATCGTTCCAAACCTTGTTACGATGCTTCCAAATACTCCAGAGAGTCACACTGAATACTTGTTTTTGCTGCTGGTCCAAGTGTTGTAGGATAGTAAAAAAATTTGTTTGAAAACTTGCATTCATATCAAAAACAGCCATCAAATGACTCCATAAACCAATACGCTGCCAACAGAGCATGCTTTTATTACACATAAAGAACAGATGAGTACTATCCTCACCAAAATCATCACACACTGCACACCTATCAGGACACTGAACTCCTTTGGATTGCAAGCAGATTCTTGTGGGCAAACAATTATGTCAAGCTCTCCACAAAAAATTCTTAACCTTCGGGGGCAATTTTAAGCTCCAAACACAATTCCAATTACCCGGCACACGGTGTTGAACAACTGCCACATCATGATTCAAAATATCCCTGTAAGCACTCTTAACTGTATAGTCACCATCTCTCTCAAGCTTCCAGACAGGCACATCATGAGTCACCGAAGGGAGTAATGGAGTATTAAAAATATTTCTAGCAGTGATATTGTCAAAAAAAAAAGCATTTATTACCTCCATATTCCAGTGTTTTTGGGATGTAACCATCAAGTCAGAAACAATTATAAGTGGCCACGCCAAATGATGTGGAGTAGACGGTACAATTCATGCAGCATTAAGGAGCCAAGGGTGATCCCAAACTGGTATGTGTTCTCCCATGCCTATACTCCTCTGAAAACCACGACGAATCACATCTTTCACACTCCAAATACTACGCCAAACATAGCTGGGATTATGGCCTATGCTAGCTCCAAAATAATCACTTCGAAGAAAGTATTTAGCTTTGAGTAAATGAGTGATTAGAGAATCTGGAGTAGAAACCAGCTTCCATGCATGCTTGCCTATCATAGCCATATTGAATGCCTTAAGGCTCTTTACACCCATGCCTCTGAACACTTTAGGAACTGAAAGACGTTCCCAAGATAACCAATGCAATCCTCGAGAATTCGCAGAATTATGACCCCCACCAAAAGGAATTTAACATTTTTTCAATTTCATTAATAAGGGATCCCGGCAGAAGAAAAATACTCATCACATAGGAAGGAATAGATTGCAAAACAGATTTAATGAGAACCTCCCTCCCAGCCTGCAAGAGACATCTACTACTCCAGGAATTGATTTTATTCCAAATACGATCCTTGATAATTTTAAAAGTTGAATATTTACTACGACCAATCATAGATGGCAACCCAAGATATTTATCTGTACCTAGAACTTGACGAACACCGAGAGTAGAAACAATGAGATTCTTGAGATCACCCAGAGTATTACGACTGCAAAATAATTCTGATTTCTGAAGATTAATGGCTTGCCCTGAAGCCGCTTCATAAGTAGCCAAAATATTTTTCATACAAACAGCCTCACGTTCACAAGCTCTAAAGAAGAGGAAACAATCGTCTGCAAAGAGAAAGTGAGAAATAATGGGTGCATCTTTACAGATCATAGTACCTCTAATCTCATGACGACGTTCAACTTCACGAATAAGGGAAGAAAGACCTTCAGCACAAATGATGAACAAATAAGGTGAGAGTGGATCACCCTGACGAAGACCACGCCCTAGCACAATAGGACCTATCGATGCACCATTAACCAAGACTGAGTAATCAACCGTCTCAACACAAAGCATAATCCAGCTAACCCATTTGGAGGAGAAACCCATTTGGAGCAGAATATCACGAAGGTAATCCCAATCTAATCTATCATACGCTTTACTGATATCCAGTTTAAGAGCAACATCTCCACTCTTTCCTTTAGCCTTTGCCTTCATATAGTGAACAATTTCAATGGCCACCATTGCATTATCTAATATGGACCTATCTGGGATAAATGCTGACTGATTGATAGATATACATTTATCAAACACCTGTTTAAGCCTATTAGCAAGCACCTTGGTGACAATTTTTTACACAACATTACATAGAGCAATAGGCCGTCAATCCTTCATAGAAGTCTGAGAATCACCTTTTGGTATAAGAGTAATATTAGTAGAATTTACATTTGGCGGGAAAGCACCATTTGCTAACCATTGACAACCAGCCTGAAAAACTTCATGACTACAAGTATCCGAAAAATGATGGTAGAAACCTGGGTTAAAGCCCGGCCCTGGACATTTATCTACTTGCATAGAGAAAGTTGCTTGTTTGAATTCCTCTAAGGTAAAAGCCGCAGTCAACATAGCATTATCATCGCCGGTGATTGAAGTTGGAACCAAATTAATGACACTAGCACGAGAACTTGGTGATTTTTTAAAAAGATGCATGAAATAATCACGTGCTATATGCTTCAGACCGTCTTCCGACCTACATTCGAACCCATTCTCATCTTCAAGATGTTCAATTCTATTGAGCTTACTTCTAATGGTAGCTGCTGCATGAAAGAACTTCGTATTAAGATCCCCATCACGGTACCAAAAGGTCTTAGCACATTGTTTCCAAAAAACATCATCTTTGATTAACAATTGGTCTAGCCTATGTCGTAGCATGTTGAAATAGCTCACATTGGAGGCATCACATGCGAACGGACAGCTTCAAGCTTGCGTTGAGTCTTGCGGATCTCTTGTCGAGTGTTTTGATTAATATTCATACTCCATTTAGATAAATCCACATCACATTGTTTGAGTTTATTCACAAAAGGACGCTCACCATAATCCTGTCATCTTTGAGAAATAAAAGGACCGAACTCGGGTTCAACAAGCCACACATTCTCAAAACGAAAACGATGATGTCCACAACTAGGAGCGGGTTGTGGATCACAATCTAGCAAAAGGGGGTAATGATCGGAAGAGGTGGTAGTAAGACATTCAAGCTTTGCATTCTGAAATTTATCAAACCAACTATCATTTGTCATAGCTCTATCCAATTTTTCCTCCACAGCTCGATCGGTTCCTAAACTTTTAAACCAAGTGAAAGCGTACCCATCCATATGAATATCGGCTAGTCCAGCATCTAAAACAGCTTGCCGGAAACCTTGAATAAGCCAAGGTTGACGATCAAACCTGCCTTTCTTTTCATCATCTGATAAAATATCATTGAAATCACCAATGATGCACCAAGGAAGTTGGAAAAGATTAGATAAATGCCGTAGTAAATTCCAAGACTCTCTCCTTCTACTACATTTTGGCATACCATAAAATCCAGTCAGCCTCCATCTGCCCCTCAAAGAGTCATTAATCTCCATATCAATATGATTTTGGGAGAAATTCGTAATGGTGCAATTAAAATTCTTTTTCCATTAACACGCCAAACCACCACTTCTACCAATACGGTCAACAGAAAAACAGTAATCAAAAGCCAACATATATTTCAAATCTTCAATTTTATTAGACGTTGTCATTGTTTCAGACAGAATTATTGCTTCCGGTTTATAAGTCCGGACTAGGTATTTAAATTAGGAACTGTACTCGGGCTACCTAAACCCCGACAGTTCCACCATATTAGACTCATTTCCCTTGGCGGGCCTAGGGTTCAGGTCCTGCCATTACAATAGTAATCTCACCTAGTCCACAACAGTCCAGCAACTCAGTGTTATTGTTTGCGGTAGCAGGCTGAGAGGCAGTAGGTTTGGCAGCAGGGAAAGAGGAAGCCATTGTGAAGTAACCGCAAAAAATATGAAGGCAATAGAAGAAAGAAAATTGATACTTGCAATTGATTTGAGTGTGGAGAGCTCTCTGGTAGTGAATTATAATTATAGACTCATAATGCCAAGGAAGTAGAAGCTTCTGCTGAAAAAAAGAGACCAAATCCAGTGATAAAAGCCAAAACAATCTTCCTTTGTGAAACATAGATTGAGTCTGAATATCCAATATATTTTGGGACCAAATATAGGTATTTTTGCCATCAATTATCAGAACCCAGCCGCCACTAACCAATATATGAAATAAAAATATAGGAATAAAACCTCCAATCATAAAATTGAGACGAATAACCAAAAGAAATCTGAACCCAAATAAGATATTTTGGCAGCCAATCTCCACATAAAAATCTCCAATAGCCAAGATATGGTACAAAAATATAAATGAAGAACCTTCAAATTCAAACTGACAGCAAGGAATCATATTTTGGAACCAAATATTTAGCTTTAGATATAAAGAACACATATATGTGGACTCAATAAATTTATTTAGAAACCAAATCATTAAATTTTGATAACAAATAAACTTATTTTTGCGCCCAATATAGCCAAGGAACTTATTATTGTACCCAATATTCAAGAGCCTACAACAAGCTACCATGATGCTTCTTGGACAAGAAACTGATATGCAAGAAAACAAACAAATCCTGACCTGTTGTTGTGAAACAATGATGGTTTGCTGATGAGGAATACCAACCCTAACACATGAATCCATACGTATCTGTTGGATAGCAGCACAAAAAACGCATATGGAATACAGTGGGGAACCTACCATACCTTTCAAAACCATAACTGTAGCATAGAGTAGATAGAAAGAAGCAACCACTGGGAAAGCATCCTGTTTATCATGGCAATACCCAACACAAGGCCAAAAATACCTAACCCTAAGAGCATTACTACCACAAGGAAACACAAAAAGCCTCCTGCTCCCCCAAACAACCATTCCTCCTTGCTTATCATGTTCCTGTGTAGTAATAACACTCCTACAGATGAGTAAAAAATCATGAAAACAATAGTATAAAGAAACCTTTGACCTCTCTGAGAACAAATCACCACCTATCATGTGCACACATAAAAAACACGAAAGAAAACAGCAACCAGCTTGACAAGCAAACGATTGAAAAAAAGCTCTCACAAGGGTAGAATTGAATGAGAAAATGGCAACCCTAGATGAAAAACGATGGATGCCATAGGAGAGAGAACAATTAAAATACTTTTAATTAAAATACTTGACAGATTATATTTGACATCATATAAAATACTCCATAATTGTGTGTTGGACACATTATATATGAATGATATAATTAGTGTTTTCAAATTAATAAATTAATATTTATTATTATTATCATTAATATTTATTTATTTATTATTAGTAGTATTTAATATTAAAATATATTTATTGTGACAAAAAAACGAAATTTTTTTTATAAAAGTTCAATACTGCCAAACCAAATGGCGGTAATAAAAAAAAAATGTCACTTCACCTGCCACCACCTGCGACGACTGAGCTCATTACCGCCAAACCAAACGACGGTAGGGAAACGACAAAAAAAAAACCAAAAAAATGAAAGTGGGTCATTTTGGTATTTAAGTTTTAAAGGGGGTCAAATTTAAAAAAAAAATTAGTAAGAGGGTCAGAAAAAAAAATTCTAAAAATATGTGTGATTATTACTAACGTTTTCTATTTATGGTTTCCTTAAACAATGTCTTTAGGACACTTGTTAACAACACCCTTTGTTCCCTTAATATTTCTTTATGCTGAAAAATACAACTTCAGAAGTTATTTAGAAAAGGGGTTCAAATAAAAAAAAAAAACAATCTGGGAATTATCTCCCAAATTTTTTGGGGGCCTGGGAGACATCAAAGAGGCCTAAAAAGAAATTCTCGAACTGAAGTTTGATTTTACTATTTGGCTGTGCTTCGTTTTACTTTTCTCGGTTGTTATACAATCTCTATATTACCTTTGGCAATGACATGTTTATTGCGAATTCTTTGCATGGTTGGACTTCGTCATAACATATATAGGGGTGAAAACTTTTGAGTTGGTCCTACGTAGAGGGTGAAAACAGGTGCAGTAAATTACTAAATATGACTATGCTCTTCGATTAGGAAAAGAGTAATGATAATTGTATAATCATTTTGTCACAAATTTTTTTTTTATTAGTCAAAACAATAGAGATAGAAAAATGAAGAGAGATGATAAAGATATCATGTGAGTATGAAAGAGTTGTCCAAAAATTGTCACAAAATAGATGTCTAAATATCATTCCTCTTAGAAAAAAAACTATTTTGTTATAGTGTATGTCTAGAGGTTGTTTTTTAGAGCTTTAGAAGTATACATTTTTGTTTAGATTGTGGTAGCTACCGTGATTTTGACAATCTAGTAATCAATCAAAATATGTTATTAATATGTTTAAATGTTTAATAACATCTATTAAAAAATTAGGTTATGAAGTCCCACTTGCTAATTATAGATTTTTGGCTAAATTGTTCTTTTGTTCCCTTAATTATTTTTTTAGTATCGTTTTGGTCTTATAAGTAATAAAAAGTCTGTTTTGGTCATTTAAGTTTATCTCTGTTACTCATTTTGGTCCCTTCCGTTAGTTTTAATCAATAAACGTTAGGGTTTAGCCACATGTCTTTCTGGCATTGGCTCAAAACTTAATTTATTTTCTTCATCTTTTCCACTTAAATTCTTCATCTTCTTCTGATCCATTTCTGGAAAATAAGAACAACACAACAACAAGAACAAACAATAACAACAACCACAACAACCCAATAAGCAGCAACAACAACAAAGAAAAAAAAACAAATCTCCAAACAAAATCAAATCATCTTCTTCTTTCTAAATCCTTCATAATCAAACACAATACCATTTATCAATTTTGGTCTTGGTTTTGAATAATATAAAAGAAATTTCGAAAATTTGGGATTATTGTGAAATGTGTCTGAAATTTGGATTTGTTAGAGAAACTATCGTGTTTCTCTTCAATTGGGTTTCCCAAATTTGCAGGGGTGAATGGTCCGATTGAGGAAGAAGATGAAAAACACATAAACCCTAATTTAAATTCTTCCTCCTTTCTATTTCGCTGGTTCCCCTTTCTCTTCAACCCTTTTCTTCAAAGTTTTGATTTGAGATGATAAGGTTTGGGAAAGATAATGTTTTCTGGATTTTTTTACTCCAGAAGATCTGCAGCGATTTGGGTGAAGAGAATATCTGGAATGATTTTGTTGAACAAATGGGTGAAGAGACGTCGAAGTTCTGGAATGATTTGGATGAAGAAGAGAAGTTGAAGTTCTAGAAGAAAAGTTGTGTTTGAATGTTCGATTGGGGTTGAATGGTGAAGTGTGTCTGAATGAATTGGGGGAAAAGATTATTAACAACAATAACAAGATGAAATAACTAAATTGCTCTATTGGTGTTTAATTGATGGGTTTGTGATTTATTTTTTCTGGGTATTTTTGGAAAACATCAATGAAGATTTGATGAAGTTGATGAAGGTGAGGAGAGAAGAAGATGAAGAAAGGGAAAAAAATGAGGTGGTGATAGTGCACTATTACTTACAATAGACCTTCAAAATTCAATGGTTTGTATTTTGACAAATATATCAAATGGTTAAAATTAAAAAATTAACGAGGTTTATAGTGGACCACATATAATGGTCCACATAAGACATTTGGGGTTAACCCTTTAACAGAAGGGACCAAAATGAGTAACGGAGATGAACTTAAATGACTAAAACAGACTTTTTATTACTTATGAGACCAAAGCGATACCAAAAAAACAATTAAGGGACCAAAAGAGCAATTTAGCCTAGATTTTTTTTATGAAAACAGATATAGATTTTTTTTTTGTTGCCAAACATATATAGATTTATATTGAAGTATGATTTAACCTTTGTCAAATTATTAGTATTAGTTCCACCAAAAAAAAATATTAGTATTAGTTTCACCAAATTAGTTACAGTTGCCGCTTCTTATTCTAGCCTCTTATTTTTCAATTGTATGCCAAATTGTATTGCTCACTCAACTTCTTTTCTTCTTTCTTTTTGTCTTGAGAAACGAAGCGGCAAATACCACTTGAGACTTACATACACAGCTCCAAAGTTCCGTAACCAAACCCAAGTGAAGGTGTTCAGTCTATAAATATCAACATTGTCAGTTAAGCTATGTTTTACCGTTGCTCACTCAGTCTCTATTGAAATAAATCATGTTTTCCTTTATTAAAAACAACTTTATTATTAGAAAAGAACTTCATCAAAAAAAAAAAGAAGTTATAGGAACACGTCAATGATGGTGACAAACTCTATGTAAACTAAATTATAAATTATAAAAATTAAAACCGCACTACTAATTAGATATATGGGACATTTTAAGGGTTGCAGAAATAGTGTTGGTAAGTTAAATTTAAATTTCCTTTTTGCTAGATTTATTTTCTACTCTTATAAAAAAGAAGTTATTCAGAACAAAAGCTAGAAAAAGAACCAACATTCCAAATCTTGTGATATTGAAGCCTGTTTAAATTGACTGATTTTAACTTATCTGTTATCATTAACACTCAGATTGATTGTGAGAGCTCGTAGAAATAGTTTATAAGATATTCTTATAAGTTGTTCTCAACTTATGCCAATAAGCTCTCCAAGATAATTTATGTCAACAACTTATTACTTACACAAAAATAATTTGATTTTTTTTCTATTACAAAAATAATTTATATGTAAACACTTATACAATAAACACGTAATTAAATTGTTCAATACTGACCCTGGTTCTATGAAATCATGATTTATAGGCTTAAATTTTACTTGCAAGCAAGATAATTGAAAACTTGGGTCAAACCGTCAAAGTATCAATTTTTTTTTTGTACAAGGGTAAAAAAATATTGATCATATATTACATCAAAATCTCTGCAGACATAGTCAAGAACTTAAAAACTACACATTATTTGAATGAAAGTTAGATTTCAACAAGCTAAATGTCTAAAACTCTAAATCATCTATTCATGATTCAAGGATAATTATTTCACAACCACACCATAAAGCAAAATCATTCATGTGATATATGAAATCATCCCCACCAAACAAAGGGAGAAAAATTTGTCAGTCATGATAAAATTGTCATAATGAAAAACAACCAAGTTTACAATTATATCATCCATAAACATAATCCTTATAAACATCAAACTTTAAAATCCTCAAAAGGTTTTTGACAAGACAAAAGGATTACCTAAGAACCTATAAATAATTTATTAGCCACAAGAAAATAAAACTCCACGCTTTACTTAAAGCTGGTAACTTCTTCTTGTTCTGATTCCATCAACAACATAAAAAAACCAACAATCCTGAAAATAGTTCATAATATGGTTAAACAACTATCCACCTTAAGAAACAAAATTAACGAAACCAAAACCGAATGTAAAATAAAAGTTACTAACTTGTAGCTTTATTTACATAACCGGCCAGGTGACGTTGTTTAGAAAACTCCGCCTGTGATGGAAGGCAGGTCATCAAAGTTCCAAAGGTTCATTGTGTTTCCACCATCCTGAGTTGTATCTCCACCAAGCAAAGCTGCCAATGAAGCATCACTCCAGTTATCATTCTCAAAGAACTTCAGCTGGGATTCGATATCGGCGAGCTCCTCAGAGAGGGTCTTTGCAGAATCATTTTGCATAGGCAGCATATCCTGAGTGTTGTCAGACAGCATATTCTTCTGAGATTCGCCTTCCATAGGAGCAGCAGCAGCAGAAAACACAGACGAAATCTCAGGTGTTTTTGGGCCTTGTTCGCCCCAACATAGATCAGAATAATCAAACGAATTGCTTGAATGCTCTGAACTGAAATAAGCATTAACATCAGCAGATGCAAGCTGCACACCGTTTCCAGAGAAGGCTCCGATGTCAGCATATTGGTTGTTAACCAACGGTTTCTGCTCCACCTGATCCATAGGAGAATAGTAGTTCTCCATATTTTCGCTGAAATTGAACATTTGGTTTCCGTTCGGCTTGAAAGAGTTCAGATTTTCATTCAACAGCTGCGTCTCAGGAGTTTTCTTGAGACGTTTTGAGGAAGCAACTGGAGCCTCTTCGGGGAAATTCACTTTGGCTTTCTTGCCACGGATTCTCCTAGCTTCAGCATCATAAGCTCTTGCAGCTTCTTCAGCAGTGTTGAAAGTTCCGAGCCAGACACGGACTCCTTTCCTTGGGTCACGGATCTCAGCTGCCCATTTTCCCCATGGACGTTGACGGATACCCCTATACTGATTCTTCCTCTTTCTCTTCGAATCCTTTTCAGCTTGCTCGTTTGAATTCAAAGCAACAGATTTTGCAGCAGTTGATCCTACAACACATTCAAAGTTAGTATAAATAATAACAATATAATACAATGAAATCACATCAACCATTTCAATTTTATATGGATTATTAATGAGCAATTTAGCGCAGGTAACCTTGTTTATCTCATGACATGCATGTTGGATTTATAACCAAAACAGAAGCAAAAAACTAGCAAAATTTAATGTAACAAACACCAAATCACGACAGACTTATGAACAATATGTTTACAATTAATGAAACAGACGATAAAAGTTCAATTATGGTCCTCAAATTTTTAAAAGTTCAGATCAATTAAACAAAGACTAGTTCCATTAGATCACCATAGTGATAGATTAATCAAACATAATGATCACCAATTCGTGCAAATAGACAACAATAGCTAGATTTACAGAATTGAAGTTAAAGCACGTAGTTAAATAACACAAAACTAGTTCAAAAATCACGTGGAAATGAATTACTGAACACATGTGGTGATTGGTTATGAACTGTAAGTAAAAAATAAATAAAAAAATCAGGCAAAGCCAAAGGAACAAACATGTTTTTTATCAACCAGCAAAATAGAGGAAATTCAACTTGACTGAACAAAAAAAAAACAATATTAACACAAGAACCCAAGAAAAATTGAAGGTTACAACTTTATTTATGATAATTTAACAATTAACAAGCAACTTCAACTAACTTTCTTTAAAAAAAAAAGCAACTTAAACCAACTTTATTTATGATAATTTAACAATTACTAACAAGCAACTTAAACTAACTTTATTTATGATAATTTAATAATTAACAAGCAACTTAAACCAACTTCAATTGGATCTATTAAATCATTCCAATAATTACAACCAATCTTTTTTTTTTGGTTACCAATCTAAAGTGGATCTGAAAAATCATTCAAAGCTCATAAACACCAATCCACAAAAATTACATAACTAAATACAAAGGATCAATCATCTTTTCAATCAACCAGAAAAATAAATCACAAAGCAAAAAACACAAAAAAAAAAAAAACCTCAAGAAATTTTCAAGATCTAAAAAACCATCCATAAAATTTCAAGTTCAATACAAACCCTATAAAATTAAATCACATAGATAAAAATAACCACCCACAAAATCATAAATCATACTAAAAAATCTCACGCAAAAAAAAAAATAGCTCCTTAAATTTCGCCAAATTAATTAAAAAATTAATTTTTCCATCAAGTAAAAACATAAATGTGGACCATCAAAATAACAAATACATGTGAAAATAAAAATCAAAACAAAACAAATTCATAAAAATAAAAAATAATAATAATAAAAAAACAGTTACCACGAACAAAGGACTTAGAAGATTTGTTGTTCTTATTGGAACCAAAGGTGAAACCTTTGACACCGACCAACAACCCTTCATCATCATCTTCATCCTCGTCTTCATCGAAATCAGAATCATCCTTAAACTCTCTGAACCCAGCCTCGAAATCATCGTCAAGCAAAAACGGTTTCCTTGAACTTGGTTTCCTCCTCAAATTCGGCCACAGAATATCCGCCGTGACACGGCGGGAACCACCCACCGCCGCCGCAGCTGGAATGAAGTCGGAGATAATAGCTCCACCACACATCTTTCTCTCTCTTGAAAAAAGGTTGAAACTTTGTTATACCCAATTGAAATTTTTTTTGTAGAGGATTGAACAATGGTTGATTTTGTTTGGAAATGGTTTGTTTTTGGCGTGTGTTTGGTGTGAGAGTTGTTGCTTATATATGCATTATTATTTTTTTACTTTTCTTTTTTGCATTGAAATGGGGTGGGTGATTACGTGATTTTACGGTTTTGTCCTTGGTTGTTTGAAGAAAATTTGCTTTGGTAAGAAAGTACTATGTTAATGTTAATATGTTTCCTAGTACTGCCTTGGTCAGCATGGAACACACGTGCCTCACAGTTATATATTAAAGAAGAGTCTAGAATAATCCTTCAAAGTATTGACATAGAAGTTGGATGTTATTTGGACACATAAAACACACGTGACATCATACCAAAAAATACAGTACTTATGGTCTAGTATATTTTTCATCTGGAAGTGATTTTTTGTATAATCATTTTTGCCATAAATTTTGGGATAAAATATTTTTCTTTTTCTTTTGGAGAAAAACAATAGAGAGAAGAAAGATGAGGAGAGAGACTAAGAACACGATGTAAGTATGAGATAACGTTGAGACTAAGAACACGATGTAAGTATAAGATAACGTTGTCTTAAAATAATCGTCCAAATATAATTTCTCTTTCACATTGGTACGTTTATACGGTATAGAACGTCAAATTGTATGTTCACAAACATTTCTCTATAAGTTTCTTTATAGAACTCAATATTTGGTTTAATGACCAACTAATTTGGAGAATCAATCTCATTATCCACTAGACAGAGCTCATTTAAAGTTAGATACCTAGTTTTTATGATATTTAATCGGTAGGATGGAGAATTGTTTCATGTGATATGAGATGGAATTATGCTTAAAAATTACTCTAAAATTTGTCAAATATGGATATCACAAGTGTTGGGTGTGGCTTACAGGTACCGACAAGTGAGTTGTGACGAATGAGCGAAACTAGTGAGACCATATCATTGCGCTTGGTTCAACAAACTTTTGGTCCAAATGTTTGTTATGGGAGACCAAGCCTCTCACAATATAATTCTGGAGTATTGTTGTAATACGAATGTAGTATTTAAATATGAGTTGTTTGTAAAGCTTAAATTTTGTTCGCTGCTAAAACGATACTACAACTCCTCTATACTTAAAGATAAGACATATTTGACTGAACTTCGTTACCAAACATCCCATTTCATTATTTATGTTTTATAGTTTCGTTTATGTTTAGAATGTGACTTAAAATCAGTGTTCTTTAATTATTTAGTATGTGATTTAAATTAGACATAAATGTGATTCATATTATAAATGGATGTATATTCTAATAAATGTTTGTAGGAGTTGCTAACTTACACTATTTGTTTTTTAGAAACAGTGTTTTAATAACATGCAACTTAAGATTTAAACACTTTTTTAATTATAATTTTCTAAAATACTCTTTCTTAAAATAAATTGGTGTACTTAGCAAATCATATATATGTGTGTGTGTGTGACCGTCGTAAGGTTACTTACCACTTGACACTTGCCAAACGAAATTACCCTTACGGTCCGTTTGGTGCACATAATATGATAAGATATGAAACTGGATAAGGATAGAAAAATATATGGACATAATAAACATTTATCTTATCAGATGTTTGTTACACACATGATAACAAACATAATATAATATATAACACAATTAAATGACATAATTAACCTTGTAATTAATTACAATTAAATATAATTAAGCTATTAATTTTATTAATTAGATACAAAACTATTATTGTAAATCGTCTTCTTCCTTTTTTTAGGGGTGCCATAATCTTCATTCTTAAAGTTCAATTAAAAAAATCATGATTTCTTCAATTAAAAAAATTGTTTCATGTCTTCTTCATTCTTCAATTACAAAGTTCTATCAAAACCCCTTTGTGTAACTTCAACCTGTAAAAAAAATTCATACACCAACACCAACCTATAAAAAATTTACAATTACAATTCAAGCTTGTCTCTGTTGAAAATAATACGAAATTCCAAAACTCTCTGTTTCATCTCTTTTCAAATTTGACTTGAATACAAAATAGACAATCAAGAAAGAAACAAACAATTAAGCAGATTGAGGAAAAAGAGATTGTAGGGTGGAATTGGGGTCAGATCTGTAACAAATAGAAAAGATGAAGTTGAAGAATTATGGAGGAAGAGGTAGAGGTCGATGGATGGAGAACATAGAGGACATGAGCGATGAATTGAGAGAGGGGGCAAAATAAACATTTTAATGCTAATCATGATAGGATAATTCTAACCCACCAAAAACTAAGGATAAAAATAACAAAGGGTGAATATGATAGGATTAAAAATGAGTTTAAGTTATCATTTCCTATTGACGCACCAAACAACAAATTGAACTAGGATATGATAGTTTTATCATATCATGTCTTCTTATCATGAGCACCAAACGAGTCCTTAACGTTACCACCGCGTGCAGAAAAACAAGTAAATTTATTTTTGGGTAAATTTGTAATCTTACGTTCACTTGACTTCTAAATAAGAAATCCATATTAAAATATTATTTTTTTATCCTGATAAAAGGATATGAAATTATCATTTAATCAAGTAAAAAAAAATGAAATTGTTATTTAAATCTCGTTGAATTTAATTTATTATAGAATCAGAAAATCTCTTTTCACCAATTAAAAAACAGAAGATCTCTCCCAACCAGTCAAAAGCGAAAAAATACTTATTAACCCTTATATACTTTTAATGTGAACATATTAATGAGTATGATTTTTATGTATAAATCAAAGAGGGAAATATATAAATAAAGGAATATACTGTAGTAATATATTATTAAAAATTAAGAAAAAAAGTCTACAAGTCATAGTTCACCAGATAAAAATATCAAAATTGTTAAATCGTGTATCTCTCTAAAAGTATATTATTAAAAATTAAGAAAAAATATACTTTTAGTGGTTATTATTATTTCGTCTATCTCTCTAAAAGAAGATTAAAAACATGAAGAAAAATCAAAACAATCTTGGAGAGTTAGGTCCAAACTCAAGATAACAAATATTAGTTTCTTGTGCATTGAAATGGGATTGTGTGAAATGTGGTGTTACGGTTTTGTGCTTGGTGTTTTGTGCTTGGTTGTGTGAAGAAAATAAAGTGGTGAAATTTGCATTTGACTAGGTAAGAAAGTACTATGTTAATGTTAACATGTTTACTAGAACTAGTCCTGCCTTGGTCAGCATGGAGCACACGTACCTCACATCTATTGTAGTTTATGATGTATCTATTAAAGGAGAGTCTAGAGTAATCCCTCAAAGTATTGATATAGAAGTTGAATGTTATTTGGACACATAAAATACGTGTAACATCATACAAATAATAGTACTTATAATCTAGTTTATTTTTCATATAAGTTGGGAGAAAATAATTACAAAATACAAATTGCTTTTGAATGATATGTTTATAAGGTGTAAAATGTAAAAAAAAATGTGTGTAACATTATAATTACACATAAATGGAAGGTAAGCGGACAATAAATTGCGCCGTTAAACTTTTTTGGATGACAAAATCAATCCTCGTAAACACAACATTCATCGACCTTGGAGACATGACATTACTATGCATGACCCTTTGAACTCTGTGTAGAAGGTCAACAACCTCTGGTGTTAGGAAACCAAATGTGTCAAATGTAAATGATACACAAGTGTATTGATTATTAGAACACAATTTCTCATGTTTGGTCATTTTGCTTGACGCAACTTTTAAGACTACTTGTTCTACCGTAAAAGTCATAACCCTTAATCCTACAAGTAGTGAAACCTTAGTGAAGTCCACACATGCATGTTTTCCTCCTACCCATTTGTACACCCTAACACCCGCTGGCCTAAGTGTTGATCTTCCGCCAAGTGGGTCAATCAAGAAGTTCACTGGTGCCTCCTTCTTCATTGATACTCCTGTCCGCGAGAATATATCAAAAAGGACATTTCTTACAAAGTAATGTCAAATTGTATGTCTATGGATATTTCTCTATAAATTTATTTTTAAAACTCAATATTTGACTCAACGATCAAATGATATGGGGGATCAATCTCACTATCTACTAGCAGGAGTCAATTTAAAGCTAGATGCCAAGTTTTCATGATATTCAATTGGTTGGATGGGAAATCGTGGCTCATAGGTATTAGCAGGTGAGCATGGACGAATGAGCAAAGCTAGCGAGACTATGCCACTGCGCTTAGTCCAACGAACTTTTGGTCCAAAAGTTTGTAGTAAGAGACCAAGCCTCCCATGACATGACTCGGGAGTATTGTTGTAATATGAATGTAGTCTTTAAATATGAGTTGTAACATTGTAAACTTTAATTGTTTTCACTGATAATAAAACAGTACTACAACTCCTCTCTACTCAACGACATGAGCATATTTGATTGAACTTCATTACCAAACATCACATTTCGTTGTTTGTGTTTTATCATTTCGTTTATGTTGAAAATGTGCCTTAAAATCAGTGTTTTTCAGTTATTGAACATGTGATTTGAATTAGGCATATGTGTTGTCAGGGGCGGACCTGAGCAGGGCAGGGTGTGGAAATAGCCACACTAGCCCATACTTTTTTTTATACATAGCTTAATTATATAATATATATGTTCTATTTCAAAACTTAGCATGACATAATGCTTTGGTCTAGTGGCGTAATGTATGTGTTTGCACCTAGTGGTCTCGGTTCAACCCTTAACTTTTGTGTTTTTTTAATTATTTTTTCAAAGAATAATATAAACAATATACTACATAAATTTACTTGTAAAAATAAAAATTAGTGGGAATCAAACTTGTGAGGTGAACGCCAAACCCATTGACTTGATTAGCTTCCACTAAGCTACAATGTTTACTATGTTATTTTTGTTGCAACATTGATATATATATATATATATATATATATATATATATATATATATATATATATATATATAGAGGACATTTCAAATGAGAGGACTTTTTAAATGAGAGGGTGAGAGGATGGAATAATGGCCATTGGATTAGTTAGATGGTTGTGATTAAAAGAGGGCTTTAATGAGTCACATTACTCTCTTCTCTTCCTTTTTCATATACGCCTTTCTTCTCTCCCCGTCTGTTCATCTTCTCATCTTTCTACCTGTTCGCTGCCAACCCTGTTCCGTTCGCAGCCAACGGTCTTCTCTCCCCGTCTGTTCGTTCGCCGCCAACGGTCTTCTCTCCCCGTCTGTTCCGTTCGTTCGTTCGCCGCCAACGGTCTTCTCTCCCCGTCTGTTCTGTTCCGTTCGTTCGCCGCCACCGTTTCGAAGGTTGCTGACCTTCTCACTTCCCTCCAGCCAATTTTTTACGATGAATCGACTTTTCCAATCTGTTATTGAAGAAAAAAGCCATCTTTTCCATTATAATTGAAAATTTCTTATTGCAATCCCTAATTATTCCCTTCGTGGTTACCAGCAAAAGAGAAATCTTTGGCGACGGCGAAAAGATGGATGTCGAATGACACGACGCTGTTACGGCGGCGTCATGGCTTCCTAAAGGGATCCCTTCTTCTTCTCTGTTACTAAAATCTAATCTCTGCGTCTTTTTCCAAACGAAGATCAAGGGGAGAGTGACAAACCGACAATAAAGAAAGAATCAGTGCGCAAGAGAGAAGCCATGGAAAGGTTTTTTTTTGACAATGAAGAAAAGAAAGAGACACGTAAGGAGAGGACGGTGCTAAAAAAAAATTAGGCTGCAATTACTAAAATCAAATACCATAGTAAAGATCAATTCAAGGGTCAAGATCTAACCCTCTCATCTCTCACAATAAAAACTCCTCTCACTTGATATGTCCTCTATATATATATATATATATATATATATATTGATATGCTAAGATATATAAATATATATTAAGATTTTGCAACTTACGTTGTGCATTATCTATAAATGATTGACGATTTGTTACAATTAATACATATGTTGTTATTTTTGTAATTTATTTCGCCAAAATTTTTAGTCTTACTTCCTTCAAAAAAAAAAAAATTTAGCCTCACTAATAATTCAATCCTAGATCCGCCCCTGTGTGGTGATTCATTTTATAAATGTATGCATATTCTAACAAATGTATTTAGGAGTTGCTAACTTACACTATTTGATTTTAAAAAAGAGTGCTTTAATAACATGCACCTTAAGATTTAGATATTTTTTTAACTATAATTTGTTAAATTACTCTTTCTTAAAAATAAGTTGGTGTTCTTAGCAAATCAAATATATACATGTATATCTAATCGACATAAGAAGGTGACTTACCACCTGACACATGTCGAACAAAAATACCTTTACTGATTAATTACCATCGTGTGCAGAAAAACAAGTAAAAATTATCTTTATGGATAAATTTATAATCTTACATTCACATGACTTCTAAATAAGGAATCCAAGTTAAAATATGAATGTTTTATACTGATAGCAGAATATGAAATTAAAATTTAATGCAGACAAAAAAATGAAATTATTATTTTAATCTCATCAAATTTATTATTGAATCAGAAAATATTTTTTCACCAACAAATAAAAGAATAAGAAGATCTCTCCCATCCATTCAAAAGAAAAAAAATTTATTAACCCTTATATACTTTTAATATGAACATATTTTTTTAGAGCAATATGAACATATTAATGAGTATTATTTTTATTTATAAATTAAAGAGTAGACATATATAACAAAGGAATATACTCCCTCCGTCCCAAAATATAAGCAAAAATTGGTCAACAAAAGTTAATGTATTTTGTTCAAAATTTGTACCAAATACATCAACTTATGTTGACTCATTTTTGCTTATATTTTGGGACGGAGTAGTACTATAGTAACATTTATTAAAAATTACCTCTAAAAATTTTATTAAAATTAAGAAAAGAAGTCCATAAGTCACTAGGTTTCTAACCCCCGGCTTCTGTAAGTTTTCAATGATCGTTGTTATTTTGTCTATCTATTCAAAAAAATATTAAGAAAACAAAACACAATTTTAAGGGGAGTTAGGTCAAAACTCGAGAGAACGGATTACAAACAACTGCGTCCATTAAAACTTTATCAAGAATTTTTGGTGAGATATTATTAATGTCTATCTTTAGTATGATTATTCATTCACAAAATATAATAAATTTAATAAATATTCAATGTATTTATTCCATCTATTTGATTATTCGTCCAAAAAAATTCAATGTATTATTCAATCTATTTGATTATGAATGTTACGTTTATAAAAAAAAAAACTCTTAAAATTAATGTTATTTTTTATTAAGTAAAAATCATATTAGTTATTTTTTCTAATTATACCTCTATTTCTTTTTTGATAAAATTCAACTATACCTCTATTATCGGTATTACCATCATTTCACTTTACATTTTTTTAAGGGATCTTTCACTTTCAATATGTATTGTCGCATCGCTAAAAAACGTTACGCTCAGAATAACTACGGAGTCGCCACCAAAGTTTTATTTTTAAAGGGAAACGTTGATAAAACCCTTGACGATTTGGAAGGATGGTCATCGTAACCATTAACGGGTTCGGGAGTCGATTATGCAAGGGGAAGGTATTAGCACCCCTCGCATCCGTTGTACTCAACGGGAACCTTCTAGTTAGTTTAGAGTTAAAAAGTGTTTTAAAGGTTGCTTGCTACATTTTAATATTTCAAGAAAAAAAAAAAAGAAAGGGGACAAAAAGGTATTTTTTATTAGCGTGCTTGACAAGAGTGGGATCTTGCTCCTACGTATCTCCTGATGCGATGGAGAATTCAAAGCTACGTAGTTCTTTGTTAGAAAATAATTGTTAGTTGGTTGATTTTAAAGAGCAATGTTTTTGATCGTATTCTAGCGGTTAAACGTAGCTTGTATGCTCGCGCGTGGGAGGCTTAAGTGTTTGTTTGTATCGCGTTAGAATTGATAAAACATTTTGCTTTTGTGAAAAGAGATTTGAATTTTGATTGACCACGGGGGGGCCATGAATTAGTTTGGTGTGTTGAATTTGTTTTATGTTTTTTTTTGTATTTTGAAAATAGAATGACGATTGTCCGAACAACGAGACATACGTCAAGTGCTCGTGCAACCGGGGAATGGGAAGACATACGTCAAACCACTCCTTTTTCATTCAAGTTTATTATTGAAAATAGATGTATAAACTATAATTGAAAGCATTAACATATTTTTCTCTTTGAATAAAAATGAGTTTCAGCCATAAAAGAGTTTCAGCCCAGGTTCTGAAACTTCAGAAGCAGGAACTGACTTCAGAATGCAAAATGTACGGCTTCAGAAGCACCTTCAGAAGTTGCCTTTCAGAAGCACTGTTCAGAAGCTGCTTCAGAAGCACTGTTCAGAAGCTGCTTCAGAAGCACTGTTCAGAAGCTGTTTCAGAAGCTGCTTCAGAAGCACTGTTCAGAAGCTGCCTTCAGAAGCATTGTAATCATGAAAATCCCTTGAAAGCTGGGTCTTTTTGTGTGCTATGGCAAAAACTTTGGTTAACATTTATGGTGGAAGTGACCTTGTGATTTTGGTGAAGACTTTGTGCAGGATTTTGAACAAGTTGGGGCTGAGTTTGACAGAAGTTGATGGAAGAAAAACAGGAAATGAGGGGTGCTGCCCTGACAGAGGTTGCGAGAAAACAGGGAGAAGGAGCGCTGCTGGCAGGGGAGAAGCTTGCAGCCTTCTTTGACAGAAAAAAATGGGAACAAAAGGCAAGGAAGGGATGATGGAAACAGGGGCAGCAGCTTGCAGTTTACTTGGACTTTCTTGACAAAGAAGAAAGGAAGAAAACGGAAAGGAAGGGAGAAGAGGCTGCAGCCTTCTTTGACTTTGTTGTTTTTTTTTGTATATGTTTTTTTTTGAGAAAAACAAAACAAAACATAATAATAATAATAATAATAATAATAATAATAATAATAATAACAACAACAACAATAATAAAAATAAACATAGATAAATAAAAAATAATAATAAAACCCTTCTTTTTTATTATTTAAAAATAAAAATTGATTTTTTTTGATTTTTTTGCATGATGATGATTTTTTTTTAAGACTTGGACAAAATTAGGGTACAACAACTGCACCTACTTAATTGTGTCTTCGCGTAGAGAATGCGAGTGCCGAGGGCATCACGTAAACTCTTTGTGAAGAGCAATTAAGTATAAAGGACCCAAATTTTGTCCTTCAAAGTGAGAAAAGACTGAAGAAAAAATGATGTAGGAGATAATATGAAAGTATTAAAATGCGGAAGTATGGACACAAAAGTAAGTGCAGGATTGCCTCTGGATTGGCTACCAGTGCATAGACTGAAAAAATAAATAGATCGTCGCCTCGGGGGGTGCTTAGATCTAAAAGACAAGTCATTGCCTCGGGGGGTGCTTAAACTGAAAAATAAATAGATCGTCGCCTCGGGGGGTGCTTAGATCTAAAAGTCAAGTCGTCGCCTCGGGGGGTGCTTACACTGAAAAATAAACAGATCGTCGCCTCGGGGGGTGCTTAGATCTAAAAGATCAGTCGTCGCCTCGGGGGGTGCTTAGACTGAAAAAATAGATCGTCGCCTCGGGGGTGCTTAGATCTAAAAGACAAATCGTCGCCTCGGGGGGGGTGCTTAGACTGCCTTGGGGATAAATGTATCGTCTCTAGACTTGGCTAGTACTTAGATTGTCGGAAAAGAAAGATGATTGTTGATGCATGATATGCTTTAAGTTGCTTTATGCGGTATGACATGATATGAGGTAGACTCAATAAGGAGTTTCTGCTGGGGAAACTTAGTGGCCATAGGTAATTTTAATGGAAATTGGGATAGTTTGTGAAGGGACCCGTTGGTTTTTGAAGAAACCTACTGGGGAAGTTCTTGAAAGAGGTCCACTGGGGAACACTGGGATAACTTGTTGGTGAATGTCGGTGAATATGGGATACTCACTGGGGAGTGTTTGCTGGGGAGCATGAGAAATTGTGAGGAAGAGTATGTTATGAATATGAGATGCATGCTAATGAATGAGTTTGATATGATGCATGCACTATGCTGACATGTGGGATAAACGGATGACATGTTAAGCTTCGGTTATGATCGGGTGCCGAGCATGGTTAGACTTTGGTTGTGATAAGGTGCCAATGATGATTGGGCTTTGGTTGGAAATTGCGTTTGAGAGTGCCAATGAAAATTGGGCTTTGGGTTGGAAATTGTGTTTGGGAGTGCCAATGAAAACTGGGCTTTGGGTTGGAAATTGTGTTTGGGAGTGCCAATGAAAATTGGGCTTTGGTTAGAAATTATGAGTGGGAGTGCCAATGAAAATTGGGCTTTGGTTGGAAATTGTGAGTGGGAGTGCCAAAGAAAATTGGGCTTTGGTTGTGATCATAAGGATCATCTTGAAAGCCGATCGATATCCAACCTCAGTGGATGAAAGAAATGTGGGGTATGTTTTATTTGGGGAATCATGTCCTTCTGACACCCGGGATCTTTGTGTTTCATGTACCGTGAGCTGCGCACTTGTTTATGCTGAAGAGTAAGAATCTTAAAATGACTGATGAAGAGTTTCAGGCCTTGAGTCCTTTGATGCAATACTGGAGACCAACAAAATTCTTTCGACATTTAAAAATTCTAGTAAAATACATTTTTTTGCAAGTTTTTTATATTATTTCCCATGTTTCAATGCATTATTCATCATGAATAAAAATAACATTTTACGAGCAAGCGAGGACACAAAACAATGAAAAGGCTTAAAGATGATTTTTATTCAATGAAACTTGATCCCCTTAATGGGTAACAATACATGAAGATGTAATCCCTGTAAGAGGTGATTACTAAGATAGAGAAAAGAAAGAAACAAAAAACAAATGGAGATTTGCTTGGGTGTTGCTTTGATACAACACGTGCTACTTTTCCTATGACTTCGAAATCCTTTGCCTCTGAAAGATGATAACGAGACCGATTCTTCCCTTCTGAATTCTGTCAGGGTCTTATGTGCTGCAGCCTTCTGCCTTTCTTATTTGTTTTCAAACCCCTAATTTTTACCTGGACCGCTCTTTCGAGTTTTAAGTCCACTGGGGTATATTTCCTTTTTTGATGTCCTTAATTTTTGCCTAGACCGCCTTTTTAGGTTTTCGATCTACCAGGACGCTCTCTATTGCCTAAACCGCCCTTTCGGGTTTTCGATTTAGCGAGCTCTTTTTTTTAGGCATAGTATTTTTTGACTGCGTCGGAGTTTATTGAGAGTGGAAACTCCTCTCCATCCATAGTAGTGATGATTAAGACTCCGTCAGAGAAAGCCTTCTTTACCATGTATGGTCCTTCATAGCTAGGAGTCGATTTCCCGCAGGGATCTTTGTGGATGGGTAATCTCTTTTTCAGCACTAAGTCTCCTTCTCTGAATTCTCGAGGACGAACTTTTTTGTCGAATGCCTTCTTGAGCCTCTTTTGGTACAACTGTCCATGACACAATGCTGTTAGGCGCTTTTCTTCTATGAGGTTCAGTTGGTCGAATCTTATTTGGACCCATTCGGCTTCTTCTAACTTAGTTTCCATCAAGACCCTTAAGGAGGGAATTTCAACTTCAATGGGAAGCACGGCATCCATACCGTATACTAAGGAAAAAGGGGTTGCCCTAGTGGAAGTGCGAACTATTGTTTTGTAGCCGTGTAGCGCAAAGGGAAGCATCTCATGCCAATCCTTGTAGGTTTTTACCATCTTCTAGATGATTTTCTTGATGTTCTTGTTGGCTGCTTCTACCGTGCCGTTCATCTTCGGCCGATATGGTGAGGAATTATGGTGCTCAATCTTGAAGTCTTTGCACAACTCCTTCATTGTGTTGTTGTTTAGATTTGCCCCATTATCTGTGATAATTTTGTGAGGAGTGCCGTAACGGCAAATGATTTCCTTCTTGATGAATTGGGCTACCACTTGTTTTGTTACGTTTGCATAAGAAGCCGCTTCAACCCACTTAGTGAAATAGTCGATGGCAACCAGGATGAACCGGTGTCCATTTGAAGCCTTTGGTTCAATCATTCCAATCATGTCTATGCCCCACATAGAGAATGGCCAGGGTGCCGTCATGACGTTCAGAGGAGTTGGTGGCACATGCACCTTGTCGGCGTAAATTTGACACTTGTGACATGTCTTGGCGTAGTGAAAACAGTCAGCCTCCATAGTTAGCCAGTAGTAACCCGCCCTTAGGATTTTCCTTGCCATTGCATGCCCGTTGGCATGGGTTCCAAAATACCCCTCATGGATTTCTTTGATGAGCATGTCTGCTTCACGTTTATCCACACACCTGAGTAAGACCATGTCATAATTTCTCTTGTAGAGTGTGCCCCCGCTGAGGAAGAACTGTGATGCCAATCTCCTGAGGGTTTTCTTGTCTGTTTGTGAGACATTCTCTGGATACTTTTGCTCTTCGAGGTATCGTTTGATATCGTAAAACCAGGGTTTGTTGTCAAGTTCTTCTTCGACCACTGCACACAGAACTGGTCTAATCCTACGATCCATCCTTATGATTGGTGCTTCGTTGTGGAAATTTACTTGGTACATGGATGATAATGTAGCTAAAGCATTCGCTACCTGATTCTCTTCTCGAGGTATATGATGAAAGGTGATCTCATCGAAATGCTTCATCAACTCTACAACACGAGCACGATAAGGGATCAAATTGGGATGTTTTGTTTCCCATTCTCCTTTCACTCGATAGATAACTAGTGCTGAGTCCCCGTATACTTCCAGGATTTTGATCTTTAGGTCAATTGCAGCTTCGAGGCCCAAGATGCACGCTTCATACTCTACCATGTTATTGGTGCAGTCAAAGCATAACCTTGTTGTGAAGGGTTGATACCCATTTCTTGGTGATATTAGGACAGCCCCGATCCCGTGCCCCATGGCATTTGAGGCACCATCGAAAGCGAGCTTCCATCGAGTTCCTGGTTCAGACCCTTCATCATCACTTATGATTTCTTCGTCATTCAAGGCTACAACGTCTTCATCAGGGAAGTCAAATTGTATGGGTTGATAGTCTTCCAATGGTTGGTGAGCAAGGTGCTCGGATAATACGCTCCCTTTTATAGCCTTTTGAGTAACATATTGGATGTCATACTCGGATAGCAGCATTTGCCAACGGACTATCTTTCCTATGAGGGCTGGCTTTTCAAAGATGTATTTGATGGGATCCATCTTTGATATCAACAAAGTGGTGTGAGTCAAAATGTATTGTCTTAAACGTCGGGCAGCCCATGCTAAGGCGCTGCAAGTCTTTTCAAGTGAGGTATACCTTGATTCGCAATCGGTGAACTTCTTGCTTAGATAGTAGATGGTGTGCTCTTTTCTTCCCGTTTCATCCTGTTGTCCTAGCACACAACCCATGGATCCATCAAGCATTGTCAAGTATATGATGAGGGGTCTACCAGGAATCGGAGGTATCAAAATCGGTGGCTCTTGCAGGTATCGTTTGATCTTATCTAACACCTCTTGGTAGTCTTCATTCCACTGAATAGTTTGATTTTTCCTTAGCAATTTGAAAATTGGTTCACAAGTGGACGTCATGTGTGAGATGAATCTAGCAATGTAGTTCAATCTTCCTAAGAATCCACGAACCTCCTTCTCAGTGTTTAGTGCGGGCATATCTTGTATGGCTTCTACCTTGTCAGGATCAACTTCAATTCCCTTTTGGCTGACTATGAACCCCAATAACTTACCGGACCTAACACCAAAGGTGCACTTGTTAGGATTTAGGGGTAGCTTGAACTTTCTCAGGCGCTCGAACAACTTTTGCAAATGAAATAGATGATCTTCCTCCGTCTGAGATTTGACAATCATATCATCGACATAGACCTCTATTTCCTTATGAATCATGTCATGGAAAAGAGTCACCATCGCTCTTTGATATGTTGCCCCAGCATCGTTAATCCGAAGGGCATTACCTTGTAGCAGAAAGTTCCCCATGGGGTGATGAATGTGGTTTTCTCCATGTCCTCTGGAGCCATTTTGATTTGGTTGTATCCAGAGAAACAGTCCATGAAAGAGAAGACTGAAAACTGAACGGTGTTGTCTACCAATACATCAATGTGAGGCAGTGGGAAGTCATCTTTTGGGCTTGCTCTATTCAAGTCCTGGTAATCCACACATATTCTGACTTTGCCATCTTTCTTTGGGACTGGCACAATGTTGGCAACCCATTGTGGATACTTGGTCACTGCTAAGAAGCCGGCGTCAAACTGCTTTTTGACTTCCTCTCTAATCTTGAGAGCCATGTCGGGTCTGGTTCTTCTCATCTTTTGCTTTATTGGTGGGCATTCTGGCTTGAGTGGTAGTCTATGTACGACTATGTTGGGGTCTAATCCTGGCATGTCCTGATATGACCAAGCGAACACATCTACATACTCTTGTAGTAACTCAATCAACTTTTCCTTCATTTCTCCTTGCAGGGAGGCTCCTACTTTGACCTCTTTCTTGTCCTCTTCGGTCCCCAAGTTGATCATTTCAAATGGTTCTTGGTGAGGTTGTATTACCCTATCCTCCTGATCCCCAAGACTGGACAATTCTTCAGGAGGTTCATAATCGTCCTCATCATCGTCTTCCGTTTGGTTAATCAGGAAATCGAAGTCGTAAGGGATTATAGCAGTGTTATTTTCGGTGGGTGTATTTATGGATCTTCATGAGTATGATTTTTATTTTAGGGTTGCGGAACTTTTAAAAAATGAGAAAAATGAACTCAATCGAACACGAAATGCAATTTTATTAATGATAGAAATAATTTGAAACATGGGGGGCCCCACAAAGTTAATCATTTGTCTTGGCCAGAGCAAAATGATTTTTTTTCAAAGCATGATAAATTACTTGAACAAGGAAATGATTTCCGGAACTTCTATGGCCTTCCAGTTGCTCGAGATCTCATCAGAAATGCAACAGTACACCAGGAAATGATTTTTTTGGGGGGAATGATATGAGTGTTTTTCTTTAAAGTGCATGAAAATGCATGTATGCGATGTAGATGGAAAAACATGCTTTTTTTTATTTTGCTTTGGGAAGGAAGATGTATATGCGAAAATTATTTTCATGGATGCAAATGTTATGGCATGCAGAGGTGTGGTTAAAAGAGGTCAAGGCATAAGTTACCAAGGTAGGAACGTTCAATACTACCCCCTATTCTCACATGTAGGTTCTAGATTGTTTAAAAAAGGTCCCCAGAGTCATGGATTCTACAAGAAAGTATCGCCGTCATTGCAAATACTCGTAAGACAACAACGCTCCAAGAGAATCTACTCTAGGCGGGGTTTTCATGCCAACTCTACAAGACATACGTCAGGAAGGTCAACACGACGCAACCACCATCTTATCTTAAGTTTTTCTCAAAGCTCGGGTATAGAGCTTCACTCATGCGACAACCCACAGATAACATATCAATATGAACATAAAGCATAATGAAGCATAGATACAGAGGCGAGAGAAAAAAAAAAGATAAAGACATAAAACAAAAACATGCAAGCAAACAAAAAACACTTAACCTAAGAACTAACTAGGATAGGCTTGACTCGCTAGTGAGAAACAAAGGATCCCTAGCGGAGTCGCCAGCTGTCGTGTCGCTAAAAAATGCTCGAGCGTACTAACGCTCGGAATAACTACGAAGTCGCCACCAAAGTTTTATTTTTAAAGGGAAACGTTGATAAAACCCTTGACGATTTGGAAGGATGGTCATCGTAACCATTAACGGGTTCGGGAGTCGATTATGCAAGGGGAAGGTATTAGCACCCCTCACATCCGTTGTACTCAACGGGAACCTCCTAGTTAGTTTAGGGTTAAAAAGTGTTTTAAAGGTTGCTTGCTACATTTTAATATTTCAAGAAAAAAAAGAAAGGGGAAAAAAAGGTATTTTTTATTAGCGTGCTTGACAAGAGTGGGATCTTGCTCCTACGTATCTCCTGGTGCGATGGAGAATTCAAAGCTACGTAGTTCTTTGTTAGAAAATAATTGTTAGTTGGTTGATTTTAAAGAGCAATATTTTTGATCGTATTCTAGCGGTTAAACGTAGCTTGTATGCTCGCGCGTGGGAGGCTTAAGCGTTTGTTTGTATCGCGTTAGAATTGATAAAATATCGTGCTTTTGTGAAAAGAGATTTGAATTTTGATTGATCGGGGGGGGGGGGGGGGCAAGAATTAGTTTGGTGTGTTGGATTTGTTTTTTTTTTTTTTTGTATTTTGAAAATATAATGACGATTGTCCGAACAACGAGACATACGTCAAGTGCTCGTGCAACCGGGGAATTGGAAGACATACGTCAAACCACTCCTTTTTCATTTAAGTTTATTATTGAAAATAGATGTATAAACTATAATTGAAAGCATTAACATATTTTTCTCTTTGAATAAAAATGAGTTTCAACCATAAAAGAGTTTCAGCCCAGGTTCTGAAACTTCAGAAGCAGGAACTGACTTCAGAATGCAAAATGTACGACTTCAGAAGCACCTTCAGAAGTTGCCTTTCAGAAGCACTGTTCAGAAGCTGCCTTCAGAAGCACTGTTCAGAAGCTGCTTCAGAAACACTGTTCAGGAGCTGCTCCAGAAGCACTGTTCAGAAGCTGTTTCAGAAGCACTGTTCAGAAGCTGTTTCAGAAGCACTGTTCAGAAGCACTTCAGACTCCGATTTCAGAACCTCAGGAGTAAAAATGTTTGAAAACAGTAGGAAAACATTCTGTTTTGGTGATTGTTGAAAAGGAAAAAAGATTTTTGGGTTTTTGAATGATGTTTTAGGGCAAAAAAAGAGTTAAAATGACTAAAAATGCAGAAAAATAATGCTAGAACAGCTGGACAGCAGAACAGAGTTCTGTGATTTTTTCTCAACTTCTGAGTTAAATTTCTCACTCAAAACTGAACCAAATACAAAAATAAAAATACCATTGTAAAGTTTGCCATGAATACTACATCTTAGTGGTTTTAGATCTACCAAAAGATGTCCTTGAGCCTAATATATTCTGGCTTCAAGTCATGCCCATGATCTTATGATGAAAAATGCATTATTTTTAAGAAAAGCTACAAACACTTAAACAGAACGCGAAAAAGGAGATAGAATGGTTCAAAATACTTACAAACTCCTAGCCAAAGCTTCAAATGCACAAAAATAAAAGGGGCTTTTGGGTGGTTGTGGTTTTTTAAAGATGGAAGTGATGGAGAAGATGAACAGTAACATAATGGTGTTTTGTTACTATTCTCCTCTCTTTGTGTGATGTTTCTTTGTAGTTTAGTTGTTGTTTTGATTCTGTTTGATTTGTTGTGGTGGTTTGTAAAGAAAAAACAAAAAAAGCAGAGCTTCTTTCTTTTTGGAGATTTTGTTATGATTTTTGCTATTGTTTGGTTTTCTGATTCTCCCTCTGAAAAGCCTTTCTATTTCATTCATTTTCGTCCCCCTTATATAGGCAATTTTGTGATCATATGTAATCATGAAAATCCCTTGAAAGCTGGGCCTTTTTGTGTGTTATGGCAAAAACTTTGGTTAACATTTATGGAGGAAGTGACCTTGTGATTTTGGTGAAGACTTTGTGCAGGATTTTGAACAAGTTGGGGCTGAGTTTGGCAGAAGTTGATGGAAGAAAAACAGGAAAGGAGGGGTGTTGCCCTGACAGAGATTGGGAGAAAACAGGGAGAAGGGGCGCTGCAGGCAGGGGAGAAGCTTGCAGCCTTCTTTGACTTGTTTTAACATAAAAAAATGGGAACAAAAGGCAAGGAAGGGAGGCTGGAAACAGGGGCAGCAGCTTGCAGCTTACTTGGACTTTCTTGACAAAGAAGAAAGAAAGAAAACGGAAAGGAAGGGAGAAGAGGCTGCAACCTTCTTTGACTTTGTTGTTTTTTTTTTTGGTATATGTTTTTTTTTTTAGGAAAACAAAACATAATAATAATAATAATAATAATAATAATAATAATAATAATAATAATAATAATAATAAAAAGAAAGATAATAAATAGAAAATAATAATAAAACCCTTCTTTTTTATTATTTAAAAATAAAAATTGTTTTTTTTTTATTTTTTTGCATGACGATGATTTTTTTTTTAAGAAAGACTTGGACAAAATTAGGGTACAACATGTATGATAATAGAGAATGCACTTAATGAAGTAGATTTTATAGTTTGGATAAAAGTCATATCTGCTTTATTAAGTGTATTCTCTCTTTGTAATATTACGTTCACATGGTTTCTAAATATGGAATCCACATTAGAATATACCTTTTTTATTTAATCCAGTAAAAAAAATCAATTTATTTTTTATAAAGAACGGAATTATTATACAAAAATGAAATTATAATTTAAATCTCATCGATTTCATAATAGAAGAAGAAAATATCTCCCTTCCAGTCAAAAGAGAATTTTTTTTATTAACCCTTATATACTTTTAATATGAACATATTAATGAGTATGTTTTATATTTATATATAAATCAAAAGGGAAAGATATAAAGGAATATACTATAGTAATATATTATATAAAATTAAGAAAAGAAAAATGATTTTAAAGGGGTTAGGTCAAAACTCAAGAGAACAGATATTACATGCAATTGCCTTATTAAAAACTTTATCAATAAATTCAATGTAATAAAATCTTGTAAAGGGAAAAAAAGTGAAATGCATATAAATATATTTGTTATTTCAAATATATATATATATATATATATATATATATATATATATATATATTCAATTAGGAAATAAATAAAATTTAAGAAATATTCAATGTATTATTAATTCCATCTATTTTAGTGTGAATGTTACATATATAAAAAATCTTAAAAGGGATGTTATTTTTATTAAATAAAAACCATATTTCACTTTGCATATATAATAATACAGAATTAACTAACGGTTAATAAAGTTAATTTCTTATCAAATAACCTAGTGACTAAAGCTCGCACATTTTAAATGTGGAGAAAATGGGATGTCTGTGGAGAAAATGAGATGTCCGAAGTTCGAACCCCAACCTACATATATATGCAATGTCCTTATATCAATTGAGTTAACCTCACGGAGACAAGTTAATTTAGTAGTTTAGATAAAAAGCGATATATGTTTTTTTTAGTGAAAATTTGATATATAGTCCCCTAGCAATTTGGTTAGATTTTTTTATTTTATTTTTTCACGCAAATTTGGTTAGGGTTTTGATCTATAATAACTGGTGCATATCAAAATATATATATTGAAAGACCTCAACTCATTAAATAAATGAATCTAAATTACATTGATGAATTATTCTTCATTGCACGCAGAGATACTTGCTTTACGAAAAAATGTTAATTTAATAAAAAAATCTTTATAACTCCTCGTTGAATTGTATGAAATAATCTAATATATATAACAATTAAATTAGTTTCAAGGATCTAATTTGTACACGATGACTACGCAAAACTTTTTACATATACGTGCAATCAAATCACTTCATGATGCCACACTTTTACGTTAGTTCTTAAAATATATGTACAAATATCTATTTGACATGATTTGATTGGATGTATGTGTAAACATGTTTTAGACATTGATATAAATTAGTTGATTGTTGATAACAGGTATACTAACGGACCGAGTTTGTGCTAATAAAAGTACTAGTTGTACTTGTTGATAATAATAGCATAATATCAAAATATATTTTTAACTAGTATTTACTTTAACCCATTTGGGGTTGACCTAATGGTTGGCTTGAGATCTTGGAGTGTGCTCCTCTCAACATCTTAAGTTTGATTCTCCCTGGTGTCAATTTCTGTGGGCAAGTCCATACAAAACTTTGCTCAGACTTTAAACGGGACCCCGCAAGTGGACGATGAGATTGATTCCCTCGAATTAGTCGATTCTTGGATGAGATACCAAGTTTTTAAAATAGTAGTATTTAATTTTTTTTAAGATAATAAGAGTAATATGTACAAAAAAAAGCTATAAAGTTCAACCATTATTTGAAGTAGCTATCAGAAAACGCTATATGCTAGTAAAAGATGCTATAATTGTGTGGGAAAAAAATTGTTGTTAATACTATGTCTATTTTGAACATACGAGTTTATAAATTATAATTTATTCAATATAAGGTTGTAAATTTCATCTAAAAAAAAACTTATAATTTTTCTATTCGACTGATATATCCAATAATAATATTGATTTCATATTAAGTGTCTCATTTACAATATTTATTTGTCTTTTAATATTATGAATTTAACATTAATTAATTTTTTTTCCTACCAATATATGTTATACATCTAACGTCGCATAATTTTGTCAAAACAAAATATAACGTTCTCATCAATCGGATGAATTTGTAGATAATTTTTTACTCTTCAAAGTGGTTTGCGAAAGGAAGACAAGTAGGAAAGTGTCCCATTTAATTTGGTTAGTTACGGCATGATGCATCTGGTTGGAGCGTAATGACATTCTTTTTAATGGATAGATAGCAAATATTGCAGAAGTGGTTGATCGGACACATCATATATCATGGTCTTGGTTTTTTTTAAGGAAAATGCTAACAAGTACCCTTAGGGCACTTGATTAGAATTTTAAAGCGAACAATTTATCTTGGAAGTTGTGTATTCAACACATTGAAATATTGAAAAATTGAAAATTGAAAAGAAAATTTGATATTTCAATTCCCTTATGATGAAGGGGGGAGCGCCGCACACCATCTACACCAATATGAGTATCATACAAAATTGAGCAGCTTCGAAACCTTTATGTGAAACTATGTAATCGTCATATCTCGATCGTAATTTTTCAGCTATATTGCCATCAGATTGAGAAATTTATTATATACTTTTCATCTTTGCCATGACGTTTCATTTTAGCCGTTACATGATTGGATCCTAGGGTTTGTCTTCTCCCTGTTCCTTTCATTCGCACAAGTTCTCTCGCCAACATCCACTGCCGTAACCGCACCACTTCCCCAACCGGTGGTGAAGGGCGATTCTTTGTCTATCAAAATTATGGAGGAAGTGTATGTCAAGGGTATTGCAACATGTATGACCAATTTGCACGGTAGACTTGTTCTAAACAAGGGTGATAAACCCTATACTGCGAAGGAAATCACTGATAAATTATTGAAACAATGGAAAATTGCCGCCCCATGGAAACTGATTTCTTTTGGGAAATGGTTTTATGAGTTCTCATTTGCCTCTTTTGATGATATGCGACTGGCATGGGCTTTGGGCACGGTCAACTTGAAACCGAGGTTGTTGTGTTTGTCTCAATGGACAAAGGATTTCAACAAACACACGCAAAGACAGACACATGCACAGGTGTGGGTACGGTTAATGGAACTTCCACAAGAGTATTGGTTGGAGCGCACACTCTTGGAGATTGTTGGTGCTATAGTTACTCCGCTTCTCATTGATGCAACGACTCAAAAACGTGTTTTTGGTCATTACACACGTGTACTTGTTGACATTGATTTTTCCCGTCGTTTATTTCATGAGATAATGGTCGAAAGGGAAGGCTTTGCGTTTCCTATGGAAGTCGTTTATGAATGGATCCCAGACTTCTGCTCTCATTGTCAAATTATTGGGCATCATGTCTCGAATTGCCGCTGGGGGCACCCTGCACAGCCTGCGGCGTTGGAAAAGGAAAACAAAAAGAAAATATGCAGAAACCTGTTAAGCAGCGACAACACTATGAGAAGACCAATTCGTACAACATAGGATCATCAAAAGCATTTGCGGAACCAGTGAGTGTACCCATTACCAACACGGCTGTTACTAATGTTATTAATCTTGAACGCAATTCTGCAAGCATTGAACCTTCTGCTGTCGTGGTTCCTACCCAAGGTGTTATGACAGGTTCATCACCTGCACAGCCTGAAGAACCTCAAAATACTGGTGTTGCTTTGGCTCTTCCGGCTGACCAACATTTAGAAAAGGATACAACTATGTCCGACACTTCATTCCACTTTGCTTTGAATAATGTGACCGATGAAATAACAAGGCCTACATCTGAAAATTTGTATGAAATTCCAGTTTTGGAGCTAGTTACATGTGACCAGCAAGATGTAACATCGCAAGAGGTTGATAGTGAGGCACTCGCTAGTCAGCATCCTTTTTCGGTTTTTAGTAAGCATCGTTGTCCGACAGTTAACAAAGACTTAGAAATCATTCAGCAAGCTTTAACAGACTCCAACAGCAACACATAAGAGCCCTTCACTCCGCATGTTTCCAAGGCGCAAAAAAAGGCAAGCCGCACAACAATTAAAACCCAGTCTAAGGGTCCTCCAACTCTGAATTCCCAATGAAGATTCAAAGGGTTTTGGTTTGGTCCCCCCCTCTCTTGTACATATTTTCCCTTTTTTCTAATAATATTTATATGAGTGAGGGGCAGAGGATGGGGGTTTTTTGGGGGTACCGACCTAGTCGGGATCTATAAGCTTCTCCCTGATGTTTTCCCCACTTTTAGTTTAGTAAAAAAAACACACTGAAATATTAAAAAGTAACTTTTTCAACATAAAATTTAGGCTAAAGTACACTTTTGGCCCCCTAAGTTTCAGGATGTTGCGATTTTGGCCCCCTATTAAAAAAATGAATAATTTGGCCCCCCAAGAATTAGCCCCTTTGCAATAGTGACCCTTTTTGGCTATTTTGACCATTCAACGCTGATTTGGCACGCCACCTGTGTATTTAGCAATTTAAAAAAAAAACAAATGCCACGCGTGTAAATGGAATAATTAAGAAAAGGAAAAAGAAAATATAACATGGCTTGGCACACGTGAGAAGTGTTTCACCTTCTTCTTCTTCTTCCATTCTTTCTTCTTCCATTCTTTCTGAAATCAGGATTTAAAAACCCCCAATTCTTACTGAATCTCCATTATTCACCTTCTTCTTCCATTCTTTCTGAAATCAGTCATCCATTCTTCTTCAATTTCCTTTCTTCTTAATGTTGCGATTTTGTTGTTCTTCTGAATAAGATTCCTCTCCTCCTTTCTTCAATTTTCGTGGGTTTGCAGAACTAAAAAATGGCTGGACCATATTCATCTTCAACCGTGAGTGGGTCATCAGCAGGGGTCAAATCGAGGTTGGTTTGTTACTGTGGGACTGACTCACCTCTGGTCACCGCCTGGACTGAAGAAAACCCAGGAAGGAGGTTCTATGGATGTGGGAAGTATTTCCAGAGAAGAAAGTGCAGTTTTTTTAGATGGTTCAATCCAGAAGTTCCTGAAAGGCAGAAGAAATTAATTAGAGGCCTGTTGAAGAAGAATGATGCATTGAAGAACAAGGAGAACAATCTTGTGTTAACAATTGTAATTTTAGGGATGTTGTTGTTTCTAAATTTTTTGGTGATTTTCATTAAGCTTGGTTAACTTATGTAATGTGATGATAATGTTTGAGTGTTAACTTATGTACTGTAATGAACCATGTAAGTTTTTAGGGATGTTGCTATGATGTAATTTATGCATTGGCAAAGAAGAAATGAAATCAGTTTGATGCAACCTTTGAATGTTAACTTATGTATTGTAATGTTAAACTTATGTTCTTAGTTTGTCTCCCTTAAATTCGTCCCCCTTATGTACTGCCTAAAATGTTAACTTAGTGTCATATTTCAATGACAATTTTATTATGTAATCTTTGAAAAAACATAGCATAATATAACCTCAAAAGAGTATTGTAACATTCACATAGCAAAATAATTGCTCGTCAGAGTATTTAACATGACATTGCACTTCACAGTACTTAATTTGGAGTACTTAACCAAACTTAAAATTAGATAACCTAACATTAAGTGTACATAACCAAAATATCATAAAGAGTACTTAACATTACATTCCATAACTTAACCCAAAAAAAAATGTAACAAGTCTCTCATTGCCCTTCCTAATTAAGTCTTGTTCACTCACTGCTGAGTTCCAACATGTGCCATATCATCACTTTTCCTCTTAACTCCTGTAGTCCTTGTCTTTCTAGGCACAACATGCTTGCCACCTCTCATTGTTCCACCAGTGCTGACAGTATTGGATGCAGCTAAAGGGCCAGCAGTGCTGCTCGCAGCAGTAGTTCCAGCAGGATTTATGTTGATAGTAGTTGCAGGATTTGTGTTGACAGCAGTTGCAGGATTTGTGTTAACTGCAGGATTTATGTTGATAGTAGTTGCAGGATTTGTGTTGACAGCAGTTGCAGGATTTATGTTGATAGTAGTTGCAGGATTTGTGTTGACAGCAGTTGCAGGATTTGTGTTGACTGCAGGATTTGTGTTGACAACAGTTGCAGTAGCAACATTAACTTGTGCATTTGAAGCCTCAAGGTGTTGGACATCAGTATTGGTCTACATAATAAATTGATGGAAATATAGTTACTATAACTTATCAATCCATGTGTTATAAATAGAGTTATATGCTAAATATAATTACCTTGTTCCCTCCAGGTGGAATTGCCCTATCAGCAGCTGTCCTCCTGATTTCTCTTGCCCTTACTGCTGGTTGACTTAGGCTCATCATTATCCTTCCTCCTAAGCTTCTTAGGCCTCCCAGGTGCCCTTCTGACAAAGGGTGGCAGTATTGGTGGAGTGTCCACTTCTGGCCATAGCTTTGGCCCATTTGAAGGAAGAATAAGATTATCATATGTATCCAAAAATGTTTGTTTCCTGACAATTAAAAACAACTAGATTACAAACAACCAGATGAAATGAATATTTATGATGAAATTCTGTCAACACACTAACCTGTACCAGTGTGCCACATAATCATCTGGGTTTTGATTATTGTAGTACATTGCAGCAATGGAATGAGGGAAAGGTATACCACTTAAATCCCATTTTCTACATGCACATGTTCTCTCTTTGATTAACAACCACATAAGTATCACTTCCATCAGAAACAGCAAAGTTAGAATACTCCCTATCACCACACCAATTTGGTGACCAACCATCAGCTTCCTTCTTAGCCTTTTCCACTATTTTTTCTATCATTGGACATATTTCCCCCTGATACCTTAACATGTAATCTCTTAATCTAACTATCCTATTTGTCATGTAAAACTTCAACCCCTCCACAAGTGAAATAATTGGTAGGTCTCTATACTCAATGATTGAAGAGTTAAATGCCTCACACATGTTATTGACTTGCAAGTCACAACATGTGTGAGTACTGTACCCTGCCCTAGACCACATACATGGTGCATACTGTCTCATTTCCTCCCAAGCTGACTCACTATGACTTTTCAGTTTGTCCATAGCCTTGTTAAATTCAGGCATAGTATTGGCCCTAGCTGCTACCCACAATGCTTCTTTTAAGTTTTCTCCAGCATGTCTTTTCCTCCAATTTCCATACAAATGTCTCACACATAGTCTGTGCTCAACATGCTCACCAATAGCTGCTATTGTATTCACCAGTCCCTTGAAAATGCAATAAAATAATGAGTTAAAATGTTGAAATGGAACTTAAAAGGTTGATTGATAGAAGCTTCAGACTCAAAACCTCAGAGTCTGAACTCAAAGTCTGAACCTCAGAATCTGAACCTCAGAGTCTGAACCTCGGACTCTGAACCTCAGAGTCTGAACCTCAGAGTCTGAACTCAGAGTCTGAACTCAGAGTCTGAACCTCAGTCTGAACTCAGAGTCTGAACCTCAGAGTCTGAACCTCAGAGTCTGAACCTCAGATATGATTGTTATATAAAATAAGAGAAATAAAATTACCTTTTGCTGGTCTGATATGAAAGACCATCTTTTGAATTGAATCCCATTCAAATCTGAAAGCAGCAAATCCATGAACAAGTCCCAGGACTCTTTGGTTTCAGCCTCCATAACAGCAAATGCTATGGGCAGCATTTGATTGTTACCATCTTTGCCAATAGCTGATAGTAACTGTCCACCATATCTCCCTTTCAGAAAACATCCATCTAATCCTATTAATGGTCTACATGTACTCACAAAGGCCCTCTTGCAGGCATTGAAACACACATACATTCTCTCAAACACTAACCCCCCAAGTGCAGGTTTGCATTTAATCTTGACAGTACTGCCAGAATTACTTCTGATCAACTCCTCTGCATAGTTTCTTAGATAAGCATATTGTTCATCACTAGCCCCATGTATCATTTCTAAAGCCCTAATTTTTGCCCTATACACCTGAAAAGTACTCAACATCACAGACCACCTATTCTTGCACTCTTCTTGCAGACCCTTAAGGGTCATAGTAGGTGTATGCTTCAAAATTGGAACCAGTTTCTTAGCCAGCACCTTAGTGGTTAACAATCTGACTTTAGTAGTCTTATAACAAGTATGGGCTGAATTAAAACTAGAAAGAACAAAATGAGTTTGAGAAGGAACCTTACTGAATCTCATATGATATGGACATCCTTTCATACACTTCACCACAATTCTTTTCTTCTCATTTTTCTTTAAGTAAACATTCTTCCTGTTCTGCAAAGCATACTCTTTGACAACATTCTTTATTAACACAACAATTGTAAAGATCTGCCCCTTCTCAAATCTTACTGGTTCCTCATTACCAGGCAACTTAAACCTTTGCAATTTTTTCTTGACAGCACTGTCTTCTTCAGATGACTCTGGACTTTCTAACACATCTGACTCTCCATTCTCATCTTCAAAATCCAACAAACCTATCACATCAGGGTTTCTAGAGGCTTCAACAACAAGCAAATTCTGACCAGGGTTGACTGATTGACTAACAGGGGTTGGGTTCAATGTTTGGTTGGGCAGACAGTAGTCCACTCCCACTCTTCATCAAAATCATTGTCATTAATTGAAACACCATTAACGCTTCCAACTTCATCTTCTGAATCTTCTCCCTCGTCATTACCAATGTACTCAGGATCAGATTCTTCAACTTCATTAACTTCATCAATTTCAACTGAATCCTTCCCTTTGTCTACTACAACAACCTCTTCCACATCACTGTCATACCGGCTATCTATTCCATCCACATTTGGGGTTTCAACATAGAACTCAGCACCTACCACATTCTTATGCTCATTTATGAATCTAATCACATCCCTGTCAGTTTTTAACAACCTAAGACCATCACTCAAATCATAACCTAGAGTAAGATACCACAACTTATAATCCCCTACCACACCAATCTCTCTGACCAAATTATCCAAATCTATGAGGTTTATCTCATCTATGTCCCATTCACCCCCAAATTCATGTATGCCACCCTTCTTATAAGCTATCACAGGGTCAGAAATGAAGTACCCTTTGTGATGAAAGCGTATCTTCAATGAGTGGTTCTCAACACCCCTAAAAAGGATTAAATAAATAAGATTTAATATTTTATACTGTATTACCACTATTTATTTATACTGTATTTTAATACTGTATTCATGCTGTATTTATACTGTATTCAGTATGTACCCTCATATTGTATGTGCATACTTAATTCATACGATTTTATACCTACAAAAGAATATAAATTTAACATTTTCCATTTTTCCTAATTAAAGACAGTATTCAATACTTCCATCAACCCTTTTTTATTCACAAATAAGCTCACATGTGCTTTCCAGTTAACAAACAAAAGAAAACAAACAAAAAGGTCACTTACTTTGATACGTTGCAGTCAGGCCTCTTTCCATTGACCACGTTTCCTTGAATTGATGTTGATTCTGAACAGTTCTTTGTCGTCGCGTCTTTCTTCTTCTCCAAACAGTTCTTTGTCGTCGCCTTTCCATCTTCGACCAATTTCATTTTCACAGCAAACAAAGAAACCCTCGATTTCGCAAGAGATTCGACTATGGAAGGCGATTTCGATTTAGTTGAGGTTGATGTGAAAATCTGGAATTAGGGTTGGGATTGAGATTTTTACAGAGGATGTAAAAATTGGGGGAAACTCTCACGTGTGACCTCCCATTTATTTACACGCGTGACATTTTGTTTTTTTAAAAAATTGCTAAATACACAGGTGGCGTGCCAAATCAGCGTTGAACGGTCAAAATAGCCAAAAAGGGTCACTATTGCAAAGGGGCTAATTCTTGGGGGGCCAAATTATTCATTTTTTTAATAGGGGGCCAAAAATTGCAACATCCTGAAACTTAGGGGGCCAAAAGTGTACTTTAGCCTAAAATTTATCAATTATTTCCTTTTTTAATCCTTAACTAGTGCCCTTAGAGCACTTGTTAGCAAGACTTTTTTTTTAAAGCAAAAGAAAGGATGCAGAGGGATCTTCAGCTGCCACACCTTGAAATATTTAAATAGAAATAAAAATTACAAAAAAAGAGGGGTGAGGGTATAGAATCCAAAACCCTCGAGGAAAATAAAAAACAGAAAAAGACAAACCAAAACAGATAAAGGAGCAACATTATACCAAATTACTAGCGAGGTGAACTATTGAAAGCCCCTACGTTGAACCTTTTCTTTGTTAGTCTTAGACTAATGCTTTAACTTGTTATTCTTTTTTCTTGGAACCAACTGAAATTGTTGATTTGTGTCTAAATCAACAATATCTTCCATCTAACCCACGTTAGCCCATGAATCTCTCAGAAAATCCATAGTTTGTTTGGCCACAGTAGGAACAAGCCCTAAAACATTCATGTCATGAATAACATTTTCACAAAAGTTTGACACGTTAGAGTCTGTCACCACTATGGACATACCAAGATCTTCCCGAGCATGATTTTTCGATACCACTTCTTCATGCAACTCTTCACGAAAGAAAGTGTTAACTGAGTTTGTATCAGATGCTTTATCACGATTGAAATAAGCTTTTCCTTGATCAGATGGGGATTATTGTAAAACAATGTTGCCATCGAACTCCACTAACATGAGCGTTAGTGGCAAGACTATCTGGGTTTGTATATTCTATTTCTGCATTTGCTACTGAAGAAGGTATAGGGGCAACAACAGTTTTAGGGTTTTTTTCACCCTGATTAGTGATTTTTTTTGTTATCATAGCCTCTTGTGCTTTAGGTTTATCTTGCTTATTACTTGCAACCATTTTTCAATGCTTCAACTTGTTACATTGAGATATGTGATGACCTAAAGTTTGACAATTATTACAATATTCAGGATGCTTTTCATAGACAACACCGTCATGAAATGCAAACCCTTCCATCTCAACTAAAACATTGTCATGAAGAGGTTTTGATAAATCAACTTCAATAGCAGCCTTGTATACTGTCCAAACACTCTATTTCTAGTAGGTTCATCTAAAGTAATAGGCATACTAACAACACAAGCAATTTCAATTAAGGTTTTTTGTCTCCAATATTATCGAGGGAGATTAATGAAACAAATCCAATCATGGGCATTATATTGTTTCTGAGAGTCGGGGAAGAAATCCAAAACCCATTGCGACAAGCAAAGCAAATGATTCCAAGTTTGAGATTCCAAGAACCCGTAGACCAAATGGAGCGCACTTCCTCAATAGTCGAGAAGACAAATTTGAAGAAACCTTTGTCCAGCATAACAAGCTTCCAACTATTGATTTTCCATAGAGGAATCAAGGTTTCCAGTAGCTGCTTTGTAGTAGGAGGTTTCTCTCCTTTCTTCACAATCAACCTCCCATGGAAGATACTTTTACATTCTTCGACTCCCTTGGTGTATTCATTCTCGGGGATTTTGATTGAAATTGAGTCTCCTTTCATACAAGGCTAAGGAAAATCGGGGACTGTGAAATATGTGTTATTGCTCACTGCTTGAGCGACGAATAACTTAGATTATGCAGTTAAGTTTCTAGTTGCAACTTACATGATTGTATCAACACCACCAACAATATTGATTGCTTCGAGAACCAAGCTAGCACCCGACTTTTCGACTTGTACAACCGGTCCACCAGAAGGAAGAAATAAGAGTCATGTTTTTGCTAATTGGCGGACTAATCCACTCTCTTATTTTCAATGTATTTGATTTGACTAATTATAGTGGGTTTGAGTATTCCTTGTACTCATAATAATAAATTATTTTGCTTATAAGAAAAATATACATTGACTACTATTCCCTTCTCTGATATTAAATGTCTCATTTTTAATAGTATTTATTTGTTTTTTTATATATTTGTCTCTTTATATTCGACAAACACATTCTTATTTATTGGTATTGTTTCTTGTTACTCCATTAATTACTATCAAGAAATGTAATCTAGTAAACAAACGTTAATTTTACCATTGAAATTAAAAAGAAGAATATGATCGATGAAACACTACTAAGCATTTTTTAGTGTAATGTGACATGAATTAGCGTGTGGCTCTCCCATGCTTCTCTGTTCTCACACGCAAATATATAATCTATCCATATTGTAGGCTGTTTAGCATAATGTTAATTCAATTCAAAGAGATTAATTAACAACAGTTTGACCTTATCACTTTGGCCAAATGAGAAAAGACAAATGCCACATATTATTGTGTTCAAATTTTATGTCAAAAAAATATTATGAATTCATCACATTTTATATTTGGTAAGATAAAATTGACAAGAAGACATCATGATTGATAATCAAGTGGGCAAGTTGGCAAGTGGTTGCATCAAAAAGTGCTTCTCAACATCCTTCTTGTTCATAATACTCCTTAATATTAAAAGATTAAGTAATTTAATTAGCATCCATGTAAATATAGTTTCCACATTGGAACAATTCTTTAAACTCCCTCCAACCTTGCTTATAGAAAAAAAATAATGATTTGGTAGCTTCAAATATAAACAAAACTTACTAAATTCACACAATTTAAATAATCCTTGTTAATTCTCCTATTTTTGAAGATGAATACAAAGTCTCGATGCAAATTCAATGTGGTGATTATTGTAGTGCAATAGTGCATGAAATTTTAGTCATTGTAACTTTTTTACATATATTTTTTTGAATAATTACTTTTTTATATATAAAATCAAAGGCTGTTAAACTAACTTATTATAATATTGAAATTTGATGATTTTGCTTGTATATAAGCTCGAATAGACCTTGTTTTTAGAAGCTCAAAGATACTTCATCAATAGCATTTTTTTTATATAAAAAAATAGCGGTGGCATTTACCATGGGACACTTGAAAGCTTTCCCACCATGGGAAAGTTGTGTTTTAACCCACAGATGGCAGTAGAACCGGTTGAAGCTTTTGTTTGGTATGTTGGAATGGACAAACAAAAAATAATGGGAAAGATTTTTCTGAAGGTTAGATTGTTGGGGCACACGATTTTTATCATGGACTGTCTACACCACATTTTTTTTCCTTTCTCTTTTACACTCTTATATTTTTGTTTAGATCTGGAATACACGATTTTTATCATATACTGCCTACACCATATTTTTTTCTTTTCTCTTTTACACTCTTATATTTTTGTTTAGATCTGGAATTTTTTTATTTTCTTGATCTGGAAACAATTGGTCGGATTTTCTCGCTCGCGCGCATCCGCGTGCGCGCGCTCGTATTATAAGAGTGACTTAGAAGTTGAATTTTTTCACGATTTTTTGCAGGCATGTTTTGGACATAAAAACAACATCGCCCACAAAAAACGAGAATTTTCTGACAAGGGACGGATTAAATATGAATTTTTTACGCGCCAAAAACTCAAGAACGCGAAACAACAAAACATGGACCTAGAAAATGAATTTTGAGCTGGTTTTTTGCAGACACCTTTATAAAAATACATATAGAGGATCTGAAAAAAAACAGCTCAAAATTCGTTTTCTAGGTGCATGTTTTGTTGTTTCGTGTTCTTGAGTTTTTTGAGCATAAAAAATTCATATTTCGTATTATAAGAGTGACTTAGAAGTTGAATTTTTTCACGATTTTTTGCAGGCATGTTTAGGACATAAAAAAAACATCGCCCACAAAAAACGAGAATTTTCCGACAAGGGACGGATTAAATATGAATTTTTTACGCGCCAAAAACTCAAGAACACGAAACAACAAAACATGCACCTAGAAAATGAATTTTGAGCTGGTTTTTTGCAGACACCTCTATAAAAATACATATAGAGGATCTGCAAAAAAACCAGCTCAAAATTCGTTTTCTAGGTGCATGTTTTGTTGTTTCGCGTTCTTGAGTTTTTGGCGCGTAAAAAATTCATATTTCGTATTATAAGAGTGACTTAGAAGTTGAATTTTTTCACGATTTTTTGCAGGCATGTTTAGAACATAAAAAAAACATCGCCCACAAAAAACGAGAATTTTCCGACAAGGGACGGATTAAATATGAATTTTTTACGCGCCAAAAACTCAAGAACGCGAAACAACAAAACATGCACCTAGAAAATGAATTTTGAGCTGATTTTTTGCAGACACCTCTATAAAAATACATATAGAGGATCTGAAAAAAAAACAGCTCAAAATTCGTTTTCTAGGTGCATGTTTTGTTGTTTCGCGTTCTTGAGTTTTTGGCGCGTAAAAAATTCATATTTCGTATTATAAGAGTGACTTAGAAGTTGAATTTTTTCACGATTTTTTGCAGCCATGTTTAGGAAATAAAAACAACATCGTCCACAAAAAACGAGAATTTTCCGACAAGGGACGGATTAAATATGAATTTTTTACGCGCCAAAAACTCAAGAACGCGAAACAACAAAACATGCACCTAGAAAATGAATTTTGAGCTGGTTTTTTGCAGACACCTCTATAAAAATACATATAGAGGATCTGCAAAAAAACCAGCTCAAAATTCGTTTTCTAGGTGCATGTTTTGTTGTTTCGCGTTCTTGAGTTTTTGGCGCGTAAAAAATTCATATTTCGTATTATAAGAGTGACTTAGAAGTTGAATTTTTTCATGATTTTTTGCAGGCATGTTTAGGACATAAAAACAACATCGCCCACAAAAAATGAGAATTTTCCGACAAGGGACGGATTAAATATGAATTTTTTACGCGCCAAAAACTCAAGAACGCGAAACAACAAAACATACACCTAGAAAATGAATTTTGAGCTGGTTTTTTGCAGACACCTCTATAAAAATACATATAGAGGATCTGCAAAAAACCAGCTCAAAATTCGTTTTCTAGGTGCATGTTTTGTTGTTTCGCGTTCTTGCGTTTTTGGCGCGTAAAAAATTCATATTTAATCCGTCTCTTGTCGGAAAATTCTCGTTTTTTGTGGGCGATGTTGTTTTTATGTCCTAAACATGCCTGCAAAAAATCGTGAAAAAATTCAACCTCTAAGTCACTCTTATAATACGGGCGCGCGTGAGCGAGAAAATCCGACCAATTGTTTCCGGATCAAGAAAAGAAAATAATTCCAGATATAAACAAAAATATAAGAGTGTAAAAGAGAAAGGAAAAAAATATGGTGCAGACAGTCTATGGTGGTGACAGACGAGAAGATCATTCTTCATATTGATAAAACAGAATCCGGTCGTTTGGAAAAGATAGAAAATTTCTCTCAGTCATTTAACATTATGAAAAACCAAAAAGTTGCAAAAGGATAATAAGTAAAAGATCACAACCATTGAAATTTTTTATTATTATATCTAAGGTCAAAAATCAATTTTCCCATGGTGGGAAAGGATTCAAGTGTCCCGTGACAAATGCCACCAAAAATAGCATGTGCATTGGACTAGGAGTGTGCTTTAACAAAGCCTTCACCGTGTTGGCATTCTCTTCCATAGCTGACATTTGACTGGATCGTTTTCAACATCTGTGATTTTCTGATCCAAGAAAACGTCATCAAGGGTCTTATTAGAGCCATTGTGGGCCCACTTTGTAGCTGTCTCCCGTACAAAGGCATGAAGGGTACTAAAAGAAATGGGTGGTCCATATTTGTTGGGTTGGAACTTGAAAAATCCAACTTTATAATATTGTATCCATGGTCCATACTCACTCCGCTAGATATTTTTTATTTTAGTAAATGGTCACCTGATTCTGACTCTATACTTCGCTGTTACAAAGGTATTTGACTCAAGATTAAATACAAAATAATTCATGAATGTGTACTTCCGTTATCAGTTTAGTCCATGATGTTAAAAATTTCTGTTAATTGATGAGGTGACATGCATGAGGTGTAACATGGACTAAAATGGAAGTAAAAAATAGTCACTTTGGTCCCTGAACTAAAAATCAATATCCCCAAATTGAATCTCAAATCCCTAAATCCCGAATTAATCCCTAAATCCCGGAATTTAAGTTTGAGTTCGGGATTTAGGGATTTGAGATTCAATTTGGGATATTAATTTTCGGTTCATGGACCAAAGTGATCATTTTCTACGTTCACTTTAGTCCATGTGACACCTCATGTACACCACCTCATCAGTTAACAGAAGTTTTTAACGCCAGAGACTAAACTGATAACAGAAGTGCACATTCAGGGACTACTTTATATTTAATCCTGAGTCAGAGACCTTTATAACCGTGAGATGCAGAGTCGAGACTAAAGTGATCATTTAATCTTTTTATTTAATTGGTAATGAGTCTTGTGTCATGAGAGAATAAGATAGGATAGAAGGAAATTGGGAAAAGGATAAGATTCGTATTTATTTATTCATGTGCTGTTGAGTTGACTTGTGTACAACACTCAATAGTTGCTTAGAATTATTCATATGAATCCAAATATTCATGTTTGCATGTGATGTAAGTTAACCAAACTAAGACAAGTGGTTCGATTTTGATTATAAAATATCTTTGGTTGTTGATGATCCTTAGGGAATCCCCTAATTAAGATGGGAGTCTAATGGTATGCTTTTAAGATATAGACTTCATTAGGTAAGAAAAAGAGATTTAGGGCACTATAGTAACTACCATTTCAAAATTGAGTCTCTTAAGCATATAGTTGAAGTTTGATCTAATTAGTTTAATGCATAGTATAGAAGAACGCATTTATTAAAAGACGTAGTCCTTCAAATGGAGGATAGACGACATACATTGAAAAATAGTCCTTGACTCTGGGACAGAAAAACCTTACATGCACAAAAATTAAAATGATTTCAAAACAATCAATACACAATTTCTTTCCACCATTTCCTTTTCTTGAAATAAAATAGCAAATAAATATAAATATAGTAAAGAAAGTAAAATAGAAATAATTTGCATTTTAAAGGTATCACAATTCACAAGGACGAAACTACCAACTTCTATATGGAGGAATGAAAAGAGGAAATGAATGTAAAAAAGTAAGATATTATGTGGTTGGTAGTAACAATTGGCCTCTTTTATCTTTGAGGAACAATATTTTAAAGAGGTGGTTAATTGTCATTATGTGGTGACAAAATAATAACTTTATCATATTGGGGTAGTTTATCCATAGAGAAGCAAGAGAGTTTGGCCTGATTTCTTTTTGGATCGATGTAATAATCCTATGAGTTTACAAAGAACATATTTCATAGTTTAATGTGAAAGAATGGAGTACTCATTATACTCTCATTTGGTTGCTTATTAGTAAAAATTATTTAGTTTATTTTACTTTGTTTTCTCAGATAAATCAACCCTACAACAAGGTTTGTAACTTTGCCTCTAAAAAAAAAGGTTTGTAACTTCTTATGCATTGATTTTTGAATACTTTATGATTTTTTGTAGCTAGTTGCTTAAAGAAAATAAATGAACCCTCATAAATTATTTTTTAAATCAAATGGGGTTTATAGAAATGAAGCAAGTAATATTCCTCGTCCCACCTAAACGGGAATTAAAAATAAGTTTTAAAGGAAAAGTTGTATTCACCTATAAAAACAAGTTGCCCATAAATTTTGCTAAAAAAGAAAAGTTGCCCATAAATATACACAATTATCTCACAAGTAATCATCGGATTGGTTATCAACAAATCTTTAGTATTATTTTCTTGTTCGTAGTTTGATTTGATAGTGATTCTTTTGCGCCATTTGGACAAGTTGTAGATCAAATTGAAATTTTTTAACTCATATACTATAACGTATTCACAGTAGGTTCAATTTATTTAATTAACCCTAGTTGGAAATCTATTGATTCAATTGGCACTATCTAAGTAATGGTTGATGTGCAACATTTTTATATATAGCACTACTTTAAAGACACTGATAATTGCGTATAGCAAAAAAATGGGAACATTTGTAACTTTTCTAATGTATTTTTTTTTTTTTCCTTTGAGGTAACTTTTCTAATGATGGAAGGTAGTAATATGCCTTAGTCATAAAATAGATGTCTTACTCTACACAAAAAAATAAAAATAGATGTCTTGTCCTTTTCAGTTATGTAACGTTGATACAAAAATACAAATTTGGGGATAGACTAGTTCCCCACTCTGCAATTTGCATTGCATTATGTAATGAAGATCATTAGAAAAGAAGTTTTTTTAAGAGGCCAAGACAGAAATATTATAAGAACCTGCCTTAAAGTACAAGGACCGTCAAAAAGGATTAAAAAGTGTCGACGATAAAAAACCAAAGCGAACTAGTACTAAGCTGAAAAGAAAGATTACATAGTAAACAAGCCAACGTACAACAAATGATTAGACCACCACAAGCTAAAAACCATAGAAGAAATAAGGTTATGCGTCATCAGCCCACCACCAAGAATGAACCTTGATGCGTTCTAATAACTGCTCCAACGAAACGAAAGCTCTTTGTTACAAAAAATTCTTGCATTATGCTTCTTCAAGATAATCCAGATACATTGTAGCCATAGTACCTGAAAACAAGAGTGAATGTCCTTCATAAAAATATACATACCACCAAATTGTTGAACTTGTTCTCAACTATCTGTTGGTGTAACAAACGAAACATCTAGCAAACAAAGAACATGATTCCAGACGCTTTAGAAAAAATCACAATCAATTAAAAGGTTAATAGTTTATGCCTTTCCACACCCTCTCGGCCACAACAAGGAACCAGATGGCACCACTCAACGATGAATAAGATTGTCCTTGGTTGGGATCCTTTTATTTAACATTCTCAAGGCAAGTAACGACCCTTTTATTTAAGCCATTCTTCAACAAAAAAAAAAGACCTTTTTATTTAAGTCTCTTTGACAAAGTAACCATCATTAGAGTTATGAATCCAGGTCTATTTATCATCACCATTATACTGAAAAAAGATGTTATCTAACAAAGAAACACATTGTTCCAATAAATTCTACTCCCATGCAAAATGACACATTCTCCACCGCCAGCCCTTGCCCTTCAACACCTCATATGTGCCTCCTCATCTCAACTACATATACATGTATCAATACAAAGAGAAAAAAGGCATCCAAATCTAGATCATAAACATGCACCATCCAACCAAGGATCACTTCAGAATGAAGTATTCTCCACATTAAAAAAATTTGCGCCCCACCCCTTCCTCAAACCAACTCTCCTCTCTCCCTCCACTCCTTCCCCAATAACACATAAATTCTTCCACCAAACTGACGCTTTCCTTCGTCATCTCCTAATATGACCATATTCTACCCCATATTTAGCAAACATAACTTTGAACCATAACCTCCTTAATCAACATACATCTGGAAACACCATTTCCCTAAAAACACAGTATTAAATTCCCTTAACTTCCTAACCCCCAAACTTCCGAACTCATCAATTAAACAAATCTTATCCCAATTAATCTAATTAATTTTGCGAGCTCCCATACCCCCACAAAAAAAAAATCGAGAATCAAAACAAGCCAATTAGATCACATAACTAGGGAATTAAATAAAGGGTCGTGTTAACGAGTGCCCTTAGGTCACTTGTTAAAAAGAAATAATTTACAAATTTAATGTATGAAAAGTTGTTTTTTAATGTTTCAATGTGTTGAATACACAAATCCCAAGATAAAATTTCTTCTTTAAGTTTCTTAACAAGTCTTAAGGACACTTAGTCACTTGTTAACATTTCCCTTAAATAAAAATAGAAAGAAGGATCTAATGAATAGATTACTCACCACACAATATGACAAACTAAAATTTAAATCTTTATTGAGAGATGCACTTGGATTTAGCGTTTGCCTAATTCTCAAAGTATTGCCTCTAGAAGGAGGAGTCAAGGAGAAATGTCAGTTTACATTACCAAGCAAAAAATAAATGAAAAAAATATGCAAAAAAAAAAAAAATCTTGATCCTTCGAAAAAGAAAAAGAAAAATAGTTTCACCCAACGATATGTGTCCAAATCAACCCCATAGTCCAATGTGAAAAATGTGGTTGATTCAAGTCATTGGTTCAATTTGGTTTATATTTTTTCAAACTCGAAGTGTTTTATTCAGGAATTGAATTGAGAAAATTGAAACCTGAAGAACTCTACGAATCAACTTGAATGTCGTGAGCAACTCTAACTTGTTAAAAATGGCATTTGATAATTGATAAAGTTCTAAGATTAAAAGTTTAAGAGATCTCAAGATAGCAGTTACAATTCTCCGTTATGTACTTCTAAAAGCACATAAATCTTGAAAGAAAATATTGATGTTTCACTTAATTTTAAGGTTTAATTAATCACTCGATCCTTTAATTTAATTCTTTATTTCACAATGATTCCATAATAAAAAAAAGTCTTAAAGTGGTCCCTTATGTATTCACCCGTTATCTATTTTGGTCATCTCCATTGGTTTTTTAATGTCTAATATTTTTGATATGATTTCAACCATTTGATTGTAGGTTCATTGTATATAAAAGTGAACCACCAACACCTATTTTTTTTTCTTTTCTTCTTCTTCTCCTTCCCTCCACTTCTTCTTCTTCTTGATCTTCATCATCTTAGATATTATGTTTATATAGACCCAAAAAAACATGAACAAACAAGCCCATAAAAAGTAAGAATTGAAACTCATCAACTCATAAAGCTAGAATTTGGATCCCTAATTCATTTCTTCGTCCATTACTTTAATCTTCGATCCTTAATTCTTAAATTTAAAATCCATATCCATTTCTTCCTCCATTACAACCACCAACAACACACAGTTAATACAAATAAATCCCCATAAATCAAGCACTGCATAGAACACAAAACCCAGATGTCAGAAGAACTAAAATCACAGAGAAAAAGGTCGAAAAGAGAGAAAAAAAATATTAAAGGGATAATTTTTCTCTTTTGGGAATTATGGTAATAAACAAAGCAAGAAGGATTGAAGGGAAAGTAAAGCGATTGATTTTTTCGGTTGATTTTGCAAAAGAAGAAGAGGTGAGGTTGATTTTAAAGGGAAGAGGAATGAAACAAAAATGGAATAGTGGAGCTATGAGGAAGAAGATGGATGGATGATAATTGTAGGTTTTTTTTTCTAGGCTTGTATGTTACTTTTTTTTTTTTTGGGTTGCTATGAAGATTATGTTAAAGATGCTGAAGGAGAGGAAGAAAGAAGATGGAGAAAGGGAAGAAAAATCAGTTGTTGGTTGGTTGTTCACCATTAGATAAAATACTCATGCATGATCCAACAATCCTCTTTTAAAAAAAAAATATATCAAAGGGTTAAATTAAAATATTTAAGAAGGTCTATGGGTGGACCACTTATAATGTTGGTCCACTTTAGATATTTAGGATTAAAAACTAACAGAGATGACCAAAATAGATAACAACAAAATACATAAAAGACCAGTTATGAGACCATTGTGAAACAAAGAATCACTTACATATAAATGTTAAGTAGTCTGATTACATGAATCTCTAACCCTAATGCAACCCTAACACCCAAAATGACACATTTCTCCCTAACTTTTCTTTTGAAAGAAATTTATGAAAAAAAATCCTTGCTGAGAGTTGAACCACAGACCAACTTCTAATAGGTCACAGCTGTAACCACTGGATCACTAATGGTTTTTGTGACTTATAATTGCCTTTATTTTATATATATCTACGGCAATTATAAAAAGGGGGGTTTGAATGAAGGAATTAAGTAGTGTTTTAATTAAATCTAAAATATTTTTATGCACAATCTAATATATTTTGGTTTGTGATATGAAATATATTTTAATACTCAATAATATATTTTTATACTGAATATGATATATTTTGGTACTCAATTTGAGATATTTTTGAATTAAATCTAATATACTATTTTTATATTGAATATGTTAGAAAGTGATTTCTTAGTCCCCAAGTTTTGCTAAAATATTTTTATGCACAATCTAATATATTTTGGTTTGTGATATGAAATATATTTTAATACTCAATAATATATTTTTATACTGAATATGATATATTTTGGTACTCAATTTGAGATATTTTTGAATTAAATCTAATATACTATTTTTATATTGAATATGATATATTTTGGTACTCAATTTGAGATATTTTTGAATTAAATCTAATATACTATTTTTATATTGAATATGATATATTTTGGTACTCAATTTGAGATATTTTTGTACTAAATCTAATATATTTTATTTGAGATATTAGGGTTACAACAAACAAGAAAAGATTAGAGATCAAAGGAAAACTAGGGTTGTGGAGAGAAGAAGCAAGGAGACAAGTGAGAAGAACCTGGAGAGAGATTTTACCGTAGGAATATCAAATTCTGCAAACCAAAGGTAAGGGGGAGTCTCTATTCATCATTATATATAAGTTATTAACATATCCTTTTTATTATTATTATTATTATTTTTCTTTCGATTACCACATAACAGTTCCAGCTTTTACATTTAAGACCAATTTCTTGGTGCAAGCTTTTATATATATTTTTTATTTTGATTTGTCATTTTTATTGTTGTCCATCTTTTGTTTTTGCTGTTTTTTAAGGTAGTTTGATAACATAATATTGAATATAATTATAAAAGTAATAATATAGCAAATTTGATAATTATATATGAAGCTCTACAAAACCCGTGCATCGCTCGGGTTAGAGTCTAGTTAAGTTAGGGGTCGACCAATCAATTAACCCTAATTTTAATTATATTGTTTGGTGTTTTATTTTGTTATTTTATACATTTTCCCTTTTTCTAATTCTCATTTTTTTATATTAAAGTTTGCACAATTTTGATTGTTTTAATATATCAAATTCTGTGAATTAATTAACCCAAATAAACTCAAATATAATGAATCATCTTTGACTTAGACATTCGTCTGTTGAAAGTCCAAACTAAAACAAATTTATTTGATAAATTTGAAGGCAACCCATTTCTATCCCAAAATTGTCCAAGTAAACATTGGGGAAGGAAAATTTCTCTTTAGGCACATATAGTTTGCTCTCATACATCCTAAACTGACCAAAATATTCCCAGGAGCAATTAATTATCGTTAACTGTTGAACAACAATTAATTCTCGTTCGTTGCTAAACAATTATTAATTGTTGTTCCACACTGATGATATATGAGAACAGAAACAGATATACGAGAACATAAACAGAACCATCACACACATACAAAAATTATCAAACACACACCATACTCCCTCCAAACTCCAAGAAATCAAACTCCATCAAATTTCTTCAATGAGGTAGCTCCTCTTAATGTTTTTGGGGTTGATCAACATTTCCATGATTTTTTGTTGCATGTTATACATGAGAATGCTTGGAGTCTGGAGGTGGAGTGACACTCGAAGCAAATAGTAGGATACATTGCTTGGTTCTATAGGGTATGTCACCAAAAGCTACTGCCCCTAGACCGATGAATGTGGAGGTATTGATTGAGAACGAGCATGCTAGTGATACTCTGGATGCATTGCACATCATCATGAGTGTCGGAACCATGGTGGGGGACGAGTTGGAAAATGGTGAGACATATGAATACCTATATGTTGTTCTTTTGAGGATTGCAGATGAGAAAACGCCAGCAACCTAATTTCTAGTTCCAAGAAAGAAGAGGGGTTTTAGAAACTAAATGTTACATATAAAAAAAATTGGTTTCATGGAAATGAGAAATGTTGATGAATGTTGGTATATAATTACCTAAACAATTAATTTCACTTTTGAATGAATGCACCAATTTGACTTTCCAATGATTTGTGTTTAATTTTATGAATGCATGAACGAATGACTGAATGAATGTATGAGTAAATGGATGATTGAATGAAAGAATGAACAAATGAATGTATGATTGAATGTATGAGTGAAGGAATGAATGTATGAAGAATTAAATGAATGAACGAAGGAATGATTGTATGTATGAAGTAGTGCACAAAGTTACTCCCTCCGTTCCTTTTTAATTGTCATTTTTGAACAAAAAATTTGTTTCTTTTTAACTGTCACTTTCAAAGTTCAATGCAACTTTAAATAATGTTTTACCAATTTTATCCTTAGCTATTTATTACGGAGAGAGAAATATATGAGATGATATATTAAATGAATAAAGTTATCATAGTAAAAGTATAAATTATTGTATCAAAAGTAGTGACATTTATTAATTATCTTGGTTTGTGTAAAATGTTAAAAAGTGACAATTAAAAAGGAACGGAGGTAGTACATACTAGTATATAAGTAAGATTTTGCATTGTATTGCGTTTTTTCTTTCCAACAAACACTTAATTGTTATTCCTTCCAACATCAGTTAACTACTATTTAAGAGCGAACAATAATTAATTTCCATTGGGGACATTTTAGTCGCTTTATTTATGGTGTCTGAGAGAAAAGTATAGGTTCCTAAAGAGCAATTTTATTGGGGAATAAAGTGATAGAAGCCACAATTTTTCATATGGATTAGGCTTTATTTCTGGCCCTTAACTTGCTGGATTGCACATAGAAAATTGGAAATTTCTTTTCCCACCCTACCCTCTACTCACGCGCCCTACTTTATTCCGAAAATACCTCAGTTTGAATTATATAATCCAAACTTTTTTTTTTGAGATTTTCGGATTATATAATTTGATTCGTGTTTAAACAACTTTTCAATCAACTTTTTAAAACAATAGTGACGTACATTATTAAAATGATATAAATGAAAGTGAAAAAAGGACATAAATTTAAATAGACATGAAACAGAATATCAACATTTAAAGATATTCTATTATTGATAAATATTTCATAATACATTTACATAATAATAATGCTTATTACAATAAATTATTAGACATCTAAAACTAAATTTGTAGTAGAAGAAGACGGGGGGAGAATGAGGAGAAGATTTGTTTCCTCTCGCACATGCTTAGAAGGAAAAGATGGAAGAAGGAGACTATGATGAACAACCCAAATCTAGACGTAGGGTGTGAACTTGTAGAGTGGGACATTACCCTTTGACCATTCATATTATCCCTACAAGATGAGATGAACCTTTATATGAAAGGCCAGCAATGGAACATTGACATCATGAACACTACTTTGAAAAAATGTATAAAAAAAATGAGAGAATGTGAGATGGAATAAAAATTTGTGAAGAATATTTGAAAATTTATATGGGAAATGTTGCATATAGTGTAACGGTCAATAACCAAAGGATAAAAAAATGTGGTCAAGAGAGTCTGACTAGTCAAGGGACCCAAAAAATACATGTGAAATGAGTCAGTCTTGGTGACCATGCCACCATCCACGTTATGTACTGGTTCGAATTATATAATCTGAAACATCACCAGAATTGTCCAGATTATATAATTTGAACTGGCGTAAGAATATTTTAAAACTCGTAATTTGGAGGGTTCAGGATATTTCAGATTGTATAATCAGAATCAGTCATGTACTTGGTTTTTCTATGGACCGCATTGCACTAACAATTTATGTGGTCCACGATGCACACAAACTTCTATAAATTGGCATGTTTGGTTTATTTGGTAAGCACACAACAAAGAACCATGGACACTTATCCAGTAGATCTGAACACCAAGTTAGCCACAATTTACTACAACAAAGGAAAACCCAATATGTTCAGGGTCCGAGTTGATGTCACACTATTTAGACTTAATGATCAGCTGAACCAAATTAACTGTCGACTCAACCACAAAGACACAAGGAGGGTGGACAATGTTAAGTACTGCCTTCCATCGACCGACTCAGCTGGAAGCGTCTAGTTCACCCAGATGAAGTCAGGAACGACGACGATGTGAGAACCATGTTCTCGATATTTGGTCAGTGAAATTATACATGTTTGATCGAGTTGGACGATTCTTTGATCAGATCTTTTGAAGATATTCGATATAGTTTGATTTGGTCTAAGACCTACGAAATAATTAGGGTTTGCATGCATAGACCAGATGAAAATTTATGTTTGGTTGATCCATGATCTTTTGTGTGTTTTATTATGTTATTTTACGTTGTTGACTTACGTTGTTGAAATTAAATTTCATGTGTTCTGAATCTTGTCAAACCCTCCAAATGTCAAGTTTTAACACAGTTTGGTTTAATTCAGATTATATTATCCGAAATATTCAAGGAATGCATTCATATTATATAATCCAAACCAACCCAAAACGTTGACTGTGTGTGATAATTGAATTCTAAACGGTATAATTCATTTAACTGTAGTTACAGTCTCGAAACGTTTTATCGCTATAAATAATTTTGCATCCTTCAAAATTTTCATTCATTCTTCACTTTTCATTCTTATACAATTTTCTTTCTTAAATTTAATTTTGGGAGTGAGTTATGATACCATGGTCACTGTTGACCATTCATACTATCCAAAAATTGCTTTGCAATTTATGTGGGGATATTACAGTGGTCAACAAAAATCTTCATATTAATTACAATATTATTTAGGTGCTGTTTTCGGATTACATAATCTGAAAATCCCCAAGAAGCAGTTCAGACTTTATAATCCAAACAAGAATATTTTTATAATTGAGTACGTGAGAAGATAGTATGAGTGAAAAGAAATTGACTAGCAAATTTGTCAAACAAATGGATTATGGACCTATGCTTCCAATGACAACAAGTGGCACGTGGTATAAATTACATAAGTAGGTATTCACATTATTTTGAAGGAGGTGTTCAAGTTATTTTCTTATGTTTTTGTGAACAAATATATTTTTTAATGCAAAATCTTTTCGGAATATAGCTTTCGTTAATATATTTTGATAGATTTGAGCATCTAGGAGAATGAACTATAACCTTTTTCTTTTAGTTTAAAGAGATATAATTCCAGAGATAAACAAGCCAACATTGAAAAAAATCAACTGGCTAAAATCAAAGTACATGTAGAAATAGAGCTCAAATGGATTAACCCAAATTTTACATCATTACAAGATAAACAATAGAGAGTAAAAGAGGCATTGAGAACTAAAAAGTTAAACTAATTGCCTTCCTCAATGCAAGTAAAACAAGAAAGAAAGCATATAATAGATGACACAAGCTCTTCGTTAATTTCTCTAATGCTTGGTTGCCTCTAATTTCATATAGGTTGGCCAAGCTCAACAGGCAAGAATGTATAAGAAAATTGTTGTTCATACTTAACACAATGTTAAAAAAATACCAGAAAATCACCAAATCAACCCCATCGGCAGTTAACTACCGTCATTTTTTCAGCGGCAGTTAACTGCTGTAGCCATTTTGTGCTTATAATTTTGAGGACTTTCACATTTTTTTTCTTCATCTTAATGTGATGCAAAATCAATAAATGAGTGAACAAAGACGATAAAATGATATGTGATTAATGTGAAAAAGCTAAAAACAACAAAAAAAAGTAATTATATTTGGCACATAAATTATTTATGGATTTTTTTTTAGTTTTTAATAGGAGTAGTGATGTTGGAGAAGGTTGTCATAACATTGTATGTTTGAACACCTTCTCCAACATCAGTACGCATTTTATAAACTGCTTACGTCTCTATATTCAAAACAAAAAAAAAATTAAATAAGAAGTAGGAAGTGTTTAGGTTGGTGGTTTTTTGTTTAGTTTTTAAGAGGAGTGGTGATGAAAGGGAAGGTGTTCGAACACCTTCACTCCCATCACCATGCATCTTATAAACTGTAGATGCGTTGAGTATGGATTGTGAAAACAACACTGCCTATATATAGAACTTTCTGTGGGTTTTGGACCACAGAAAGTGTAGGTGGAACCCCATCCACACAAAAAAATATTGCATCGACAACTAACTGCAGTCAGTTTCATTTTCATCGATAGTTAGCTGCCGCCGATTTCCTTTCCATTAGCAGTTAACTGCCTCTGCGCCCTTGATGCATCAGCAGAACAACAATTATGTTGTTAAAACCTGTTTAACATAGAAAGTTCCCAACTTTAATTGTCAAAATCGGCACAATAACACTATAATATTTTCTGTTTTTTCCGTTGTATTTTCACATTAGCAGCAATAATAAATAACCAACATACGAATTATCAACATTTGATTCAAAATAACCGCAAATTACCATAATAAAATAGAAATGTACCAACATCAGTTAAAATACAAAATGCCAACCAAATACGAGGAAATGTCATCAAAGCCTGAAAATGAAACTAACAAAGCCTAAAACGAACAATTCCTAAAACTAACAACATGACACTACTCCTACTCCTACCGCTGCCTCCTCGACCTCCTACATCGCCTGGTTAATACCAGTGCCAACCTCTCCCTAACATCGCGCAGGGCCTGATACAACTGCGCAGTGCTCATCCCTTCCTGAGCCAAGTACTCACCAGCCTGGCAAACAGTGCCTCTAACCATCTCATTGGTATCAGGCGAGCCTCTCTTCTGGTGTTGCTGCTGGTGTGCAATGATCTGCTCCTCATTTGCTGGCCTCGGAGGAGATCCCTCTTAGGCACATGAGGGTTTGCAGCCACCCTCTCCCGCCGGACGCTTACAGTCATCGTCTATTTACCACCTTTGGTCCTATTTGGGTCCTGCTCAGACATATCTACACAAAAACAAAAGCAAAAATCATGGTCATTTAGGCATTTTAGGCAACAACACAAACAACATTCACAACACAATCTAAACAACATTCACAACATAATATCAACACCATTCAAAACAACATTCCCATCAACTACTTTCATAAACTAACTAAAAAAATTAGGCATAATATAAACCTTTCAAAACAACATTCCCACCAACATTCTCAACACAATCTAACACCATAAATAACTTAATTTTTAAACACCATTCAAAACAACATTCACATCAACATTCTCAACACAATCTAATACCATAAACTAACTAAAAAATCTAAACAATTCTCATTTAGGCATTTTATCAAACACTTTGAGTGCAAAGTATGAAACAACTCCTCATTGTGTTAATTGAACTTCTACACATTCACATTGAATTTAAACATAATCTAAACTACATTTACAACAACTACATTCATCTATAACATTATAAACTAACCAAAATTTCAATTTCTACATCAACCATAACCACATGCAATCTACCAAAATTAATAAAAATAAATCTACACAAACTAACATTATCATTAAAAATGATTAATACTACTTACTTGTGGTTTTGTGGAGATTATTTGCCTGTTTTTCGTCAAAATGGAATTGAAGATGATTGGAGGAAATTTGAAGAGTTTTGGTGTTTTGATAATTGATGCAATTCTGTTCTTGCTGTTTCTGTATAACTTCTGATCGCAGCGGCAGTTAACTGCCGATGAAGCAATCCGGCGGTAGTTAACTACCAACAGGGTTAAAATGTTCATTTCCTATTCCTGGTGTTTCTTAGCATTGTGTTAAGTGTGAACATCAATTTTCAATGTATAAACATGTAAGATTGGGCTAGTCCACTTACTTGTTGCTACTAGGTGGTGAGCTACAAAGTCAAGCTTAGAAATATTTTACTTCCTACCCCTCACATATTTACCCTTAGCTCGAAATTTTTTCCAAACGTCTTTTTTTTTTTTTTCTTTCCTTCCAAACTTCTATTCTATAATATTTATTTGATTTTATTTTTTTTAATTTTCAGAAAACACTAAAACTGAATTTGCTGATTTTTTTTTCAATTTTTAAAATTAGCTGCGGTTGGACCATGGCCAAATCTTTAAGATTATCTTCCAAGATTTTTGGATATTTGAGTTTTCAGAAATAAAAATATAATTTCACAAACATCAAAGATCGATTTTTCGGGATATAAATATATATTTTTTGAAAATCTCAAATTTTGAGTTTTCCAAAATGTAATATATATATTTTTGACAAACTTGATTCTTTTAAATTTTTTGAATAACTATTTAATCATGAAACACTTTTTTCATTCAAAATTAATACGTTCCAAAATCTCATCCAGGTGGGAGAGTTTTGTTTCTTAAAAATGTAAAGACAAACTTGAGATTTTGTGAGATGCGTAGAAGTACAAATTCGGGTAGAATTAAAACACTACTAGTTTTAACCTTGTATACAAATGTCTATGCAAAGATCTCTCATCAAACTCTAGAGAGGGAAGACATTTGTCATATTCAACCAAATGCCAAATATCACTTATAGATTCTACTTTTAGCCATTAAAAGGAACATAGTACGTACTACTCTCAAAGTGCAACTTTGGAGATAGTGTGATCTTCGATAATAATTTGCAAAATAATATGGGTCATCGTCGGCAGCAAAGTAGAGCAAGTAGCATTTGCGTCTTCCAGTATTTGGCCTAAAAAGTACAAGAGAATTATTTCTCATCTACTACTATACAAGAAAATTAATGACTAAAAAGTACATGCAACAAGTAAAAAGAAAGAATTATTAGTCTCAACAAGTAGAGAGTACATACAGTGTTTTAATCGTGATAGTTACGGTTACTTTTCCTTTAAGACATTTATAAATATACAAATATTCGAAGAAATACCTCTACAAAGATTTAGGGCAAATATGACGATCATTCTAACGATTGATATTTACGCTGCAGAGTAAAGAAGACAAATATATATATATATATATATATATATATATACTAGTAAAAGACCCGTGCGAAACCCGTGCTTTCGCACGGGTCACGCAACATTGCGATAATTATATAAAAAATAATTATATTGTTCATATTGTAGAATATTTATAGATATTAAATGAAAATTATGAGTAATAATGTAATGTTTCTATTAATTTTTTTCTCTTATATAAACAAAAATTTGTTAAATAGTTAAGTCACACCCGTTATAGATTTTATTTGCTTATATATGCGAAAAGATATTTTTATGCACATAAAAATTTGAAAACTCGTGACTATTTTCAAAATCAAAATTAATGTAGTGTTTTTATTAAATAACTTTATATTTTATATGCAAAAGAGTGTTCAATGTTTACACCGCACCCGTTGCAGATTTTATGTACTTATATCTACACAAACAAATTTTTATATACATATATGAGAAAATCGATATGATAAAATTTTAAAAACTCATGACTATTTTCAAAATCAAAATTAATGTAGTATTTCTATTAAATAACTTTTTATTTTATATGCAAAACACTGTTCAATGTTTGCACCTCACCCGTTGCAGATTTTATGTACTTATATCTAAATAAACAAATTTTTATATACATGTATGAGAAAGTCGATCTAATAAAATTTTGAAACACATGACTATTTTCAAAATATCAACATTAATGTAGTGTGTCTATTAAATAAATTTTTATTTTATATTTAAAACACCGTTAAATATTCAAACTCGTTGAGGAGTTTATATGCTTATATATGCAGAAGAAAATTTGTATGTATCGATATGTGATAGTCGATATGATAAAATTTTGAAAACTCGTGACTTTTTCAAAATATCAACAATAATACAGTGTTTCTATTGATTATTATTTTATATGCAAAACACAGTTCAATGTTTGCACCGCTCCCGTTGCAGATTTTAAATGTTTATATCTGCATAAACAAATTTTTATATACATATATGAGAAAGTCGATATGAATTTTTTTTGAAAACTCATGATTATTTTTAAAATATCAACATTAATGTAGTGTGTCTATTAAATAAATTTTATTTTATATGCAAAACACTGTTCAACGTTTGCACCGCTCCCGTTGCAGATTTTAAATGTTTATATCTGCATAAACAAATTTTTATATAGATATATGAGAAAGTCAATGTGATAAAATTTTGGAAACTCATAACTATTTTCAAAAAATCAACATTAATGTAGTGTGTCTATTAAATATATTTTTATGTTATATTTAAAACACCGTTAAATATTTAAACCACACTCGTTCAAGATTTTATATGCTTATATATGCAGAAGAGAATTTTTTGGTACCGATATGTGATAGTCGATATGATAAAATGTTGAAAACTCGTGAGTATTTTCAAAATATCAACATTAATGTAATGTTTCTATTGATTAAATTTTATTTTATATGCAAAACACAGTTCAATTTTTGCACCGCTCCCATTGCAAATTTTAAATGTTTATATATGCAGAAACAAATTTTTATATACATATATGAGAAAATCGATATGATAAAATTTTGAAAACTCATGACTATTTTCAAAATATCAACATTAATGTAGTGTGTCTATTAAATAAATTTTATTTTATATGCAAAACACTGTTCAACGTTTGCACCGCTCCCGTTGCAGATTTTAAATGTTTATATCTCCAAAAACAATTTTTTTTATAGATATATGAGAAAGTCAATGCGATAAAATTTTGGAAACTCATGACTATTTTAAAAAAATCAACATTAATGTAGTGTGTCTATTAAATATATTTTTATGTTATATTTAAAACACCGTTAAATATTTAAACCGCACTCGTTCAAGATTTTATATGCTTATATATGCAGAAGAAATTTTTTTTACCAATATGTGATAGTCGATATGATAAAATTTTGAAAACATGGACTATTTTCAAAATATTGACATTAAAGAGATCATGAGTTTTAATAAGGACGATGATGAAATTTTGTTGTACTTTGATTTTTATATATTGTTAGTAGATGTTAATTAGTAGATATGAACATTATCCGTAATTAATTTTTTAAAAACAAATAAATTATTTTCATAGTTATCCGTGAAAATTGTTTACATTTGTGATGAACATTCTCCGTAATTAATTTTTAAAAAAACAAATAAATTAAATTTTGCAAAATGACCATTATGCACATAAAATTAAGGAGATCATGAGTTTTAATAAGGACTATTATGAAATTTTGTTGTACTTCGATTTTTATATATTGTTAGTAGATATATATTGTTAGTAGATTAGTAGATGTTAGTATATATGACCATTATCCGTAATTAATTTAAAAAAAACAAATAAATTAGTTTCATAGTTATCCGTGAAAATTGGTTACACTTGTGATAAGAATTATCCGTAATTAAATTTTAAAAAAACAAATAAATTAAATTTTGCACAATGATCATTATGCACATAAAATTAAGGAGATCATGAATTTTAATAAGGACGATTATGAAATTTTGTTGTACTTTGACTTTTATATATTGTTAGTAGATATATATATATATATATATATACACACACACACATGATGGACACACACACATGATGGAGATATATGTCTTATTTTTTGCCAAGTCTATGGTGATCAAGAAGATAAATCTTGCATCATGCATAAGATTGTTTTTCAACATTAAATCCATAAATTTTGCTATTAAATTAAATAAAATATGATGTGATTTAATTTATTGATTCAATGATAGAAAATAGACTTAAGCACGAGACAAGAGTAATTTAGTTATGGAAGTAAGACAAAAACCCTTAATTTTAATCTTTTATTTTAAAAATGAATTTTAAATATTTATCAATTTAGTCCAATACCTTAGGCTCTGTTTGGATTGATGGAATAGAACATAACAAAGCGGAATGAAACATAATGGAATGGAACGGAACATAACATAACATAACAGTTATTCCATTCCATTGTTTGGATAATGAAATAAACATCTCATTTCATTGTTTATAAAGTGAATGGAATAGAATGAGTTATAACTTTTTTATTCTATTTTTACCCTTAATTCTTAATAAAAAAAGTTATTTTCCATTAAAATTTGTAAGTAGAAACAATTGAATTTTTTAATTCTAATTTTTTTATCTCTAGTTTGATCCTTCAAATTAAACTAAGAACACAAATTTTTTTTTGAAACAAAATATAAAGGGATTTAAGTTGAAACAAAAATGTCTTATAGTACTTGACCAAAAAAGATGTTTTATAGTATAAAATTATCTTTGAAATGTTCAAATATATACAGCTACAGCTCCCCTTAAAACAAACTGACATGTACAGTTACAAACATCAATATATGGCATGGGAACAATCAAATTAAATGTTCTTTTTTACTTAAAATCATAATAAATCTAGCTTAGACACACACAAATAAGAACAGAGAACAACTTGGCTGAAAAAACAACAAGAATTAAGAACCACACACATACGTGCCAGGAAGAAATAGAATAATAAATTCACGTGAATTATCAATCAAACTAGCCATGGAGAAAAAGTAGCAAAATGAATTATGAAGAACTTGCACGCATGCGAACTGAAAAGAAATAGAGAAGAAACTGTTGAAATTGATGAAATAAAAATGGATAAAAGAGTAATTATTTAATTAAAAGGTCTCATTCCATTTCATACCTCCCAATTTGGGAGGAATGAAAAATAGAAGGAAATGATGGAATGGAAGGGAATGAGTTCCATCATGTTCCATACCACTCCATTCAATTTTTACAATCCAAACAATGAAATCATATTTCATACTACTTCATTCCATTCTATTTCATCACATTCCATCAATCCAAACATAGCCTTTAATCATGCAATCACATCCTAAAACATCTATTTTTTACAGTTTTGTTAAGAAGATAAAAACAAAACACAAAGGGGACCTAATGATACACACACGACAAACAACTTATAAACAATAATAAATTTTACTGTGTTGGGTCATGTTTGGCAAACAAATTTACATTCAAGTGACCCTTTTTCCAGCTATAAGATTCTTTGTTTGAACGTCTAAATTAGCTTTGATTCAACTTTCATCATTTAAATTCCGTGTGTTTTGCCTGTCAATTTCAGTGTTGAACTTTTGATGCATCTACAAATTTGAAAATCCTGCACATAAAGTTAGCAAAACATTTTCAATTAATTGTTCATTTATTGGGATTCTTACAAGAACTAGGATTGCAAAAAGTTTACACTGGGACATAAGGTCATCAACTTTATTTGTAAAAAATTAATAAACTTTACTCATTATTTTGTCAAGAAAAACTTTATTCTTTGTTTTATGTACGTGTCTCCTCTCAAACTAAAGTATCTGCATATACCGTTGCAATTAAAAAATCAAAGTGGTTTAAATTAGTTATTAACATTGGATAACAAATCGACTTGGATTGCCCTGATGATGGTGTTGCCTTGAATCGTAGTGTGTTCTTCTTCAAGGTGTCAGATTCATTATTCCCGATGATAATTTAGTTGGACTTGTTTAGATTCTTATAAAAAAACATTGAAAATGTTTTCATGATAATCATAAGAGATATGTGCTCGCTTGATTGTGGGTTGGAAAGCATTAAACATGAGTTTCCAGAGTCAGAAGTGATTATTCTAACCCATTTGTAGGTTGTTTAGTTCCACGTCTAAGTTCCCAAACTCACGTCTAACGTGAAAGCTACCACTTAGTAGCTTCAATAAATTCACGTCCGAATCCAATGCCTGCCCTACCAAACACATGTTTTGATAAATACACACTAAAAATAATTTTGATTATAATTATTCAAACATAAATTACATTACGTTCAATTCACTTTATATCAAAAACAATTCTACAAAATTAATTTTTATCACCGCGGAATTAAACACACATGCATAAACATTGCTTTCAACTTTTCAATGACACAAGTTTCATTTCAAAATAATATCAACTCAAAATATTCATAATATATATAGTTATTCTCTAAATAAATTGTTATTCTAATAAAGAAATTTAACATCACATCTTTGCTAAAAAAGAATGCAATATCACACCTCAAAGTTATATCATATTTACTATCCATAAGGTTGAATGAGCTGATGACGGTTCCTAAACATATATATAAGTTATACTCCCTCCATTTTTTTTCTTTTGATGTTTTAGAACTTTAACTATATTCTAAAATATTTGATGTTTTAGTATATTTGATATTTTTTTCTCAAGTTTACCCTTGTTAAAAAACACATCATAAAACTATTGTAGGAGTTGTGACATTTGACTTTTCACATGTGAATTTAATCATAAATAAGGACATTTTATTCCAAAATATACAAATATTTATATGCTTTAATTACTCCTTACGACCTGTGTCAAGAGATAAAACATCATAAGATACAAAACGGAGGGAGGACTATATTATAGATAGCTCGAACTCAAATTATTTGTTTAACATGTTAACTTTTGACCCAAATTCCACTCCTTTAATTTATTAACCACATTCAACGAATTAGTCATCACATGAAGTCTCCAACTAATTTTAAATTGTTACATTTAATTGCCATGAAACCCGGATACTCTAAAATGGAGACGTACCCGTATCGAATACGTATTGGATACCGATACTCCACGGATACTCTCGGATACGTACCAACGGAGTATCGGAATTAATTATTTTAATTTAAAATATATATTTTATCGGATACTTATAAGATACTCGACAGATACACACAGATACTTATTAGATACTTCACAGAAACGTATCCTGGAAAAAAATGAAGGGTAAAAAAGTGAGATTGTGTTGTGAAAATTCAATGGAGATGTATGTGATTCAATTCAAGATATGAATCACTATGAATGTTTTTTGATTAACCAATTAAAAATTATGTTTTTGGTGGATGAAAGTAACGAGAGAGAGGAGATTCAATCAATCAACATTAAACAAACTCTGTTTTGAGTTCTTTTATTGATGCATTTGTTGACCTTCTAACATATGAATGAAAATAAAATATGATTCATACGAAAAATGTTTCATTTTTTATTTTGATCACATGTATTATTTTTTGTAAGTTATGACTTTTATGATTATATATTATTGAAGAGTAATCAATGTTTATTTTTTTTGGCTAAAATATGCTTTTAGTCCCTGCAAATAGGGCTCGTTTTACTTTTGGTCCTTGGTAAATTTTTTTTTTAAAAACACCCTTGCAAAATTTTCTGTCTTTTAAAAAGGTCCCTGGCCCCACTTAAGAGCTGAGATGACATGGTTTCCGCCACGTGGCAGTTGCTGACTGTGCAACTTTTGCCACGTGGCGATGACGTGGCATGCCACATAATATTAATTTTTTTAAAAAAATTAAAATTCTGAAAATTAATTTTAAAAATTAAAAAATATGAAAATAAAATTAAAAAAAAATAAAAAAAGTCAGAAAAAAAGTTCAAAAAATTTTGCGATTATATATACTTTAAAAAATTAATTTTTGAAATATTAAAAAAAAATTCGAAAATTATATAATTTTTTAAAATCTGAATATAAATATTTGAAAAATTAAAATATGAAAATTAATTTTTAAAAAAATATAAAATCGGAAATTTTTGAATATATAATTTTCAGATTTTTTTTTCAAAATTTTTTATTTTAATTTTAGACAATTTATTCAGATTTTTTTTCCAATTTTTTTTTTAAAATTTCAGATTAAATAATTCCAGATATTATATAATCAAATTTTTTTTGGAAATTTATTTTATGATTTTGAAAATTATTTTCAGATTTTTAATTTAAAAAAATTATTTTAAGGATTTTTAATTGTTTTTTTTACTTTTTAGGATTTTTTCCAAAATTATCAAATTATATAATTTTAATTTTTGAAAATTAAATAATCTGAAATTTTTTGGAAATTTATTTTCAGTTTTTAAAATTTTTAAATATATTTTTCTGATTTTTTATTTCTAATTTTTAATTTCGAAAAGAATTTTTAAATTGTTTTTTATTTTAAATTTTTTTTTTAGTTTTTAATTATGTGGCATGCCACGTCATCGCCACATGGCAAAAGTTGCACAGTCAGCAACTGCCACGTGGCGCAAACCATGCCAAATCATCACTGAAGTGGGGTCAGGGACTTTTTTAAAAGACAGAAAATTTTGCAAGGGTGTTTTTAAAAAAAAAAAATTTACAGCGGACCAAAAGCAAAACAAGTCATATTTACAGGGACTAAAAACATATTTTAGCCTTTTTTTTTTTTTCAGTATTTTACATACATATAAATTTTAATATAAATATTTTGTTAACGTATCTTAGCCGTATCGAATCCTAAATTTTAAAATTTCACGTATCCACGTATCCGTATTGTATCGTACTCGCACCCGTACTACGTATCCAGGCTTCATATTTACCAACCCTACTAGACAATCATAAATATATCTTCAAGATTCTTTTTTAAAAAATTTAGGATATTCTTTTGTCCAACATAAAAAGTATGATATTCTCTCTGCCAATGTTGTTTTTGCATGGTCACAGTATATCATGTGATCATTACAAGAGAGAATCAACAAAATAAAATAATCACAAACAAATATATTTTTAAGGATCCTGTTCTGTTTGTCACAATAACAGTATCTATCCAAGCTTCAGTGAAGTAGTTAGTTTACAACCTGGTTTCTTCTACCACAAAGTTTCTTTCTGCATAAAAACATTACCATCTTCTTTATGCACATGGGTTTACCAAATATATATATACAAAAAAAGTGTTCAACATAATTTACTCAAAGGAAAGAGATCTTTCCAATATACATGTCCTGTTCCAAACACAACATTTGTTACATACATTCTTAATTTTACAACATCAAAGATATACATATACTACTTCCAAACTTTCTATTTTTATGAAACTTTTTTCCACTTCATACCATTTCTTACAACCAACTTTTTCACCACTTCTTAGAAATGAAACACCTGAAAAAACACATTCCCTACATTATACATATAGAGCTAATTTTATCACAAGATGGGATAAAAAGCCAAAATTTCTACACACACATAAAACCTCAAAAAAACACTAATCAAGAGGTTGTTGCATTGTCACAACCAAGGGACTTGTGACAATGTGTTTCCCATCAGACCAAACTATGGAACCGCTCTTCACTAAAGAACTTCCAGGTGAAAGCTTAACTTCCCTAGTTTGTACCCTAACAAGAAAGTTCAATTTCTGACCCAACCTTCTAAAAGACAACATATCTGGCTTCACAGTTACCACCATTCCTTCAGGTGGATTAATTGTTACTTTGTAAACTGAATTTGGGTCACCAACATTTGTCACAGTCCTAATAAAATGTGTAGACATTTTATGTTTTCCATATTGTTGAAAAACTGCAGATAATGTTGGATAATTCAAGTTACCAGAATGTCCTGCTTTTTTAGCATTACTACAATCAGCAATTTTCCTTGTGATCACTTTAATATTCTTAGTGGTGTAATTTGAGTTACACAAGAAATCAACATAATCATAAACTGAAATATCATAAACCAAACCAGGATCCAATGCTTTCTCTGGATGAACATGCCCAGCTCCATAATCAAACACCGATGAAACGTTCCCGTTAGATTCATCCAACATTGGATCGCCTTTGTTATCGACAGTATAAGCAGTAGTCATAAGAGCTGATTTAATAGCAGCTGGACTCCAATCAGGGTGAGCTGCTTTCAACAAAGCAGCTAACCCGGAAACGTGAGGACAAGCCATCGATGTACCGGACAATATGTTAAACTCGGTCCTTCTATGATCAGAAGCACTGCCAGAAGGTCCAACTCGATCCGGCCAAGCAGCTAGAATATTCAAACCGGGTGCAATAACATCTGGTTTTAAAATCTCAGGCGATTCAGGGTTAGGCCCTCTCGCTGAGAATGACGCCACCACCGGAGCTGGCCTAACCCCAAGCCTAGTTCCTTTAAAAACAATAGTCGCGGTTGGCAAAGTCCGCGACTTAACTCCATCGGCGATGTAACTCCTGATTACATCGCCGCCTATAGCCCCAACCGCCGTCGCAGGCAACACGTGGCTATCGGCTACTAACCCTTCACCATCAAACACCCCATTAGCTAAAATCATTCCAATTCCACCTGATTTCTTCACTACTTCACCTTTATCACCTCTTGAATTAATCCCTCTATCACAAACAACAATTTTTCCTTTTACAAACTTAGGATCCAAAGAACCTGCTAAACAAAGTGAAGATGAATAACCATCACCACCTTCTCCACCACCGTGTTCGCCGCTGCCGGCATACACAACCGGGTACATCCGACCCGGAGTTAAACCCGGCCCACCATAGATACTAACTCCATTTATAATCTTACCATTTCCAAGCTTCACATCAGCAGGAAAATCTCTATCAATTGTCCCAGCACCGACAGTTGCTACCCACGGAGCTACATTGGTAACGGTGAGCCCACCTGGCCCACCGTTACCAGCTGATGCCGAAACAAAAACTCCGGCATCAGAAGCTCCAAAAGCACCAATAGCAATAACATCAAGATGGTACGGCACAACAACGCCACCGACACTCAGCGACACCACATCGACACCGTCAGCCACTGCTGCGTCAAACGCCGCAAGTATATCGGAGTCAAAACAACCACCGGTCCAGCAAACTTTGTACACGGCGAGACGAGCCTTCGGAGCCATACCGGCAGCGACACCTTTAGCATAACCCAAAGTACTCGCCGGAGAAACATATCTCCCGGCGGCAATAGAAGCAGTGTGAGTTCCATGTCCGTCGGAGTCTCTAGCAGAACGAAACTCAGTCGTTTCATTCATCTTCCCGTTGGTAGCTTCATACCCTCCAGAGAAATACTTAGCTCCGATGATCTTCCGATTACACGCCGTTGCCGGAAAATCTTTCCCGGCGAGGCAACTTCCTTTCCATTTCGCCGGAATAGGACCAAGTTCACGGTCGTTGAAACTCTGTCTCTCCGGCCAGATTCCGGTGTCAATAACTCCGATAACAAGATCCGACCCGAAATCAGTTTCATGGAGCAACCCAGTTTTCGCGGCGGTTTTTAACCCGAGAAACTGTGGTGAACGTGTTGTGTGAAGTGTTCGGATTTGTTCGGGTATTATAGTGATGACGTGGCTAAGTTTTTGAAGATTTTGAGCTTCTAATTGTGTTAGTTTTGTTGAGAAACCGTGGAAAACGGTGTCGTATGTGTGGATAATGTTGTTTGAGGCTGTTTTTGTGATTGATGAGAGTGAGGATTCGTACCAATTTTTGTGTGTTGGGAAAATGGATGGTTTGGAATTGTGTTGGACTTGGATTATGAAGGTTTGTTTTTGTGGGGTGGAAGTAGAAAGTGTGAGTGTGGTAGTGAAGAAGAACAAGAGAATAATGAGGTAAGGAAATGGTGCCATTTTGAGGGGTTGTGATGAGTGGAAGAATTGTTTTGGTGTGAAGAAAATTTAAAGAAGATAAAGTAGATTTGAGTGCATGTGTGTGAGTGAGAGTATGAGAGTGTGAGAGTATGGGAAGGTGAATATTATTGTGTTTAGTGTGTGTTATTGTTAGCTCCTACACAATAGTACACGGATGTACTCTCTGCTTAGAATACTCGAGATAAGAGACCTATAATACCACTGGAAAATTGATTTTTTCACATCAAAGATCGCTATGAAACGCCACGAACCAATATAATTTCATCGACAGTTAACTGTCGATAAATTTTAATCAGTGGCAATTAACTACCGATGAAATTTGGGGTTAAATTTGTCATTTAATGGTGTTTCTTAGCATTGAGTGAAGTGTGAAAAGCAATTTTCATACCACTATGACACTGTTGTTTAAGTTAAGTGATAGATATTTGTGAGTTTTAGATAGTGTTTTGCCACTTTGTCTATGAAGAAAAAAAGGAGCAATGTTATTTCAACATTCTTAAGTCAATAACTATTTAATAATCGTATAAAAATTAGTGAATTGGGGGTAATTTAATCCTAATGATAAATATGATTTAATTTTGGAATGAAGATGATGGAAATCACATATTGAATGAAGGAGATGAAGAAGTTTGATGTTCTTTAAATAAAAATTGTAACTGATAATAAGAATAAAGATGAAGAAAATGAGATTTTTCTTCCATAGGGGTAAATTACTCTCAATTTATCAAGGGGAAATGTAGAATGCTTCATAGGATGCATGCTTGTTAACATGTTATAGAGTTGGTGCGCAAAACACTTTTTCTATTTCTCATTTACATTTTGTGGACGATACCTTGTTGGTGGAAGAAAAAAGTTTGACTAATGTAAGGACTTTGAAGAATATTCTTATTTTGTTTGAGGCAATATCAGGACTAAAAGTTAATTTCCATAAGAGTATGTTGGTTGGTGTTAATATAGCTGATTCTTGGTTGCGAGAAGCGTCATTGGTGATGAATTGTAAAACATGGCGCCTTCTTTTCTTATATTTGGGGATGCCTATTGGTGGAGCTTCGCGTAGCTTGAATTTTTGGTATCTGTTGGTTGAGCGCATAAAAATTCGATTGTGGGGTTGGAAGTGTCGTCATCTCTCTTTGGGGGGCCGTTTGGTCCTTCTGAAGTCTGTCATGTCCTCTCTTCCGGTCTACTTTCTCTCCTTCTTCAAGGCTCCCACATGTATTGTTTCTTCTCTTGAATCTATTTTTATTTTCTGGGCTGGGGTGAGGATATTATGATAATCTCTTGGATTAAATGAGACACAATTTGTATGAAAAAGGATGATGGAGGTTTGGGGGTTAGGCAAATTAAGGAGTTTAATCTGGCTCTTCTTGGTAAATGGTGTTGGAGGGTGTTTGTGGTGCGTGAGAGCTTATGGTGCAGGGTTCTAGCAGCCAAATATGGTGAGGAAGGGGGCAATTATGTTATAGTCAGGGTGCATGTTCAGTTTGGTGGCAGAACTTTAATATGATTCCATATGGAGTCGGTTTGGGGTTGCGAAGCTTATTGGTTGATTCTATATGTTGTAAAGTGGGAGATGGGTCCTCTACTTTATTTTGAAGGGATCCTTGGATGGATGGATGAGCGTTTAATGTGAGATTTAGGCGGTTGTACGAGTTAGCTGAGAACAAATTGGTGATTGTGGCAGAGATGTTCTATTTAGGAAGGGGTGTGGGGGGAGACGTGGAAGTGGAGAAGGTGATTGTTGGCTTAGGAGGAAGATCTGATGGGGGAAGTGTAGTGAACTGTTAACATCTATTGTTTTGTAGGATGGTATAGCAGATAAGTGGGCTTGGCAAATACATCTGTCGAACTCATATACCGTTAACAACGCCTACCATTTATTGTCATATGAAAACAACAACTTAAGGGTCCCTGCTCATTTTCTTAGTATTCAAACGGTTCCTCTAAATGTTAGCCTTTTTGCTTGGTGCTTGTTTCTCAACCACATTCCAACTAAAGATAATTTGTTTGGTACCGAGGGGGGGGGGGTGCTTCAGGATATTGATCATAATTGTACGGTGGTTGCGGAATTTCCGAAGACGTTGATAAATTATTTGTCAAATGTAACTTTTATGGCAAAATATAGGCATTGATAAAAATAAATTGGTTAGACTTTGTTAAAGTGAATTTGGGTGCTATTACGGCTCATCATGATCAGTTATGTTGTTTATTTCGCTTCTCTAAGCAGGCACATATATCTTTCAAGATCATTTGCTCTGTTGTGTTTGAGTTATTTGGAAGGAAAGAAATAGACGAATGTTCCAACACGAGGAGGATAATTTGCACTCTTTATGCGAGAAAATTAAGCATCAGTCATACTGTTGGTTGAAAGCGAAATACGCTATTTTCATTTTCGATTACCATTACTGGTGGCTTAATCATCTTCAGCGTTTAACATTAGTTTCTTAGTTGCTTCCATTCTTGTTCTCTGTATTTAGTTCGTGTTTTGATTTATGATGTAACTTTGTACACTCTTTTCAAGTCTAGTTCTGGCCCTCCTTGTGCGGGATTGACTTGTTTGATTTCGATAATATATCCATTTTGTTTTTTTTTTTAAAAAAAGAGATTAAACTTTGAAAATTGGATTGGATTTCCTTAAGATACCTACTCAGACAGAGGTACACATACACAATCTGATGACGTGAACAAACCAGGTCATACATGTGATATGCGTGCCTATGCCATACTCGGATAAATGAAACGAATTATGATAGATGTGAGAAGGGAGCTAAGTACCCATCAAGTTGGACCACAAACAAAACCCTAACTCATTCAAATTGGACCCTGAAAATACAAAACTCTCATACCTTGATTATGACGCATCGTCCACAATTTATATCATATAGTTTTTTTCAGGGGAATTTATATCATATAATTTTTAGCAAGAACAAAAATAATTTAATAAAAACACCTTTAAATGAAGATTATAATATATGCAATTGCATCTAGAATATCAATATAGAGAAATGTTATTGCTTTAGTTTTTAGATGCATAAATAACGGTGTCAATTTTATAAAAGAAATAGAGAAACCTAATTTGATGTATTTTTTTTATATATAGTATAGACTACTAATGTGCTCGTTTGTCCGTTCTTATTGTAATAATGTCTATAAATTACAGATAATAGTTTTTAAAAAATTTTAATTAAAATTATTTTGATTTTTATTAAAATTATTGGTATATAATGTGATGGGATGAGTTATTCTATCATGTCCAACTATAAATTTATATGCCCTCATTTGTTTAACTATTTGGTTGTTCCATTAGATGATTACTCGTATAACTAACACCTAAACCTGAAAATCTATACAGTCATGAGGAAAATTTAATATCGGTTCTCTCTCACCAACACGGTTTCTCACACGGATCTAAGGTATTGTTTGACTTGACTTTTTTACAGTCTAAATGTTACTTTAAAACAAAGTTAAAATTAAGCGCTTTAAGAAAGAAGTTAAAGTTGTTTGGCTACTTTATTTTTTTTAGTTTTAAAGCTCCTTCCATTCAATTTTATGCATTCTAAAAAAAAGTATTTTTTTAATAAGTACTTAATAGATATTGTGTTTGGCCTACCTTCTCCTTAAAATTGTAGAGAAATAGAAAATAAAGTCGGACCAAACGGTAGCTAAGACTAAGATACACAATTCTTAATCTATATCTCATTGCATATATATATATATATATGTGTGTGTGTGTGTGTTATGATTTTATATCTATGATAATCTTGTTTAATACTTCATCAAATATACCCTAGTTTATAAAAAGAGAAGAATATGATTATTGTTAGGCTAAGGCTAAAGCTAGTATGAAATTAAATGGATTTTGCGATGGTGAAATGCATTGTAAATTAGTGGTTAAAATTGCATTTGAGTATGATACACAAAAATAAATGCCACCGTTGGCAACATGTAAAGATAAAGTTGTGTGGTACTATAGTGGGAGTAGTAGAACAGTGGCAGAGTTCTGTTGTGTTGGCTGGAGGCTGGTGGATTTGAAAAATGGGAACTTCTAAATTATATATAGACACGTATGGTGTATTGGTGTATGTATATAAATACTTTATATCTTCTAAATTTGTTTATTGGGAAATGTGGGAGAATTTTTTATATTCCAGTAAGCCATTGTATTGTGGTATTACATTGTAAGAGTGCTCGTGTTTTTTTCTGCGTGAAGGTAGAAAACATGTGTTGTAGCGATTTTTGTCATGTCTGAGTGAAAAATAAAAGTTTTTTATTAAGAAATGAAAAATTCGAAAATATGAAAATGTGTCGGTTATAAAAAACAAAAATTGTTCTTGTCTCGGTTCAAAGAAAATGTTTTAATATACAAGTTTTTTTTGACGGAATAATGTAGGACTACTACTAAGATAAATTGTTAAGTGTTTATTATTTTAATTTTGTTGTAAATATATCAATTAGTGGATGTCCATCCATTAACCTTCATATACTTGTAACTCCCACTAGTAAGTGGATTGTAATGTGATTATTCATTTGCCTATTTGTATCCTATAAATAGGACATATATTGCAATGTAATGACACACTTGTGAAGTAATACAACATACTCTCATGTTCTCTCTTTATTCTTTTCTCTCTATTCTTCTATACTTTACAATATCTTGCAATACTTTGGATCAATTTCATATCACGTTATCAGCACGAAACTCTACAAAAAAAATTGCTTAATTATCTTGGAGACTATATTCCTATAAATTTTCTTCTTCTCATTATCTTTGCAATAATTAATCTAATTCATATGATCATGATATCATGTTCTTTTTCATAGTTTTAATTTTTGTGTTTGTTTGATTGAATTACATAGGTTGAGTATGATCTAGTCATAAACAAGAGCAATTGATTCACAATTGTTACAATGAAAGATGTTGAAGAAGCTAAAGAAACAATTTGAATGTATGATGGTTTTGTAAGTCTGGTTTTACTCTTAAGTACTTCAACAATTTTCTGTCATGTGTCTTTTCCTTTCTATTTAAAAAAACTTGTTAAAAGTGCATAATCTAAAAAAAAAAAATTAGATAACTCCTAGATGAATGACTTGATGCTCTACTTCATGCGAGAATTTTATAAGCACATTAATATTTGTAGTTAATTTTTCTCCAATTTTTTCCCATATATATTATATCTTAGTATGATTATGGTCAGTTTACATTTTTTTTTCCGTTACTCATAATTAAGTTTGTTTTGTTCCATGAGTAATTTTGTGAAGAAAGAATGACTTTTGTCGGTTCATGTGGAAAGAGAAAAAAAAGAATGAAGATAGATTAATACTAAAATATTAGCAAAGTTTTAAGTTAGCAAGTGAAATGTGTACTTTTCATTGTGGAAAGAATGAATTGTTCTTGATCATCATGTGTAATATAGTTATTGAAGAACTATTTTTATTAACATCAAGGATCCCTGAAGGATTGCTCAAACAATGAAGATCTTTTATGATATAGTTATTGTAATATGAAAACATCCATCCCTGAAGGATTGTCCAAAAATACATTTGTTTTTCATTGTTTATGAAGATTTAAAATATAGTTCTAGAAGAACTAATAATTTAACGTTAAGCATTCGTGAAAGATTGCAAAATAAAAATAGTGATTTTCTTTGTCATTGTCGATAGAGGTTTATGGTTGAGTTCTCAAAGAACTAGATCTTTGTTCACAATTGAATTATATACGATCTATTGGATCTTAGTATAAGATGGACGAAATAAAATTAAAGAAAGCAAAATTACCTCTTGAATCAGCTCCTGAAGTAGCGAAATCGAGAAAATAATATCACGAATTGATATATTAGAGATTCTCATTGAAATGATACACGTGAATATGATAAAAGTTTATTATGTATGACTTATGATGATGATCTTTACTACTAATGAGTTATCAAAAGACATATAAATTAGAGGTATTGTCATCTATGTCATCTCTTTGCATATTCGACACTTATAATTTGTGCTCCATATAATTTCTTTTCTAATGAAATAGTAAGTATTATAGTTGTCAATTTGGAATTATTGTTCTTTTTAATAGATTAAGATCTAAGAACAATATTGTGTTGAATTGAAATTTTGTTTAGTTGACATAATAACTACAAATGAAATTTGAATCATTGATTCCTTCTAAAAAGTATGACTATACTATTTTGATGTCTTAAGAAAGCTCTTAGAACTTGACCTCAATAAGGAGATAGTAATTTTATGTATATTTTGTTGGATATTGTTTGTAAATGAATGATTTTTTTACGTAAAATACTATAAAAAATTGGATGAGTGATACAAAGAAACTAATTTTATTATTATATCTGGGATTGCAAAAATTATTAAAGGCTCCAGAAGAGCCAACATATTGTTATATGAAGGAATAAAATTACACATTGAGAATGCATTATATTCTTCTAGGTCTCATAAAAATTTATTAAAGAATATCCTTCTAAATGGATATCATATTGAAATAAGAAATAAAGGAGATGTTGAATATCTCTATATTACGAGACATTTTTGGATAGAAATAAGTGTAGATAAAAAATTACATGTCTTTTCATATGGATTCACTACACTTATATTAGTGCAATTGAAGCACGTATTATTGTAAAATTGAAATTTACATATCATATTAAATTCATTATTGGCAAGACCGGTTGGGTTATCCTGGATCTGTTATGATGCAAAAATAGTTAAAAATTTATATGGAAATGTATTGAAGAACTAGAAGATTCTTCAAACCATTAATGTTTGTGTGTTATTACTTTCCAAAATAAGTTGACAATCTGAGAAAATGAGTCTCTTATATATATTAGGTGATATTTGTGGATGAATACATTGATGATGTGAATCATTTTGATACCTTATAACTTTATTTAATACATCGACTAAATGATCACATATATGTTTATTGTCAACTCACAACCAGAAGTTTGTGAGATTGTTTTCTCAACAAATTTGACTAAGAGCTCAATTTTTTTTGGAGTTTTCAGGAAGCATTTAATAAGTATCATTTCTCAATTTAAATTGATATTGAACATCGTGTAGTATATGTTCATAAAAAAATGATCTTGAAGATCCATTCTTTAGACGTCTAAAGTTAATTGTATGAATGATACTTATGAGAACAAAACTTCTAAATTATACTTTGGGAACATGTAATCTTGTATGTTGAGATATTGATTCGCATCAAGCCAACACATTATTATGGGTAAGTCCTCCCCTTAATTTATAATTTATTTTAGGTTAACAACCAAATATTTTTTCATCTAAATGAATTTTTGGATGTGTTGTGTATATCACAATTGCTCCAAGATAAATGCACTAAGATAAATATTGAAAGAATACTGGGAAAGTATATTTGATATGAATCCCCTACTATTACAAATTGTATTGAGCCAACTTCTGTAGGCCGATTATCAATTGATGGATTAGTTTCTTAATATCAGGGGGAGAGAATAAGCAGCTGAAAATGTGAACCCAGAGTTCAATTGAATGAAATTGTGAACCCGAAGTTCAATTGAATTATTTGAAAGGAAATATTATTATCTCATCTTATTCCTCAAAATATCACTCATTTGCAAAGTTAAACAAATAAAATAGCAGTTGTTAATGCTCCATACAAAATAGATGTCCCTGTAGGATAATCTAATATTGCAAATGAGTCTCAATCATGCCTCAAGCATGGTAAACCAATCGGTTCCAAATATAAAAATCCTCAAATAAGAAAAATAAGAATAGGAGCCAAAATGAAAGATAACCCAAATGAGGATATAAGAACTCTAAAAGAGTCGTCTAACATAATGGATTTTTCAGTTCCGGAAGAACTTATCAGGTACCTGAAATTTATGAAATATCGATAAATTATGTCATGAATGAAAGATCTCAATGAGATGGAACTGAAATGGAGTCAACGTTGACATGCTTTTGCATATAATATAGCGCTATATGTGATAACTAAATAACGAGGATCATGAATCAAAGTCTATTAAGGATTATAGACAATACAATGACTGACTTAATGAAAAGATGCATTTTATGCAAAATCAAACTAAGCTTTGCAAAGCGAATTGTTTTTGGACCAGTAGTCCATACATGTGAATATGTGAAAATAAAATGAAAATTTTGAATTATTTATATAAAGTTGGGCACATTGTTCAAGAGTATTGGTGAAAACCTACTATTAAATATTAATTTTGAAGAGACATATTCACCGAAAGTGAATTCAAGTACAATATGATACTTGATTAAGTGTAGCACCACTTGAAAGCCTCAATGTATATATGAAGCACATGTCACAATATATTTATATGACTCGCTTGATATTTTTATATAAAATTCCCTGAAGGGATTAATTTTATCAAGACATATAATTCTTATTCACGAAAATATTACTTAATCAACTTGAGATATAGAAACATGTTGAATAATATTCCTAGTGAATATTTTCTAAAAGAGAGATATAAAAATGATATGATTTGTCCATTTGAAAAATAAATCTGAGAACTTCTGAAGAGTTTTTGAAAGTTGATTTCTTAAAGAAAAGAAATTAAGATGAAATATGTAGCAATGATATATATTTATTTGAGATTACAAGTTGAGTATTTGAAAAATAAACATTTTTGTGAATCATGAAGCTTATATAGAAATGTGTTAAAATGGTTATAGATGGACACATCACATTTGTTATGCACTTAGATGACTATAAAGTCACTTAGATGACCGTAAAGTTACTTACTTGAGAATTTGTGTAAATAATGAAGAACTAATTGGTTCTAAAGTGTCATACTTTAGTTCAATTGAGACACCATAATGTACCTTGGTCACTATTCATGTTATGATATATTATTTGTTATTTTGTTATATTAGAAATGTAGGTTATTTGTGTGATGCTCATAATGAAATTTTAACACTACATAAAGAAAGTCGAGAATGTGTTTGGTTGAGGTCTATGATTGAACACATCGAAGAAACTTGCAATTTGTCTTTCGGAAGAGTGAATGAAACAATCATTTATGAATATGATACCATGTGCATTGCTCAGTTGAAAGAATGTGATCTTCAGAAAAATGATGATATAAGCAGTCAACAAATTTGTTCATGTGATAATCTTCCAGACCTTTTCACAAAGTCACTCCCAAACATAATTTTTGAACAACTGATACAAAATACTGATCTTCATCGTCTCAGAGATGATTGTTTGATTGAGGGGGAGATATAAATAGATTTTACACTCTTTTTCCCTTCACCATGGTTTTGTCCCACTGGGTTTTCCTGATAAGGTTTTTAATGAGGCAAATATATCGGATATTGTACTCTTTTTCCTTCACTAAGATTTTTTCCCATTGAATTTTTTTTCTTAGTAAGGTTTTAATGAGACATATCTTCGATGGACATCCAAGGGGGAGTGTTGTGAATATATCAATTAGTGGATGTCCATCCATTAACATTCATATACTTGTAACTCCCACTAGTAAGTGGATTGTAATGTGATTATTCATTTGCCTATTTGTATCCTATAAATAGGACATATATTGTAATGTAATGACACACTTGTGAAGTAATAAAATATACTCTCATGTTCTCTCTTTATTCTTTTCTCTCTATTCTTCTATACTTTACAATATCTTGCAATACTTTGGATCAATTTCATATCAAATTTAATTATAATCGATAATTGTAATTTTATGTAATCATAAAAACAAAAATATAAAATTAAATAAGAATATGAAATAAAAAGTGGTGGGGTAGAGTGTTGAATGTTTTTAAAAAAAATTATTGAAGAGTGTAAAAGTTGAATGAGTGTTGAATTATTAGATGGAAGAGAGAGAAAATAATGTGAAGCGTTGATAAAAAAAAAAGTGGTTTTGAATGTTTAAACCATCGTAATCAGTCCAATATACGAGCACTGGTCTATTTGAATGTTCAAACGTGATCTTGCAGTGCCCTGTGTCTGGCTTCTTTAATTAATGCACTAATGAAGAAGATGGGTCCATGAGTTACGTCAACCAACCATGCTAAAGGTGTTTATTAGTGCTTTAAGACATTCAAGGCCCACCCTTTGTAATCTACTAGCACTAGCAGTATATCAATGCTTGACTTTCGCTTGAATCAATTATCCAAACTAGGGATGTAACTTGTAAGTGCCTGTCATTTATCTTTACTAGACTCTAACCCGTGCAATACACGAGTTTTGTATAACTTCATATATAACTATCAAATGACTATATTATTACTTTTATAGTTATATTCAGTATTATATTATCAAACTATCTCAAAAAGTAACAAAAATTAAAGATGGACTGCAATAAAAATGACAAATCAAAAGAAAAAATATATACAAAAGCTAGCACCAAGAAATTGATCCTAACCGCAAAAGTTGTTAATCGAAAGAAAAAAATAAGGAAAAAGAATTGTTATTTAGTAACCGAAAGAAAAAAAAATAAAAAGGAACGTTACGTGGTAATTGAAATAAAAAATAATAATAATAAAAAGGAACCGCTAATAATAAAAAGGAACTACTATCAAAAAAGAAATTGCAATGGCGTTAGTGACTTTTAAAAAATGACATTTTCATGTGTTATCTGATTCAATTCCTTGCATATTTTTTTTTTCATAAAAATTAATTAGGTCCGTCAAAAAGGGTGGTGTTATGGTTATTAGGTTCAACTGCAAGATGGTGAGAGAGATGAAAGTGAGTGAGAAATGATTTAGGAATTGTGAGATTGAAAGAAAGAGGACCCGAGATTTGTGTTGAATACACAACATTGAAACAATCACATGTCATAAAAAACATCAGTACCTTGGTGGTAAGAGTTGTGAATTGAAAGCATGTGGTACCTGGTTCGATCCCCATCCGAAGTTTTTTTCATAAATTTTTATAACTAAAAAGTAGGGCTAATCATTAGGGTTAGAGCAACACTACTTAACATTTAGTATGAAAAAAAGAATAATGAAGAAAAAGCTAAAATTCACACAATCACATAACAAAATCAATAATTTTCAAACCCTAATGTCAAGGATTCGAAATTAACAAAATTCAGACAATCAATATCAACATTGGTCATAATTTTTTGTCAATTCGATGAAAGATGGTGTGAATCGGTGAGAGAAAGCGAGTTATCGGCAATGACATTTACGGCAGTCAGTTGTTGGTGAGGTGGCAGTTGCGGCGGCGGCGTGATGTGTGTGGATCAGTGAGAGAAAGTGATTTTCCGGCGGTGGCAGTTACGACGGCATGTGTTGTTGAAGTGGCAGTTGCAACGGTGGCGGGATGTTGTTATTGGGGTCACCGGCGGCGGTGAAAATGAAGTTGAATCGCATGATGTGTGAATGACGTTCAATTCGTGTTCAAATGATGTTGGAATTCAGGGTTGTGAGAATGACTTAAAGTGAACTCGCATTTGTGCTAGATAAATAAAATGAAAGCAACTATAAGTCACAAAAAACTTTAGTGATCTAGTGGTAATGGTTGTGATCTACCAGAACTTGGTCTGGGGTTCAACTCTCAGCAGGAATTGTTTTTCATAAATTTTTTTCAAAACCAAAAATTAGGGTTAGGGTTAGCTATTTTAGGGTTGCAAAAGTGTTTATCAGACTGCATAGCATTTATATTAAGTATGATAACAATTTCTCTCGTAACTTAATTTCAGTTAACATTTTTATTATTTATTTTTCTCTTGATTTAAATGTTTATGTCATAAAACGTCAATGATGTATCTTTTGTATGAGATTTTAATGAAATCTTGGTTTTTAGATTTATAGGATGAAAATTTTGGTTTGTTTATGAGTTTGATGAGTAATTTTTTTTTAGTTTTTTACTTTTTTCTTTTTGACAAAAAAATATACTCCCTCCGTCCCTTTTTATAGGAGTAATTTACAAAAATCACGTGTATTAAAAAAAGTTATTGGAGTAATAAAGTTGTCTCAAATGTATGTGATTATTACTAGATTACCTTTAATTAAATATATATTTAATGTTAACTTTTCATATACCAAGACAAATTGATAGTGTTAATAAGGGGTATATTTGAAAAAAGAGTAATCAATGCATCTAGGAATTTGTATATGATCTTATATTTAGGAACAAAACTTTTTTGTAAACTACTCCTATAAATAGAGACGGAGGGAGTACCAATGTTGACATTTTATAACAGAAGTGATTAAGTCGGCAAAAAAAAATAAAGGACGATAGTGTTACATGAAATTAAAATAAGGGACTAATTATGTAATTTCGCCTTTAAAAAATAAGGTTAAATATGTTTTTGATCCCTATAAATATACCAATTTTTCGTTTTAGTCCCTCTAATTTTTTCTCTTCAACTTTTAGTCCCTTAAAAGTTTTCATCATCACTTTTGATCCATACTTTTAAGTCAACTCGCCTTCATATTTTTAAATGAATGTTTTTAGGAATGTTTAGAATCTTGTAAGAATCTCTCAAAAAAATAATAGAATTTTTTAACAAAACATTAATTAAATATGATTTTTTTATGTTTTTGGCGCTTAAAAAATTATATTTTGTTAAATAATTATAATTTTTTTGGGAGATATTGTTATAACATTCTACACATTTATGGAAAATTTCATTAAAAACATGAGGAGTATATGAATTGACTTAAAAATAGGGATAAAAAATGATGATAGAAAACTTTTGAAAAACTAAAAGTCGAAGAATTTAAAAAAAAAACTATTTAAATTAATATATTTATATGAATCACAACACATTTAACCCTAAAAAATATAGAGGGACAAAACCCAAACCCAAAAAACTACGTAATAATCAAATGAAGAGTCGATACTTAAGAAATATCAGCAAAATACAAAAAAGTTGATTGTAAAAAAATATTTTTTTTTGAAAGAATTGTAAAAAAAATATTTGAAATTAAAACTGTGTCACCATTGACATTTTGAAGAAATTGGATAGACAGAAAAAATATGTTTTTTTTTGCATGAATATTGAAGAGTGGGAGAAGCAAAATTCTTTCCATTGAAATCCTATCAACTTTTCTCAATTGTTATACATAAACCATCAAATTTAATCTTCACTTCCTTGTAACTTTACCTCTTTTTTTCACTCGTATTTGATGGTGGGGAATATTATGTTGACAAAAAGAGAAACCTAGGAGCAAGTTTTTTTTTTTTGAGTGGAAGATTTGTGCAAGTTAGAAAAGTCAATTATTAATTTTTTTTTTATATAAATATGGGTCATTCGTTCTAGTATCAACTCTCTCTCTCTCTCTACATATACATAAATACACAATTTTTTGAAATTCATGATACAATTCAGCTAATATGCATTAACAAATTCAATAAAACTTATATACATATAAAATACATAAAAAACATGCATTGATAATTTTTCATTAATATATAAAATTAAAGATTTCAACATGCAAAAAATAATACTTCTGATGAAAACACAAATCGGAAAGTTTTTGTATAAATCATAATCTAATTTCATTACATGTTGACAAATTAAGTCTCTTCTATCCCATTAAGTCCGCTTCATCAAGAGCCAACAATGTTGATTCAAAAATTCTAGTGTCATTTTGAATTCCCCAATCATGTAAATCTCCATCAAATTCAAACGATATTATCCCACATTTTTTACACCATTCATATTTTCTAGGACGCATACCCTCATGTATCCTGGAAGTATCTTATAATTATCTGATAAAATATTTTTTTAAAATTAAAAATTTAGTTGTGATATGTCTAAGACACATATATCCAATACATATACGTTTTAACTTTTGAAATATCCAGACTTTATAGAAAATAATCACTAGATATGCTCACAAAATCTTATTAAATAACTTTGCATCAGCATATGTATTACATTATATAGTAATTTTTTTGGAATGCAAAAGAAATAGTATTAACAACATCTAAGCACAAAAACCAGGAAAAAAAATTAGTACTAGGTATTAACCCCTTAGAGGGCTAAGGAAAAATAAATAACGCAAGTAACGGATAGTAACCCAATAACAAGCACAAAAAACAAAAATCTGGTTGGATGGGAAAATCTATCTTGTGCATTTCATAAGATTTTCGACGAAGATTAATCATTGTTAAACGATGATAGAAATTTTGTACCAATATTATAGTAATAAAAAAAAGCTTAAATACACTTTTGGTATCCCTATTTTCATTTTTCTGAAGTATTGGTACTCCTATTTTAAAATTCAACTTTTTGGTATCCCTATTTAAATTTTTTCTAACTTGACTTTTAGTGACCGTAAATTTTCGTATGTAAATGTCCCTAGAGTCTACGGCGATGGATTTTACTCGTTGGACAAAACTTTTGGTTTTACCTATGGGTTTTTCGTAGGTAGACATGACAACAAAGCCCATTAACAACGGGTACCCACTCGAACCAAACCTAAAATGACGGGTTTTCCCCGCTTTGACTGGGTTTGAGTTTTTTCCGATTTTAAAACACGGATACGGGACGGGTAATGAGGATATACGTACACATACCCAAACCCGTCCCGAATGTAAAAAATAAATTTATTATCCCTTTTATATAAATAAAAATTTAAACCATAAATCATTTCACTCGCACAATCAAAGTCTTAGTCTTTCAGACGACACTCATTTCTCTCACCTCTCCTTCCACATCTCACACCATCGGTCTCTCTCTTCTCCATCACCATAGTCATCAATCGCTATCATCTATTTGCTGGATAATGCATTACAACATTGAACTCGGTGCTAAACAATACTTCTTTTTTTATTAAAAAAAAATTATCCACTGCTTGGATGGGGATGGGGCGGGGATACCCGAACCCGTCGGGGGACGGAGATGAGATTTGATTTTTCATCCCCGTTGGATATGGGTAAGGTAACAGGTAAGTATTTGGGAGTAGGGTATGGGGTCGGGAAAGGTAAAACCCGTCCCCACTCCGCCCCATTGCCATGCCTATTCGTAGGTATAGAGCTTAATCCGAACTTACAAATCCGTGGGTATAGGTAGTTGGGGCTACCCTTACGGTAAAAGGACTTTTACCTATGGAAATTTATTATCAATAACAGTCAAGTTTCTAGGTATTTGGGGCTATACCTACAGCAAAAGGACTTTTACTTACGGAAACTTATTGTCACTAAAAGTCAAGTTTCAAGGTACTTAGGGCTATACCTGTAGTAAAATGACTTTTACCTACGAAAATTTAAGGTCGCTAAAAGGCAAGTTTCTTGTAGTGTAGGTGGGGGATCAAAAGTCATATAAAATTAAAATAAAGGGACCAAAAAACTAAATTTAAAAATAGGAATTGGATACAAAAACTTTGAAAAATAAAAATTGAAGTATGAAAAGTACATTTAAGCCAATAACAAATAAGATGAATGTTATTTGAACAACCGCTTTTTGATACAACTTATTTGACAACTAAAATATACAAAGAAATGTAAAGATTGACACAAAAACCAAAGCAATGTAGAGAGAAAGTAAGAATACAATATAAATATGAGAGAGAAAGTTGTCACAAAATTGTTGTTCAAATATCATTTCTCAACAATTAAACACAAAATATGTGCATTCAAAAACTATGAAACACGATAAAACAACTACTCCTAACCAGCCAAAAACATGAGGATGAGACCACCATTCAATAATAAGTATTATAAAAAGTACACGTTCTCATTTTTTATATAACTCCATTTTATTTGTATTCATTTGCATTTGATTTCTGGTCCATACTTTAGTTATGAGCTTCCAAAAAATTTCCCCTGGATAATTGCCATAATGTAATCATCATTTTCCTTGAATCGGGTTGATGGTGACCCTTCTTGGCAAGCTGTTGTTTTTCTTGTGTCCCAAATCTTGATGGTCTTAACTACAAGTTGTCATGGTGTGGGGACCTAAAATAAAACAAGATTCTCTTTATTTTCTACCCTCCCCCAAAATCTTGATGATCTTAATTACAAACAAGCTGTCATGGTTCGGACCTAATCTAAAAACCAAAATTCTCTTTATTTTCTACCTCCCTCATCCTCCCTCCCACATTAATTTGAAAAACTTCGGACAGAGGAAAGTCCAAGTTCAACTCAGTTTGCATATATAGTGAAAGGAGAATTTTGATTTTATATCACTGTTTGCATTTAAAAGGATAGGGGCCATTTGGGGGGTGGGGGTGGGGGTGGGGGTGGAAAGAGAGATGCCAATGTATATACTACATGTGGGAAAACGTGGCCCATTTCTGGCCCCATGACAATGTCCAAGGAAGGAAGGAACCAAAAGAGGTAAAAAAAAATTGTCAAAAGGAGAGAGAGAAAAAAATAAAGTGAAATGATCAAATTATGGATACTTTAATTAGAGAAAACATGTGGGGTTTGCAATGCTTCAAAGGGTTGTTTGGAACATTTTGTTGAGTTTGAGTTTTAAATTAATGAACAGAACCTTTAAAACTTCTATTTGTTTATAAATAATTTTAAGGATTAATTACGCATGAATCGAAAGCAAGTGGACAACAAGCTGTACTGTTAGGTCTTTTTGGATGACAAAACCAATCCTTGTAAATACAACATTCATGGACTTAGGAGACATGACATTGTTGTGCACGACCCTTTGAACTCTATGTAGAAGGTCAACAACCTCTGGTGCTAGGGAGCCAAAAACAAATGGTATAAAAGCATGTTGATTGTCAGAACACACTTTCTCATGTTTGGTCACTTTGCATGATGCAGCTTTCAGTGATGCTTGTCCTACCGTAAAAGCCCCGACCTCTAATCCCACAAGTGGTGAAACCTCGATCAAGTTCACACATTCATGTTTTCCTCCTACCCATTTGTACACCATAACATCTGCAGGCCTAAGTGTCGATGTCGCGTCGAATTTCGGATGTCAAGCTATGGGGAAGCTTTGAATCACTAATTCTAAATTACGACTGAACTTTTAATTTTTCGGGGAAAAAAGGAAAAAAGTTCTAAATTACCTTGAGAAAAGATTTTAGGTTCGAAAGTCGATTATGCGAGGGGAAGGTATTAGCACCCCTCACATCCGTTGTACTCAACGGGAACCTCTTAGTCGGCTTAGGCTTTAAAATGGTTCGATGTTTTACTTACGTGTTTTAAATATGTATAAAAGGAAATATATAAAAGGCATAATGCGGGATAAAGAAAGAGATAAAAAAAAAAAAATGAAAAGGGAAAAACAAGTTTTTTATTAATGGGCTTGACAAGATGTCGATCTTGCTCCTACGTATCTCCCGGTAGTCGGAGAATTCAAAGCGTACGTAGTTCTTTGGTAGAAAACGTTTGTATGTTGATTCGTTTTAGTTAAAAAAAGTTTGATCGCGTCCGAGCGAAAAAAGTTTGAAAATAAGAAAAAGTGAAAATAAATGTCAACTGCTCGGGTTGTTGCCGAGCTGGCCATTGACGACAAGAAAGTAAAAGTCAGCTGCTCGGGTCGTTGCCGAGCTGGCCACTGACGACAATGCATAAATGATTTGATGAAAAAAGTTTTACGCTCGGACGTGAGCAAAGGTTTTTAAAAACGTACGAGAACGTACAAAGTTTTAAAATGGTGAAAGATGGACGCTAGGCGATAAGATCGCGCAAGGCGTGAATGTTTTTTAAAGAAAAGAAAAAAAGACAAACGCGCTGAGGCGAAAAATTCGCGCAAGGCGTAAAAAGGTAAAAAATAAACGCGCAAGGCGCGAACGGTTCGGATTGACCACGAGGGCCAAGAAAAGGGTAAAAATGGCCACAAGGGGACCAATGGAAGGTTGAGCGTGCTAGACGCGTCAAGGGTGGAATGACGATTGCCCGAGCGACGAGACATACGTCACGCATTCGTGCAATCGAGGTTTGGGGAGACATACGTCAAGCCATTCCCGTTTCATTCAATGTTTGGTTTTGTTATGCTAAGGAATCTCAAAGGGAACCAAAGCTTTAAAAAGAAAGTTAAAGAAAAGAAAAACAACACGAACAAATTTGTTGTTCGGTTTTACTAAAAAATCATGAACGTGACTTGTTACTTAAGTTATTGGAACTCAAGAACAAGTTTGGTTCAAGTTTGAAGGGCAAACACAATCATAAAACATGCAAAAACGTTGGAAAGTTCACAAGTTCGGCTCAATTCGAGCTTGGTTTTAAGAATGAGCAAACTCGGCTTAAGTTCGCGTTTGGATTGAAAATCATGAACAACGTGGTTGTTCAAGTTTGTTTTTGAAATAGACGAACTTAGCTTGTTGCTCAAACTTGGTTTTGAAAATATTAAGAACATGACTTGTTTTACAAGTCATTCAAATTTTGTCGCACGAACTTGTGAAATCTTCAAAGTTTGTGCAAGATTATGAGTTGGGTTTGGACCAAAATAGTTTTAACCCTCTTTAGGCTCTGAATCAAGGGCTAGAATTCCAAAAATTTGACATTTGAATGCCTGATTCATGTTCTGAATTTCACATACTTCGCAGAGCGACCAGAACTTGGCTCTGCGAAGTCAGGTTCTGGTGTGGTCGCAGTGCGAGCAATACTTTGCTCTGCGAAGTATGCGAATTTTCAACCCAGAAGCTGTTTCTGAACAGAAGTTCAGAAACTGCTTCTGAGCAAGATTCAGAACCTAAAGGAGGTTAAGAAACTTGACAAAAAGGAAGAAAAAAGGGTGGAAAATCACAGTTTTAAAGCTTGGCCCCTTTGAGGTCCTTTTTGAGGTTCAAAGGAGGTTTTGGTTCACAAAGAAAAATTGGACAAAGCAAGATATATAAACAGCAAATACAAAAGAAAAGAAAGGTTATAGGAGACTTACAGAACTCCTAGCAATGCTTGAATAAGATTGGAAGTGGCTTGCTTGCTTTGTGAGAGGTTATGAACAAAGTTCTAAGTGTTGTGATGGACTGATTTTGTGTTGCAATGCAAGGGATTTTTGTGTGGATTTCGTGTGTGTTGGCTCTCTGGATTGAACTGTTTCTAGCTGGTTTCAATGTGTATTCAGTTGTGTTCAGTGTGTATTCAATGGTATGAAATCCTAGTGCCTTGCATTCCCTTTTATAGGCAAAAATGCAATCTATGTAATGATGAACAATGATGAACAAAATCCTAAAACACTAGCTGATCATGAGCTAAACTCAGGCTAGATCACTTTGCATTTAATGCTAATGGATAGGAATTGCTTTGCCTTGTGCCAAGGGGCAAGGTCTTGACTGATCTCAGCCACAAATGCCATTGATTCTAGAAGGTAATGATGGCAAAAACTGTAAAACAGGGCAGCTGCAAAAGGGATGATTCTTGGGATCAATCCTTGCAATCTTGGGGGGTCAAACAATCAAAACGTGTACTGCCATGTACAGGGAGATTGGGGGAATCAAAATCAGCATGTGGGCTTATGTGTGTGGGGAGAAATTCAGCTCAAAACAGGGCATGTCACACAGCTTTTTTGCAACATAAACCACTTGGGATTGGCTGGTTTTGGCAGGGAAAAAGGGAAAAAAATGGATCAAGTAGCTGGCTGGCATGTTTGGGTTGGGTAAGGGGTCAATTTTGGGGGACAAAATCTGACCAAGGATAGCCAATTTGTTTGATCACATGAGAGGTTGGAAGAAAGTTCTTCTTTCCTTTTACCTTTAATGTCACACATTAAATTCTGCCTTGCTGCACTAAATCAGTCACAAAACAGCAATAATACAAGTAATAATGCTACTAATAATAATTGTAGTTGAAAGCAAAAAGGATAAACAAATGTATAAAAATCTGCAGAAATTTTCGCAGAGGTCGCAGTGCGAAGGTGAGTTCGCACTGCGAACTTCACTTTTTTTTGATTTTTTGTATAAAATAAAAGGTTAAAAAATGGGGAAATAAATAATAAACAACAATAATAATACTTGATAAAAAATGCAAATGGCAATAAAAATGAATAAAAATAGTAATGACAATAATAAGGAAAATGATGATAATAAATAAAACTTAGTAATATTAAAAGATAAAAACTAATAGTAATAAAATAATAATGATATTATTAAAGGAAAATAAAATAACATAACAATAATAATATTAAGGATAATGATGATGATATAAAATATTATAGCAATAATAAAAGGTAAAAATAAATAATGAGCTAATAAAAATATAACACCCATAAAAAATATAAGTCAAAAAATGGGGTATGACAGATGCCCCTATTTAAGTTTCTTCGTCCCGGAAGTTGAAAATGTGATTTGAAATGGACGGGCCGAAGGGACTTAAATATAGAGTACGCCATTTTTTGAGTAAATATTTTCCCGAGTTATAAATGCTATAAATGCATGCAATGCAAATGTTATGAATGCATGATGTAAACATGGATGCAAATGATGATAAAAAAAGAAGACCACACTGGGGGTAGGTGTCAGCTGTTCGGGTTGCTGCCGAACTGCCACTGACAACAAAGAATGAAAAGGTAAATGCCAGCTGTTCGGGTTGTTGCCGAACTGGCCACTGGCGACAAAAGAATAAAAGGAATGTCAACTGTTCGGATGTTGCCGAACTTGCCATTGACGACGGGAAAATAAAATGTCAACTGTTCGGATGTTGCCGAACTTGCCATTGACGACAGGAAAATAAAATGTCAACTGTTCGGATGTTGCCGAACTTGCCATTGACGACAGGAAAATAAAATGTCAACTGTTCGGATGTTGCCGAACTTGCCATTGACGACAGGAAAATAAATGTCAACTGTTCGGATGTTGCCGAACTTGCCATTGACGACAGGAAAATAAAATGTCAACTGTTCGGATGTTGCCGAACTTGCCATTGACGACAGGAAAATAAAATGTCAACTGTTCGGATGTTGCCGAACTTGCCATTGACGACAGGAAAATAAAATGTCAACTGTTCGGATGTTGCCGAACTTGCCATTGACGACAGGAAAATAAATGTCAACTGTTCGGATGTTGCCGAACTTGCCATTGACGACAGGAAAAGAAAATGAAAGATGTCAGCTGTTCGGATGGTTACCGAACTTGCCACTGACAATGCTGGGGATGCGGCTGACAAGCCGTTCCTTACAAAAAATGCCCCTTCAATCGGGGAGAAAGAATGCACAAGCTGTTCATTGAAGAACTTGCCACTTGGCACAACACTGGGGAGTACGCGCAAGCTGTTCATTAAAGAACTGCTACTTGGCGTAAAGACTCGACAAAAAAGACGCGCAAGCTGTTCGTTTGAACTGCAACTTGGCGTAAAAGGATGACATCTCTGAACTAGACGGACTGGGGATGACACTGGGACAAAAGAATTCACGAATTGCTCGCGATTGTTTGGTGAAACTCATGATGGTTAGAAATAACCATGTATGATATGCTGTATGCCTATGTATGAATATACTAATGCATGAATGTATGAACGTCACTGGGGACGTCATGTGAGGGATGGACTTGTACTGGGGATACCTAACTTGTTTGTTAAGGAATTGTCCCTGGATACGATGAAAAACTGGCACAAGCTGTTCGTTAAAGAACTATCGCTTGGCGAAAATGAGGATGACATCCCTAGACCAGATAGACTGGGGATGACATTCGACTATTTGTTGTGGGAAATGCATGATATGAATATGAGATGCATGCTAATGAATGATTATGATATGATGCATGAATTATGCTGACCTGGGGGATGACAGACGTCATGTTGGACGCTGGGGATTAGAATTTGAATGCCGAGCAAAGTCGGGCTTGGTAAGATGAGACTCCACTGGGGGTATGCCAATAAGATTGGGCTTCGCTTGTGAATTCACTGGGGATATAAGGATCATTTTGGATGCATGATCGATATCCAGTCTTTTGATGCCAATGGTAATTGGGCTTTTGAGCATGGAACAAGTATTGACTTTCTGGGGAATTTGGTAGTCCACTGGGGACTGTGCTAATCCGCTGGAGAGAAGAACTGGCGATTCCGTTGGGAATGCTTATGCTTTGGTCGGTCTTTGCCTGAAGGGTCCTTTCGGGCTCCTAACTCATTGGGGAATTTTCAATTAATTCACCAAGGATTCTGTTGGGGAATTCCTTTTTGCGATTGACCATGCTCGGCTTGCGAAGCATTATCTACCTTAAGGATAGACATTGATGTTCACTCCGAGTATTCGCAAGTTCGAAGAGGAATGTGTTTGTTATTTGGATAAAAATGGAAGACTCATGTAATAAATTTTGAAAATGTTTTTGTTTTAAAAGTACTATCATCAATAATAAAAAATGAATGAAAAGGATTTGACAAAAAATGTAAAGAATGTTGGGAAATGAAATTTATTAAAGGGGTGGTAGCCTGCCAAAGGCGTGGCTCCACAAATCTTACAACATCTAAAAAAGGGTAAATATGAAAGGGAAGGGTACATTGAACACGATGGCCACTAGTATCCCTATCAACTTTGAATTCCCTGTCTGGATGCTTCCGATTCGGAGTCTTCAGACAATTGATGCGTCCCGAGTAGATCACGACCAATCCGATGTAGTTACCTTGTCTTTTAATCCTTAATTTTTGCATAGGTCACCCCTTCAGATGCTTGACCTATCAGGATAGCTATTTCTGTTTTATGTCTCTAATTTTTGCCTGGACCGCCCTTTCAGGTTTTCAGTCCACCGAGACGCTCTTTTTTGCTTAAGCCGCCCTTTCAGGTTTTCGACTTACCAAGCTATTCTTTTGTTTTTTTAGACAAAATATTTCTTGACTACATCGGAGTTCACAGGACGCGGAAAATCCTCACCATCCATTGTTGCGAGAATCAAGGCTCCTCCAGAGAATACTCTCTTGACGACATAAGGGCCTTCATAGTTAGGTGTCCATTTGCCCCTAGAGTCAGGTTGAAAGGATAGGATCCTTTTGAGCACGAGGTCTCCTTCTTGGATTTCCCGAGGACGAACCTTCTTGTCGAAAGCTCGTTTCATCCTTTGTTGGTACAGTTGTCCATGACATAAAGCTGTCATGCGTTTCTCCTCGATTAAATTCAACTGATCATATCTGTTTTGACACCATTCAGCCTCTGACAACTTAGCTTCCATCAAGATTCTCAATGACGGGATTTCGACTTCTACGGGGAGCACTGCTTCCATGCCGTATACTAAAGAGAAAGGGGTTGCCCCTGTCGACGTACGTATTGAGGTACGGTATCCGTGTAAGGCATATGGTAGCATCTCATGCCAATCCTTGTACGAGACTACCATCTTTTGCACTATCTTCTTGATGTTTTTGTTTGCAGCTTCAACCGCACCATTCATCTGAGGTCTATAAGGAGAAGAGTTATGATGCTCGATCTTGAACTCTTTGCATAGTTCCTTCATCATTTTGTTATTCAAGTTGGTCCCATTGTCGGTGATGATCTTGCTGGGAATACCATATCGACAGATGATGTGATTCTTAATAAATCGGACCACCACTTGTTTGGTGACGTTGGCATATGATGCAGCCTCAACCCATTTGGTGAAGTAGTCGATTGCCACTAAGATGAAGCGATGTCCATTAGAAGCTTTGGGTTCGATCCTACCAATCATGTCAATGCCCCACATGGAGAAAGGCCATGGTGATGAGAGGACATTCAGAGCCGTTGGTGGCATGTGAATCTTGTCCGCATAGATTTGACATTTGTGGCATTTCCTGGCATGCTTGTAGCAATCGCTTTCCAAGGTCATCCAATAATACCCGGCTCTTAAGATTTTCCTAGCCATTGTGTGTCCACTGGAATGGGTTCCGAAGGAGCCTTCATGTATTTCACGCATTATGAGGTCCGCTTCTTGCTCATCAACACATCTGAGCAACACCATATCAAAATTCCTCTTGTATAAAACTTCTCCGTTTAAAAAGAAGCTGCCGGCTAATCTTCGCAGAGTTTTCTTATCTTTGTTAGATGCCCCATGCGGGTACTCCTGCTTTTGGAGGAAACACTTGATGTCATAGAACCATGGTTTGTCATCTATGACTGCTTCGGCTGCAAATACATGTGCGGGCCTTTCTAGGTGTTGAACCTTGATTGTTGGGATTTCATTCCGGCGACTGACCTCATACATCGAAGATAAGGTTGCTAGAGCATCCGCCATTTGATTCTCGTCTCGAGGAATGTGGTGCAGCTTGACTTTGTTGAAAAAGGTTAGCAAGCGTCTTGCGTAATCTTTGTAAGGGATCAAGCCGGTGTGGCGAGTTTCCCAATCTCCATTGATTTGATTGATCACAAGAGCTGAGTCTCCATAAATGTCGAGGTTCTTGATCCTTAGATCGATGGCTTCCTCAATTCCTAATATACAAGCTTCATACTCTGCCATATTGTTTGTACAGTCGAATGATAGTCTTGCAGCAAAGGGGAGATGCTTGCCCTCAGGGGTGACGATGACTGCTCCAATTCCGTTGCCATAGACATTGACGGCTCCATCAAAGATTAACTTCCATTTAGATTCGGGATCTGGACCTTCGCCAAATAGTGGTTCGTCATAATCCTTCATCTTTAGGTACATGATTTCTTCATCGGGGAAGTCAAACTTGATTGGTTGATAATCCTCGATTGGTTGATGAGCCAAATGGTCAGCGAGAATGCTGGCTTTGATAGCTTTCTGAGTGTGGTACTCGATGTCGTATTCTGATAACAACATTTGCCAACGGGCAATCCTTCCGGTTAAGGCGGGTTTTTCAAAAATATACTTGATTGGATCCATCTTAGATATCAACCAAGTAGTATGATTAAGCATGTAGTGGCGAAGACGCCTAGCAGCCCATGCTAGTGCGCAGCAAGTCTTTTCAAGTAGAGAGTATCGGGACTCACAGTCCGTAAATTTCTTGCTTAGGTAGTAGACGGCGTGCTCTTTTCTACCGGTCTCATCCTGTTGTCCGAGTACACAACCCATGGAGTCCTCCAATACGGTTAAGTACATGATCAATGGTCTTCCTTCGACTGGAGGAATAAGTATTGGAGGTTCTAGCAGATACTCCTTGATGCTATCAAAAGCTTTCTGGCAATCTTCTGTCCATACCACTTCTTGATTTTTGCGGAGTAGTTTGAAGATGGGTCCACAAGTGGCTGTCATATGGGATATGAATCTAGAAATGTAGTTTAAACGTCCTAGAAACCCCCTTACTTGCTTCTCAGTTTGAGGAGCAGGCATTTCTCTGATGGCTTTGACCTTATCGGGATCTACCTCGATACCCTTTTGACTGACAATGAAACCTAGGAGTTTTCCTGATCTCACACCGAACGTACATTTGTTGGGGTTCAGGCGTAGCCGATACTTTCTCAGGCGTTGAAACATCTTTGACAAATATTCGACATGCTCTTCTTCCGTTCTTGATTTGACAATCATGTCGTCGACATACACTTCGATTTCTTTGTGTATCATGTCGTGGAAGAGAGTAGTCATGCCCCTTTGGTAGGTAGCACCCGCATTCGTTAGGCCAAAAGGCATCACTTGATAGCAGAAGGTGCCCCAAGGTGTAATGAAAGACGTTTTTTCTCTATCTTCAACAGCCATTTTAATCTGATTATATCCTGAGAAACCGTCCATGAAGGAGAAAACCTTGGATTTGGCGGTGTTGTCGACCAAAATGTCAATGTGAGGTAAAGGGAAGTCGTCCTTCGGACTAGCCTTGTTTAAATCTCGATAGTCGACACACATTCTGACTTTACCATCCTTCTTGGGAACTGGCACTATGTTGGCCAACCATTGAGGATATTCCGAGGTAACAAGGAATCCGGCATTAATTTGCTTTCGCACTTCCTCTTTGATCTTAAGAGCCATGTCAGGGCGGGTTCTTCTCAACTTCTGCTTGACTGGCGAACATTCCGGTTTCAGAGGTAAGTGGTGCTCCACAATCTCAGGATCCAATCCCGGCATATCTTGATATGACCATGCAAAGATATCCACATACTCTTCAAGAAGCTTGACTATTTTCTCTTTGACGGGCGCATCCAATAACGCTCCTATCTTAACCTCTTTCTTTTCTTCTTCGGAACCCAAGTTGATGACCTCTATCGTTTCCTCGTGGGGTTGAATGGTCTTCCTCTCTTGTTCTAGTAGGCGCTTGATCTCATCCGGGATCTCTTCATCCTCTTCCTCTTCCGCTTCGTAAACCGGGAATTCAAAGTTTGGAGGGAGCCTAGGGCTAAGGTGTTCGACGGGTTTATGGGTGCTTAGTTTGGAAGACTGAATAACAGAGGGAACATCGACGGCGACCCAATTGCGACAAGCTCCTCCGGGCGTCACATGGACAGGTGCTGTTTCTTCCGGCACATCTTCAGTGATGGCGTTGGTTTCCGTTGCGGAGTGAATAAAGCTGGCGCTACGAAAGATGTTCTCGAGCGGCTCAATGTTAGTTCTTGGTTTGGTAACTCTTGTAGTTGGAGTGAAACCTAAACCTTCTTTATGCTTACGCTCCGGCAGATTTATCGTCTTTCCCCAATCCGGGAGTAAGTTCTCTTGCACCGCTTTTTGTGCGCTCTTGAAAGAAGACATGGACGCTTCCTTCTTTGTGGCACTCTCATCTTCTAAGGAAAGACCTTGGAATGATGTCCCGTCAACGATATCAGCACCGATGAACGAGAAAGCCGACAAATGGCTGATTAATAGAGCCTCCTCTCCTCCCACTGTAACTAGCTTCCCATTCTTCACAAATTTCAGTTTTTGATGCAGTGTGGATGTCACTGCTCCGGCCTCGTGGATCCATGGTCGACCTAACAAACAACTATACGCTGCTTGTATGTCCATTACTTGGAATGTTATTTGGAAGACAGACGGTCCGATGGTAATAGGTAAATCCACCTCCCCGATTACCGATTTCTTCGAGCCATCAAAGGCTTTAACCACTACCCCACTTGGTCTCATGGGGGTCCCCTGGTAGGAGAGCTGGTCAAGGGTTGTCTTTGCCATTACGTTCAATGAAGAACCGGTATCTACAAGCACGTTTGATAAAGCGTCCGACTTGCAGTTTACCGAGATATGTAATGCCAAATTATGGTGTCTTCCTTGTTCCGGGAGTTCCTCATCACTAAAGCTTAGGCTATGGCAAACAGTGATGTTTCCGACAATGCCTCCGAATTGGCCGAGGGTTATGTCATGCTCCACAAAGGCTTGGTCCAAGACCCTCATCAATGATTCTCTATGTGCGTCGGAGTTCAACAATAAGGATAGCATAGAGATCTTGGAAGGTGTTTGCAACAACTGATCCACGACCTTGTATTCGCTCCTCTTGATTAACTTCAATACTTCATCAAGATCCGAATCGGCTTTTACCCCACTGGATTGACCCATCTCTTGGCTTGTGCAGGAGTCTTGGGTTGGCTTTGTTTTAAATATCGGGGTGCTGACCTTCTCTTGGACCATTGCGGGAAGAATCCGTCCGCTCCTTAGTACTTTACTGCTGTCCGTGATATTATCAACAAGGGCTAAGGGAGGAATAGGCGTCTCTTGGCCATTGTTTATCATGGTTGCAAGGTATTTATAAGGGACCGCTTTGTTGGAAGTGTACGGGGCAGGCCCTGGCAAACATATTACAAGTGGAGTAGTGGCAGGCTCTTGGCTGCTGAAGACTACCTCCAAATGTTCCGGGATATCAAACTCCGGAATTATGACACATACCCTTTCGTCCTTTTTGGTGACAACGAGCTCTTTCTTGTCCATTAGTCCTTGTATGTCATTTTGGATTTGCATACATCCTTGAGGACTAACTGAACACTCTTCACACCTAGCATGATCGTGCTTGAACATGGCTGCTTTACACATTCCGATGTGTAATGGAACCAAAGGAGTCCCGATGTTTTGGACTTTCAAAATAGGATGGGCTCCTTGGTGTTCTTGAACCATGTTGATTGAGGAACCATGGTTCGGCAGCGGGTTAGTTTGGACATTTGGGTTTGAGTCCTTGAAGGTCAACACTTTGGTTCGGACTAGCTTCTGGACCTCATTTTTTAAAGCAAGGCAACGTTCCACGTCATGGCCTGATGCCCCTTGATGGTATGCGCATGTAAGGTCATGTCGATACCATGGAGGTAATTCACTCGGTACGGGAGGTGGTGCTCTTGTTTGTACGAGATTTCTCGCAAGTAAAGCCGGGAGCAGGTCCGCGTACTTCATGGGTATCGGATCGAATGCCGCTCTTGGGCGATTCTGATGGTTGAAGGGCTGTTGAGGTGCTTGAGGTCGGAATTGCTGCTGACCTTGTGGGCGGGGCTGCTGGTATGATTGTTGTGAATTTTGCGGATGCTGTTGCTGATAGGATTGCTGATATTGAGGGAGAGATCTTTGCGGGACTTGAACTTGGTAATTCGGAGGTGTAGAGATGGCAGGTGAGATAGTAGAGACATGCGGATATGCTGAGTACCCTTGATGAGGTCCTCCGTGACCAATCATGCCGATATCTTGCTCTTTCTTCCTTGGGTAGCTACCCCCAAATCTCTTTGTGCTACTAGACGGAGCACTTTCCTTTATTAAGCGTCCTTCTCGGACCGCATCTTCCAAACGCACGCCCATGCTTACCATCTCGGTGAAGTCACTTGGCGCACTGGCAACCATTCGTTCATAGTAAAAGGAACCAAGGGTATTTAAAAATATCTTGGTCATTTCCTTTTCTTCTAGAGACGGGCTAATCTGAGCCGCGATCTCTCTCCATCTTTGCGCGTACTCCTTAAAGGTCTCTTTGTCCTTTTGGGCCATAGCCCGGAGTTGGTCCCGGTCCGGGGCCATGTCCAAATTATATTTGTACTGGCGGACAAACGCCTCTCCCAAGTCATTAAAGGTTTGGATTTTGGTACTATCCAAACCCATGTACCACTTCAAAGCGGCACCGGTTAAGCTGTCTTGGAAATAATGAATGAGCAGCTGATGGTTGTCGGTTTGTGTCGACATCTTTCTTGCGTACATTACCAAGTGACTTTGCGGGCAGGTATTCCCTTTGTACTTCTCAAAATCCGGGACCTTGAATTTAGGAGGGATCTTGACATTGGGTACTAGGCAGAGATCATGGGCATCCTTCCCAAATAAATCTTTCCCTCGGAGGGCTTTGATCTCCTTTTGCATCTCATCGAATTTTTCAAGGAAATCCGTCATCCTATCCTGGGCGCCTAAACTTTCGGCATGAAAGATAGGCCCGTAATCCCCTTGAGTGGTGTGAACCACTGGTGTAGTGAAGGCTGCAGCAGCCTGGGTAAAGGTAACCTCGGGTTGAATGACCGGGGCTTCTTGAGAGGTAGTTGGAATAGGGACGGATTCTTCGCCAAACTCAAATGGCATACCCCATGTGCAACCGGGGGGTTTAGTGTAGCGCTGAGTTCCATCATGTAAGGGCGGAGTTGAAGTAGAAGCTAGTGCTGGAGCTTGAGAGCTAGAGGGAGGAGGAGGTGCCGGGATTTGTGCAGCTGCTAGTAGTTTCACTAACTCCGTTAGTTTTTCCATTTCCATTCTCATAGACGTTACTTCTTCACGAAGATCTTGATTCTCTTGCTCGAGGTTTTCCATTTTCCTCTTTAGGGTCGCTCGGGTATTGTAGGAGTGAGTTGCCTCGGGATGATGAGCCACTTTTTCTTACAAGAAGACGCGTAGTGTTGCGGAGAGAATGCAAACACTGAAGACTCAATTTGGATTATAAGAAATCCTGAGGAGAAGAAAAGGGAAATAAGTTTGGACTCGAGGGTGACCGTATGCATGATAATGAACGATGTATGCATGAAAAATTTTGCTTTGCTTTATAAGGAAATTAAAAAGTGCAATTAATTCCCTATAAAGCAAAGTGATATGCGAAAATTATTTTCCATGAATGTAAATGTATGCATATGCATGGGTGTGATATGTAGGTTCAAAATTCCCCCCATCCTCACGTGTAGGCTCTAATTGGTAGGATTCCTAAGAAGAGGTCCTTAGAGTCATCAACCTCGTATGGAATTAGGGTTGTCTATGGACATACGTCGACATGACTTCAATTAATTCCATATGAGAATCTCGTCTAAGCGGGGTTGGACATCCTACCTCACGGACATACGTCAACGCGGGCTTCCGCACACAACCTCCTGCTAACTTAGTTTTTTTTCTCGAGCTCGGGTAGAGAGCCTCACACGTCCGGCATTAACCCGAACAATGTGGAGTAACATCGCTCAAGTAACCCCCACAATTGAGATATATATGAATATGAAGCACAAATGATATATATATATATATACAAAGTATAAGGATAAACAAGACAAATAATTACAAGAAGACATAAATCACGTAAGTAAAATGAACCAATTAGCCTAAAAGCCGACTGAGATAGGCTTGACTCGTTTATGCAAAAACAAAGTGTTTAATGCAGTATCCCCAGTGAAGTCGCCATTTCTGTCGCGTCGAATTTCGGATGTCAAGCTATGGGGAAGCTTTGAATCACTAATTCTAAATTACGACTGAACTTTTAATTTTTCGGGGAAAAAAGGAAAAAAGTTCTAAATTACCTTGAGAAAAGATTTTAGGTTCGAAAGTCGATTATGCGAGGGGAAGGTATTAGCACCCCTCACATCCGTTGTACTCAACGGGAACCTCTTAGTCGGCTTAGGCTTTAAAATGGTTCGATGTTTTACTTACGTGTTTTAAATATGTATAAAAGGAAATATATAAAAGGCATAATGCGGGATAAAGAAAGAGATAAAAAAAAAAAATGAAAAGGGAAAAACAAGTTTTTTATTAATGGGCTTGACAAGATGTCGATCTTGCTCCTACGTATCTCCCGGTAGTCGGAGAATTCAAAGCGTACGTAGTTCTTTGGTAGAAAACGTTTGTATGTTGATTCGTTTTAGTTAAAAAAAGTTTGATCGCGTCCGAGCGAAAAAAGTTTGAAAATAAGAAAAAGTGAAAATAAATGTCAACTGCTCGGGTTGTTGCCGAGCTGGCCATTGACGACAAGAAAGTAAAAGTCAGCTGCTCGGGTCGTTGCCGAGCTGGCCACTGACGACAATGCATAAATGATTTGATGAAAAAAGTTTTACGCTCGGACGTGAGCAAAGGTTTTTAAAAACGTACGAGAACGTACAAAGTTTTAAAATGGTGAAAGATGGACGCTAGGCGATAAGATCGCGCAAGGCGTGAATGTTTTTTAAAGAAAAGAAAAAAAGACAAACGCGCTGAGGCGAAAAATTCGCGCAAGGCGTAAAAAGGTAAAAAATAAACGCGCAAGGCGCGAACGGTTCGGATTGACCACGAGGGCCAAGAAAAGGGTAAAAATGGCCACAAGGGGACCAATGGAAGGTTGAGCGTGCTAGACGCGTCAAGGGTGGAATGACGATTGCCCGAGCGACGAGACATACGTCACGCATTCGTGCAATCGAGGTTTGGGGAGACATACGTCAAGCCATTCCCGTTTCATTCAATGTTTGGTTTTGTTATGCTAAGGAATCTCAAAGGGAACCAAAGCTTTAAAAAGAAAGTTAAAGAAAAGAAAAACAACACGAACAAATTTGTTGTTCGGTTTTACTAAAAAATCATGAACGTGACTTGTTACTTAAGTTATTGGAACTCAAGAACAAGTTTGGTTCAAGTTTGAAGGGCAAACACAATCATAAAACATGCAAAAACGTTGGAAAGTTCACAAGTTCGGCTCAATTCGAGCTTGGTTTTAAGAATGAGCAAACTCGGCTTAAGTTCGCGTTTGGATTGAAAATCATGAACAACGTGGTTGTTCAAGTTTGTTTTTGAAATAGACGAACTTAGCTTGTTGCTCAAACTTGGTTTTGAAAATATTAAGAACATGACTTGTTTTACAAGTCATTCAAATTTTGTCGCACGAACTTGTGAAATCTTCAAAGTTTGTGCAAGATTATGAGTTGGGTTTGGACCAAAATAGTTTTAACCCTCTTTAGGCTCTGAATCAAGGGCTAGAATTCCAAAAATTTGACATTTGAATGCCTGATTCATGTTCTGAATTTCACATACTTCGCAGAGCGACCAGAACTTGGCTCTGCGAAGTCAGGTTCTGGTGTGGTCGCAGTGCGAGCAATACTTTGCTCTGCGAAGTATGCGAATTTTCAACCCAGAAGCTGTTTCTGAACAGAAGTTCAGAAACTGCTTCTGAGCAAGATTCAGAACCTAAAGGAGGTTAAGAAACTTGACAAAAAGGAAGAAAAAAGGGTGGAAAATCACAGTTTTAAAGCTTGGCCCCTTTGAGGTCCTTTTTGAGGTTCAAAGGAGGTTTTGGTTCACAAAGAAAAATTGGACAAAGCAAGATATATAAACAGCAAATACAAAAGAAAAGAAAGGTTATAGGAGACTTACAGAACTCCTAGCAATGCTTGAATAAGATTGGAAGTGGCTTGCTTGCTTTGTGAGAGGTTATGAACAAAGTTCTAAGTGTTGTGATGGACTGATTTTGTGTTGCAATGCAAGGGATTTTTGTGTGGATTTCGTGTGTGTTGGCTCTCTGGATTGAACTGTTTCTAGCTGGTTTCAATGTGTATTCAGTTGTGTTCAGTGTGTATTCAATGGTATGAAATCCTAGTGCCTTGCATTCCCTTTTATAGGCAAAAATGCAATCTATGTAATGATGAACAATGATGAACAAAATCCTAAAACACTAGCTGATCATGAGCTAAACTCAGGCTAGATCACTTTGCATTTAATGCTAATGGATAGGAATTGCTTTGCCTTGTGCCAAGGGGCAAGGTCTTGACTGATCTCAGCCACAAATGCCATTGATTCTAGAAGGTAATGATGGCAAAAACTGTAAAACAGGGCAGCTGCAAAAGGGATGATTCTTGGGATCAATCCTTGCAATCTTGGGGGGTCAAACAATCAAAACGTGTACTGCCATGTACAGGGAGATTGGGGGAATCAAAATCAGCATGTGGGCTTATGTGTGTGGGGAGAAATTCAGCTCAAAACAGGGCATGTCACACAGCTTTTTTGCAACATAAACCACTTGGGATTGGCTGGTTTTGGCAGGGAAAAAGGGAAAAAAATGGATCAAGTAGCTGGCTGGCATGTTTGGGTTGGGTAAGGGGTCAATTTTGGGGGACAAAATCTGACCAAGGATAGCCAATTTGTTTGATCACATGAGAGGTTGGAAGAAAGTTCTTCTTTCCTTTTACCTTTAATGTCACACATTAAATCTTGCTTTGCTGCACCAAATCAGTCACAAAATAGCAAGAATACAAGTAATAATGCTACTAATGATAATTGTAGTTGAAAGCAAAAAGGATAAACAAATGTATAAAAATCTGCAGAAATTTTCGCAGAGGTCGCAGTGCGAAGGTGAGTTCGCACTGCGAACTTCACTTTTTTTTGATTTTTTGTATAAAATAAAAGGTTAAAAAATGGGGAAATAAATAATAAACAACAATAATAATACTTGATAAAAAATGCAAATGGCAATAAAAATGAATAAAAATAGTAATGACAATAATAAGGAAAATGATGATAATAAATAAAACTTAGTAATATTAAAAGATAAAAACTAATAGTAATAAAATAATAATGATATTATTAAAGGAAAATAAAATAACATAACAATAATAATATTAAGGATAATGATGATGATATAAAATATTATAGCAATAATAAAAGGTAAAAATAAATAATGAGCTAATAAAAATATAACACCCATAAAAAATATAAGTCAAAAAATGGGGTATGACAGTCGATCTTTTATCTAATGAGTCATACATGAAGTTCACATGCATCTCCTCTTCAGTGATATTCATGCCCACCTGAATATATTAAAAAGGACATCTCTAACAAAGTCATGTCTGTACTTAAAGCTAGGAAGCTTCTTACAATGAACTGCATGCTCCCCAAAAATATCCAAGCACGCCTTACGACAAACAGGGCACACCTCATCAATAGGAAATAATAGGATCATAAGGCGATATCTAATGATAGTACAATACTCCAATGGTGACATATATTGACCTAACCCATCAATAGGGATAGCTAGAAGAAAATCCTGAGCATGTGTTGTTTTCAAACACCCTAAAACTGCCTTATGTCCGGTGATCATGTCAAACATGGATATTTTTTTTCATTGAGGACATAGTAATTATTTAATATTTATTTATGTTTAATTATATTTTTTCTCCTACAGTTGAGGCGGTAACATAATAGTAAGAGTTTAACCTTGTAAGATCAAGGTACAAAGTTTCAGTTCCATAAAAAACGGTTTATAATATATATATTCTTTTATTTTGCTTTATTCATGATTTTGGTTCCCTCATTTTATCTCATTCATGATTTTAATCTCCAAATTTTAAAATGTGACATTTTGCCCACATGTCGAATTGAGACAACATTTCGGTAATATGATAAGTGAGGTATAATATTGGCATATTTTCTGATTACAAACATATGCAAATAATTCTTATTTTAATGGTCTAAAAAATAAGCAAACATCAAATAATTTCACAGCAGCAGTAGTAGTATCGGCGACCTACAACAACCGTAACAATAGTGACAGAAAGTAACGCACAACATAAGTTGTCTCGTAGACAACCACCAGCAACAGGGCGTCTCAAGTGCAACAGTGATGTTTCGTTCTCCACGCTGAATTGTATATGGTTTGACATGTGTTTAAGAGATGATGACAGAAGATTCGTTCTTGTTCGGACACTTTGGTCACAACCTATTTGTTCCACATAAATTGGTGAAGCCTTGGGATTGCTTCATGCCATCAATTAGATGCATGATCTACAACTTCACAATGTGGATTTTGACTTAGATACGTAGATAGTTGTAGACTACTTCAACAACGGGAACCATAACATTACAAAATTTGATACTATATTAGATGAATACATGCAATGTTGTGGCTTATTTTTAACAAACTTAGTCGAAGACAAGCGAATGAGGTAACTCATACATTATCTGGAGATGCCATTCTTAGATAATCCCCATACTTTTGTTGATGTACCTCCATATATTAGTGAGCTGTTATCTAGCCAAGTCTTTTGTTAGATAGCTATAGAGGACATCAAATATTCTTAGCTCATGTAAAAAATACTTCATTAGATAACAACTCGCTAATATATGGCGGTAAATCAACAAAAATATGAAGACTAGTTAAGAATGTGGTCTATCTAGCTAATGTTTGCGCTACCTCATTATAATGGTAGAATCTTTATTTTTTTTCACATGAATTATTTCTAGACTTCACCAAAATTACTGAGACTATCTGATGTTTCGAGAGAATTAGGTAACTCATCTTTTTTGGAGGGAAGGATTGGATTAATTTCCTCCGGCGACATAAATCCAAATTTGGACACCCTCTAATTAAAAACAACACCTTGAGATTCAAATAAAAATAATTAACTCAACGAAAAAATTATAAAAGATAAAACTCAACCAAATTGAAAAGAGTTGTAGAAATTGGATCACGTTTTTGACTATCCAGATTAATAACATTTTGAAAATTGCTTTATACACATCAAACAAAGCTAAAACACACTAGAAAATTACATATTTACCCCGCCGGATCATCCCATCGGCAGTTAACTGCCGATGCGTTTGAATCCATCGGCAGTTAACTGCCGTTGCGTTCTTGATTTTGCTGATTACAGCAACCTACTCCTATACTATTCCATCAACTCATCCTTTTCTATTTTCTCTTCAATCTATACACCTAAATCCAATTATTTTCTACCCAAATCTTGTCCAAAATCATTTAAGCAGCAATACTAGAAGGATTCAACACACATTTGACGTGAAGAAACAGGTAATGCACCATTTCATCCGTTTTTTTTTGCTGATTTTTCTGTAAATATTCATGAAAACCTGACATGGGGCTAGCGGCAGTTAGGTGTCGCTGTATGGGGCCATCATCAGTTAGTTGCCGATGGGAAACTTCAAAAAAACAAACTTACTGCCTATTTTTTTTGGTTTTTTTAACTTTTTTAGGTTTAATTAATTTTGATATTGATGTTATTGCAATTGTAAGTTATTTATTCATAGTTATTTGTTGTTTATTTATAGTTATGGATGAAAATGCGGATGATGATCCGGTCGAGACAAAACCTATTTTTGTCGATAATTCCGGAAATGTCATACCGCCTAAGGTTGAAGCTTCTGTCCATGTTGAAACTTCATTATATGTTGACTCCGGTGTTGTCCCTCTTAAGGCCAACGAAGTTGACACGGCTCATTTTTTTTCAAGCGAAATTAAATGGAAAGATAGAGATGACTTGCTTAATTGGGTACGTCGTCAAGCAAATAAGGCGGGATTTACAATTGTTATACGTAGATCCAATTTGATCAATCCAATGTAGCAACTAATTTGTGAAAGGAGTGGCGACCACAAAGTGCCGAAAAAAAGATTGAAGCATGAGGCAACAGGTTCAAGAAAATGTGGGTGTAAGTTCATGGTTCGTGGATATCTTAGTAGGGAAACAAATGATTGGAGATTGAACATTTTTAACGGAGTTCACAACCATGAGATGGAGCCAAGTTTAGAAGGACACGTGCTTGCGGGTAGATTAAGGGAGGATGACAAGAAGATTGTACGTGACTTGACCAAGAGTTTAGTGCTACCAAAAAATATTTTGATAAATTTGAAGACAAAAAGACAAGATTGCATGACAAATATCAAGCAAGTCTACAATGAACGTCAAAAAATATTCAAGTCAAAAAGAGGTAACAAGACTGATATGCAGTATCTAATCTCTAAGTTGGAGGAGCACAACTATGTCTATTTCACCAGAACACAAAGTGAAAGTACTACTATTCAAGACATATTTTGGGCTCATCCAACTTCTGTTAAGTTGTTTAACAATTTTCCAACATTTTGGTTATGGACTCCACCTATAAAACCAACATGTACAGAATGTCATTGTTTGAGATAGTTGGGGTCACCTCGACCAACATTTCCTAAAAGAAAGGGTGCTCGTATTGGCAAATCATCACGTTCCCCACTTCCACCACCTATTCGGTTTCCTAAGCTTAGCCTGGTTCCAAAGCCTACTCCGGTTCATGGTATGTTTGATGTTTTGAGCCCTATTGACTATATGCCAAAATTCATGGTTCCATTTATTGAAAAAATTGTGGATGTTAAAGGCGATGGGAATTGTGGTTTTCGGGCTATAGCTGAGTTCTTGGGTTTCACCGAAGAAAGTCATGTCATGGTTCGTAGACATCTTATTCAAGAGTTGAAAGATCATAGAAATGATTATGTGCGGTTATTTGCGAGTGAGGATCGTTTTAACTACATCTTAAATGGCTTGCATCCTCCCTCAAATAGTGGTGGTATTGCACTTGTAGATAAGTGGTTGACTTTTCCCGACATGGGTCACATCATTGCAACTTATTACAATAGACTTGTAGTGGAGTTGACAAGTCACGAAATCGGAAATTCGGAATCCTTTTTCCCACTTAGAGGGGTGCCACCGCTTAAGCAAAAAAACCTCATCATGTGCCTAGGATTAATTCCCAATCATTTTGTTCTTGTTTTTTTGAAAGATGGTTGTCCACTACCTCCATCATCTACGGAGTGGAACATACACAAAAGTGAAGAGGCATCGGCTTGGGAATTTGAGTTTTTGGATCAACAAGCTAGGTTCCGAGACCTTATGAACATTGAGAAAAGAGAGAATCCGCTCCCACCAAAAAAGTCAAACCAAGCCAATCCAATTGTGTGTGACACTCCTGAAAAAGCAAAGCAAGAATTTCAAGTTATTGCGGAAGATGAAGATGGTTCAAATTGACTTGATGCGATATGAGTGATTTTTTGGTTTTGTCGGTGTTCATCCTTTTTTTTGGTCGATATTACACCGACATATTTTTTGTGGTCGATATTGTAACGCCAATTTCTTGTAGCCAATATATAACTAACATATTAATATATATAAATATATAACTTTTATGTGGTGGAATATGCACCTACTTTGTTATTGGTTATAATGTTTCCGCATTTGATATATATATTGGTTATTACGTTTAATTTAATATTATTCTGATGTTTGATATTTCATAAACTTTTGTGAAGTTAAACATGTCTGAGGTTGCACAAATTGAAGCTCATGTCCGGTACTCTGCTTTCAAAAAGACAATTAAGGTTTTTCTAACTCCGACCGACACTATGGATGAGTTGATGACACAACTTAACAGTTATTTTCTCCATGTTGGTGAAAATCATCATACATGTCATGTATTTTCTCAGATGCCAATTTATGACCTGGGGGCAGATAAAGATGAAGACATGTGGAAAACGGTCTATTGTCCTCGGCTTATTCGTGACGATAGTGACGTTGGATTTATGTTTAGGCATATGGTTGAAAATAATGTATTATATCTTTGTGTTCGTTCCAACTGTATGTGCAACGAATGTCGGTAGAGATTTCATGTAATATTATGTAATGTGTTGTTGAATGTCAAACATTATTTATGTTTTTGGTGGATTTCAAACATTCGTGTAATTTTAACGAAATGTCGAATTGATTTTATTTTGGTCAATTGTGAAAGATTATATAATGTTCTTGCTTATGAATGATTATAATTGATGTATGATTTGTACTGCCTTTGAAATTGTTGTTTTGGATTACAGGTAATAAATCGGTCGAAAATGGCTTGAATGGTAAAAATAGCAGGTTTTGTTCTGCATGATTGCACGCAGCGGCAGTTAACTGCCGATGGCACCATCCCAGCGGCAGTTAACTGCAGCCGGAGTAAAAATGACATTTTCTGGTGTGTTTTAGCTTTATTTAACGTGGGAAAAACAATTTTCTAACATTTTTGTTGCACCACTGTACCTTTTATCGAGTTCCACATGCGTAATGGGACCCATTCCTCCAATTGGATCAAAATTGATGACGGCCGACAATAACTAAAACTTCAAACTAGTTTGTGATTCACTTTAAATATTAATTCATGAAGAGTAATAAACACTCTATTTTCAATATTATTTGATGAAATTAACATGAGTTCTATATTTTTCTTTTTTAAAAAAATACATTCTATATTTTGAAAGGGTTTGTCTAAACAAGGAAACTTTTAAGGTGAAGTCGGAAAATTGACTTTTTTGGTGCAGTTGTTTAATTTAGCCATTATAAAAAAGGTTGTGTTAACCAGTATCTCAGGACATTGGTTAAGGAAATTGACGCGTTCCAATTTGACAAGTTCCGATAGGCATATAAAAACATGTTCACTACATATAATCATCCAGTTTGACATGATCCAATAGGCATATAAAAACGAGGGAGCTTCTAAGGTGAAGTCAAGAAATTGACTTTTTCGGTGCAGTTGTTTAATTCAACCATTATAAAAAAGGGTCATACTAACCGATGCCCCCAAACACTGGTTAAAGAAGTCAAAAGAAGAAATTTTAAGTTAAAAATTACTCTTTTTAAACTTTTGATGTATTAACCGCACAACTTTTAATATAAATACTACTATATTTGATTCCTTGACCATTGCCTCCGAGGCAATTTTCCTATAAAAAAAGAGGTGGATGTGGCTTAAGTCATCTCCAATGAAATGAGAGACATTACACTGTCACACCCTGATACAAGCTCAAAAGCCAAGAGACCTCTAGCTTTTCCTGGTCTGGTTATGGGTCTTTGTCGTGTTACATAAGTTCCTAATTCTTATACGATCGCAGGTTAGGTTCACTACAAAATCATATGGAGCATTGAGAGACAAAGACTATATGGATAGATACTGCAATGAAGCCACAAGATGTCAGCCAAGACCAGTTATGAGTCTGTTTCCAACCAAAGATTATGCCAACATTTTGACAAAGCTACCTCTATTGCCAAGATTTCTGCAATAAACTCAGCAACATAAGAAGAGTTTGTGATAAGGTTTTGAGCAAAACCTCCAATGAAATTGCCAGTGTAGTCTCTGAAAATCCCTCCACAGACAGCTTTTGTAGGGTTTTTTTTATCATTGCTCCATCTGTGTTGGCTTTAATCCAGTTGATTAAGGGGGGATGCCATATACTTCCTTAATTGTTGGAGATCTTGGAGGGTGAATGTTGATATTGAATGACTTCAAGATCACAAATTCAGTCATAGAAGCAGATGAAGTTTTGCCTGTCTTGTCACCTGAAAGATGCACATTTGAGATAATGCTATTGATCACTGCACTCCAGTTAAGATGCTTGTTCTGAAACCTGGCTTGATTTTTAGTATACCAAATACTACTGGAAATATTTGAAATGCTAGTCTTGATTACTAACAAACATTGGGGGCTCCATTGTTGTAACACCCATAATGAGATTATCTAGAATTCTCATACGAGCGTTAAATGTCGTACCAGATACATTAAATTACAATACGAAATTCAAATTCAGAGTAATATGGTAGCATACATATGTCACTGATACATGTCAGGATAACTAGAAAATAAAAATAGTACATAAGTGTCTGAATAATACAAGTACTAACTAGCGAGTACATAATACTAAACATAGTCTGTGTACACTAGACATGAGTACATAATAGGGACATAACATAGCATTGGACATATATGTCACTACACAAAATAAAATCAGCACGATCAATCCATGGCCTTCTCCTTACCCTTGCTACGTGCCACCTGTGAATCTGAAAAAAAAGGAATTGGGATGAGACATAATGTCTCAGTGAGCTCCACCTATCCTAGGTGATAGTGATCAAGGGGAACCTAAGATCACATGCTGCAGTCTAACATTTTCATTTTCATAAGTCATGTCATATCATACTTTAAATTAAGTTAGTGTGTAACAAACATAACTATCTTGGTTCATTTTACGGAATGGATCCGAGTGGAGTAAACCCTGGATACACTCCCTTACTTACCGGTGAGACTCCTATCATATCAGGTTAACACCAGACTCCTCTTGTCGTCGTGCGGGCCATCCTCGCAGAAAGTATCCCGTCCCACTAGCGTGAACCTTCTGTGTCCCACTAGCGTGGACATCAGAAGACACAACCTAACATTTTAAATTAATTCTCTTCACTTAAATGTGACTCTCAGTGTCCCACTAGCGTGAACAACAAGAGGCACGTCTTAGTATAATAATGTTCTTGGTCTGGTATTAAAGACGTAGTAGCCTCGTCTTTAATCTATAACTTATTCCCGGGTCAGTAACCTACCCATACTTAGTTGTTTCATATTAGCTCAATCTCACTATTAATGTTAACACAGCGATAACCAACATTGATACTTGATTTACACTTGTTTAATTACCTTTTGGATGTTTAAAACAGTCCCTGGACAGAGGGACATTTTTTTAAAAAAAACTAGCAATAGGGTGCCTCGCTTGGCGAGATTGCTTAGCGAAGCTGTTAGCATAAAAGTGCAGGACAGCTTGCTCAGAGAGCTTACACTTCGCTCAGCGAAGTTAACCAGAAGCAAAATGTTGCTAAGCTCACTCAACGAGCATGACAACACAGAAAAAGGTTCAAAAACGTGAGTCTTGCTTCCAGAACGATACCCCAATGCCCATTTACAGTCCATTAGTTACAGAAAACATTTTTATTCACAAAATTCAAGTGTAATTCAAGGATTAACATTGGGAAATCAAGTGTCAACAAATTGAGGCAAATAACATCGCTTTTACCTAAGTTTCTTGATTTCTCACACAAACACACACCCAAGGTGGGTTTCCTATCTAAGAGGAACTCACCTAGAACAAATTCTGATTTCTTTCAAGCTTCCAACTCCAAGTTCACACCCAAGCTTCAGCTTTGATTCCTCCCTTCGTTTCTCGTCTCTAATCACCAAATTAAACCATGGTCAACGTTAAACACAAACATGCAAACTTCAATCTGAATCTTCAAGCAAGAAAAGAGGGAAAAAGCTTTTGGCCAGGAGGAGGAAAAGGGATAGAAGAAAATCGGAGGCTTACCCTAAGCTTCAATTGATCCAATAATCACAAATATGTGCTTGCATGTGGATTTGGCAATCGGAATGGGAATGGATGAGGAACGAGAGAGTAGAGAGAGAAGGAGGGGAATTTCTGATTCTAGTGAGATAATGGAGAGGAGAAAATGAATGAAAACTGATTTGGTCAAACATTTATAGCCCTCTAGTGAAATTACACTTATGCCTTTCTTAATTAAAAGTTTCTCTGATACTTAAATTGGTACTGATAAAAGGTTGCATTTTAAGCGGGATATCACAATTGCTTTTTGTAAGTTGCCCATATATCTTCAACGTTATTGAACTGCAAAGAAGTGTTGAGAGCTACAGCAAACCAATCCCATAGTTTCCTAGCAAATTGGCATTGGAAAAATAAATGAGTGGTTGTTTCTGAGTGTTTGAGACAAAGATTACATATTGATGCTATGTTGCAACCTCTACTGATTAAGTTCTCATCTGTTGGCATTATATTATGCAGAACTCTCCAAACTATCATATATTTAGAGGGAGGGATGACTGGAGACCAATTAGCTTTTCCCTCAATGAGTTTTTTTGTCCCTGTGGAGATTTGAAAATGAAAGCTTCTTTGAAAGATATGATCCCTGAATGAGTATGATTCCATCATAAATTGTCCTCCATTTGAATCTTTGGAATGGTTACTTGCATTGCAAGTTGTTTGATGACATGAAAAGAATTTTGCAGGTAATTTGGAATTTTATATTGAAAATCTTCTCTAAAATCACTGACCTTGGCTTCTAGGTGGGTTGCAAGGATTGGATTGAGATTGAGAGTGCTTGCTAAAGACTGACCACACTAATTATGATTCCAAAAATTAACTGTTTTGCCATTTCCAATAATCCATTTTGAATTCTCTAAAATAACTGAGTATTTTTCTTTGATATTGCTCCAAATGGATGAAAAAATGTGACATCCAACATGTGTTCTTTTTGGGCAAGCTCTACTCCATAGAACTAGATCCCAATCTTCTTTTGAATTAAACATATCTCATCATAGTTTCAGATTAGCTGCTTCATTTTAGACTGTCAAGGATCTCAAACCTAAACCTCCCTCATCAGTTGACTTACAAATCTTATGCCAGGAGACTGTAACCAACTTTCTTCTTTCAGTGTCTCCAGACCATATGAAATTCCTGATACACTTCTCTAGATCTTTTAATAAAGAGTTTGTCCAAGAATATATGGATAAGCTGTGAATGAGCATGCTATATATGGTTGAAATCTTTCTGCCATTGAAAGGAGAGATGTTTTCCAAGATGCAAGCTTTAATTTGACTCTATCTGCTATAGGTTGTAAATAGGAAGCTCTTGGTTTTCCTTTGAAGATGGGAACACCCAAATAAATAAAGGGAAGGGAGCCTATGTTGAACCCCAACTGGTTAACAATTGCTTGCATTCAAGATTCAGAGATTGAACTAGAAAAAATCAAAGATTTTGAGGGATTAATGATTTGACCAGAGCGGTTTGCGTAGTCAGTGAAAAGTTTATGAAGTTCAATTATACAAGAAATCTCCCCCTTGCAAAACACCATAACATCATCTGCATAACGGGTGCGAGATGGGATTTTTTTATGTCTGGAGCCACTGATTAGTTCAACTTTTCCTTCTTGAACCAATTTTACTATACCTCTACTGAGAACATTTTCTGCTATACAAAATAAAAGAGGAGATAAGGGATCACCTTGTCTCACTCATCTTTTACAATTGATGAAGCCATGCAGTTTACCATTGATAGAAACAGACAACTTAGCTTAATCTAAAATTGATTGGATCCATCCATAAAATTTTGAATTTAAACCAAAAGCTTTTAAAACTTTTAAAAGGAAGACCAATCAAGAGTATAAAAAGCTTTTGCAATGTCTATCATGAAAGCTATATTACCTCCAAATGTTTTCTTGTTAAGCAAGGTAACTACTTCTAAAGTTAGCAGGATGCAATTTTTATGTTTCTTCCTTTGATAAAGCCCCTTTGCTCCTTTGAAATTATATGAGGCATCAAAGTTGCAAGCCTATCTGCAAGAATCTTTGATATGATCTTGAATTTGAAGTTTGCTAAAGCTATTGGCTTGAACTGATTGATTGTATCTGCATTGCTGGTTTTTGGTATCAGGACAATTGTGTTTGAGTTGAAATTGTTCAGAAGCTTCCCTGTTAGAAAGAATTCTTGCACTGCGTTGATGACTTCTGATTTAATAGTACTCCAATAGTGTTGAAAGAATAGTGCACTAAACCCATATGATCCAGGAGCACTGTCTCTGTTGAGTGAAAAAACTGCATTGTGAACTTCAGCTTCAGAAGGAAGAATGATTAAGATGTTGTTTGAATGTTCATTGACTAAGTTTGGGATGCAATCTTCCACCAAAGAGTTAACTTGCAAAAAAGAAGAAGCACAAAAAAATATTTTGAATATGGTTAGTAGTATGAGATGCTATGAGCTCTTTATCAGTGATGATTGAAGGTGAGAAAAACACACAAGAAGGGGGGTTGAATTGTGTGGGCTTTTTCTTTTCTTTCTCAAAAAACTTATGTTAGTTCAGATTCTGATATTGATCAGATCTGAACTATTTTTCAGAGTGTTTTGCAGCAGGTAAAAGCTAAATGAGAGAGAGAGAGAGAGACACAATAGTTTATCCTGGTTCCTTCCACAATCCTGAAGTAGTCCAGTCCCCTTGTCACTTACAAGAGATTTTCACTATAATCACAAAGATTACAATTTGCTCAAGCACAAAGCAAGAGACTTCCTATGCTCAAACACATAGTAAGAGACTTCCAATTACTCAAACACTAAGTAAGAGACTTCCTATGCTCAGACACACAGTCTAAGACTTTCTTGCTCAAACACTAAGTAAGAGACTTTGAATCAAACATATTTTACAAAGAAATGAGTTTGAGTTGAACACTTGATATACAATCAGTGGTGTTCACAAAATACAACGCAGATTTAAGACTCTAAACTTAAGAAATTCTAAGATAGAAGTTTGTAAGAATTTCTAAGTTATTTTGGTGATTTTCAGTTCTGGCAGTTTTGCGTTCAGAAAACAGAGCACTGCAATTTCAGTTTTATTAGTCTTGGTTTTCTTCTTCAATTCATCAATCCTTTATAGAGAATGAAAGAGCTGTTGAGAAGAGCCAGTTTTCACCAAAGAGCCGTTGCCATAGAAGCTATGTCCAGCATTAATTTCTGTCCTGACATTGTGTGCGAAAACAGAGCAGCAGTTCAAAGGAATTTGAATTGTTTCCTTTAAAACAGGGAGAATGTTTCGTACAGAGAGACAACTATTCCATTGAGCTGTTCTGACAGTACAGTACTTCACTGTTGACAATTGCAAACGTTGACTATTGAATCTCAGACTTCAGAAGCTGACTTTAGGCACTGTTCATCAGAAGCTGCCTTCAGACGCAGTTCTTCAGAACCTGGAATCAGACACTGTTCATCAGAAGCACTTCTTCAGAACCTGGTCTTCAGACACACTGTTCATCAGACTCTGCCTTCAGAAGCTGGTCTTCAGACGCACTGTTCATCAGACGCTGCCTTTAGAAGCTGGTCTTCAGAAGCTGCTTCAGACGCTGATTTTCTTTATTCTTGCAACATAAGCTTCTATAATTTCCTTATTGCTCTTAACTTGTTCTTTCATAACCAATGTTAGATACCAATCTTTAAGTACATGGTTCTGCACACTAGAGTCAAGTATTAGCATATCCAATTTTCTTTTTAACACTTTGTTATCATCAAAACCCAAAAGAGAGTTGGTCATACATTTTGTTCCAACAATCTCCTCCTTTTTGATGATGACAAACATAAGTATTAATAGAAAATTGTTGTTAATTTAATTAACAAGTTGACTTCAGGGTCTGAGGTTTGTAAGCTCCCCCTGAGTCTGATAATCCACAAGGTGAGGTTTGTAAGCTCCCCCTGAGTCTTATCTTGGTTAATTAAATTCCATTTAAATCAAACAGATGAAAAATCAAAGTGTAAATACATTCAGAAATTAAATAACAAACTGACTTCAGGGTCTGAGGTTTGTAAGCTGTTGGAACAAAATGTGTTTAACAAGTCTCTTGTGAATTAAGGGGAGACTGTTGAAACATTTATGTGCAAACATATCTCTCTTTATGGTTTTGATGATAACAAAGTGTTAAAGAGAAAATTGGTTATTTGCTAATGCTTTGTTCAAGTGTTTTCATAACCATGTGCTTTATGATTATTTATTATGAATGGTTATGAAAGAACAAGCTTAGAGCAAGGAAGGAAAGCTAAGAAGCAATGTTGCAAAGCTAGAAGGAAACTGGGTCTGAAGAAGTGCTCCTGAAGTAGTGGTACTAAACTGAGAGCTTCTGAAGTGGTCCTGAAGTGGTTCTCCTGAAGTGCATCTTCTGAGTCTAAAGGCAGCTTCTGATGTCTGGGTGCTTCTGAAGAAGTCAACGCAGAGTCAACGTCTGAAGCCAGCTTCTGATCCGTACAAGGCAGCTTCTGATGCTTCAACTTCTGATGCACTGTTCACAGAGAAGCTTCTGAAGCTGATGTGGCATGGAAAGTGACCAGTACTGTGCGCATTTAATGCCTGGATGTGTCAGAACAACTCAATGGAACAGTTGTCTCCCTGACCCAAACATTCTCCAGCTTTTAAGGTAGGCCATTTCAAAAATGGCTGCTGCTCTGTTCTGTTTGAAAAAGTGCAGCACACTCTTGCAGAAATTCTAGCTTAGCTTGCAACGGCTCTTTCCTCAAATCAAGCAAATCTTCAACAGCTATATTTCATCTATAAAAGGAAGAAGGTTTGAAAAAGAAATTTTGTCTAAGACTCTTGAAACAAATTGCTGAACCTGTGCTCTGTTTTCTGTGTAAAAACTGTCAAGTTCAAAACTCTTAGAAATTCTCATAGTCTTTGTAACTTAGAATTTCTTAAGGTTAAGAGTCTTAACCTGTGTTGTATTAAGAGAACACCTCTGATATTTTATCAAGTGTTCATCCCAAACTCCTTTACTTGTAAACCAGTTTGGTCCTCAAAGTCTCAGTCTGTATACTGAGCATTTGTAACCTCATTCCTTTGTGGTCTGAGTCAGAAGCCTCTTGACTTAGTGTCTTGAGCATTTGGAAGTCTCTTGTCTTAGTGACTTGAGCATTGGAAGCCTCTTCCTTGGTGGTTGAGCATAGAAGCCTCTTTCTTTGTGATTGAGCAACTGGAAGTCTCTTCCTTAGTGGTTGAGCAAAGTGTAATCTTCAGATTATAGTGGAACTCTCTTGTTGGAAAACAAGGGGACTGGACTACTTCTCACATTGAGAAGGAACCAGTATAAATTCTGTGTGTCTCTCTTCCCTTACCTTTTTAACTTGTTTATCCGCTGCATTAACTTCTGATAACAGTTCAGAACCTGGTTCTGAACTTGTGTTAAGATTTAGAAAAGAAAAGAACAAGTTTTTGAGTCACACAATTCAACCCCCCCTTCTTGTGTGTGTTTTTCTCACCTTCAGTTGGTATCAGAGCTCCGGTTCTGATATTAACACTTAACAGTGTGTCAGTCTTGATCCTGAGAAAAACATGACCTGAACTAGTGGTTCACCTCCACCCTCTCCCAGAAATCCACCATCTCCCAGAAATCAAAGAAATGTACAATATGACTATGGTACTGAAGAAAAGAAGTCTAGGTCACACAATAAACCTCCTATGTTTACTGGTGACCCAGAAAAATTCTCTTGGTGGAAGAGTAAAATGTACAGTCATATTATTGGGGTAGATGATTCACTATGGGACATCATAGAAGATGGAATCACAATTCCAGTGGATGAAGAAGGTGTTGCTGTCAACAGAAGAGCTCTAAGTGATGCAGAAAGAAAATCTATAGGAAGCATCACCATGTCAGAGGTATCATTGTGGACTCATTACCTCACACTGAGTATCTGAAGCTGAGTGACAAGTCCACAGCAAAGGCCATCTTCACATCCCTCTGCTCTAACTATGAAGGTAATAAGAAAGTTAGAGAAGCTAAGGCAAACATTCTTGTTCAGCAATATGAACTGTTCAGAATGAAAGAGGATGAAAATATTGAGACAATGTTCTCAAGATTTCAGACTCTGGTTTCTGGACTTCAGATTCTGAAGAAGAGTTATACCACAGCTGATCATGTGAACAAACTCTTAAGAAGCATGCCATCCAAATGGAGACCTAAAGTGACTGCTATTGAGGAAGCTAAGGATCTGAATACTTTAAGTATTGAGGATCTGATTAGCTCCCTCAAGGTGCATGAACTGGGACTCAATGAGGATGAGTCTGTTAGAGAACCAAAAACATTGGCTCTGAAGTCTAAAAGAAAACCTGCTAAAGCTTTGAAAGCTATTGAATCTGAAGAAGAGTTTCCTGAGGGAAATTCTGATGAAGATTCAGATGCTGATGAGCTTGCAATGCTTTCTAAAAGGCTTCAGTATCTGATGAATAGAAAGAAAAAATTCTCTAACAGAAGCAGTAACTTTAGAGGATCTGGTTCTGGTTCAAAGAGGGATATCCAGAAGGAAAACTGTTACAACTGCAAGAAGCCTGGGCACTTCATTGCTGACTGTCCTGATCTTCAGAAGGAAAAGTCCAAAGAGAAAGCAAAGAAGTCCAGCTCAAAGTCCAGCAGTTTCAGAAACAAGCTTAAGAAGAGTCTCATGGCAACATGGGATGATCTGGATAATGAGTCAGAATCTGATGAAGAAGAAGCAAACCTGGCCCTGATGGCAACTACATCTTCTGATGCAGAATCATGCTCAGATTCTGATGAAGAAGATGAGGTATACTCTGAACTCTCTAGATCTGAATTGATTGAAACAATTAATGATCTTATGAGTCATCTTAAGAGCAAGCTAAAAGAAATTAAATCTTTGAAAAATCAAACTAACTTGCTATCTGAGGAAAATCTTAAACTTCAGAATCAAATTTTTGAATATGATGAAGAAGTTGAAGAACTCAGAAAAGAGGCTCATAAGAAATCTGAAGAGGTTCCTAATGAACAGGAAATAGCTCTTCAGGATTTTATGCTAACTGGATTCAATAGAACTAAAATTGCCTCCATGATGTATAATATGATCAGAAACAAAGGTGAAGGCATTGGCTATGATTCATTTAAACCTTCAAATGAATTAAACTCACCTTCATGTTCTGAAGATATTTTAAAAGGCAATGGTATATGCTTTGTGCCTGGTTCTGATAATTCTGAGAAGTTGAAAGTATCAGAATCTGAGACTAAGTCTAAAGTTCTGAACAACTCAGACTCTGAAGCTTCTGAACCAAAAGGTAAGATGAAGGCAGATGTTAAAACCCTGCCTAAATCTAAGCCAAAAGGTCCCAAGCCCAAGAGTAAGAGGAAATCAGACTCTGAACCTGATAATGTTTAGAATCTGAAGTGTTCAGAACCTGGAACTAGTAAGTCTCAGAATCTGAATAAATCTGATTCAAATTTTTCTAAGACTGAGTTTATTAAAACATCAAAATCTGTTAAATCAGTCAACACAAAACATTTTCAATCTCAGAATGTTAAGAAAAGCAAGCCAAAGCAAACCAATCAGTTTTCTGCTTCTAACTGTTTTAAGAAAGGCAAAACTGAAGCTTGCCTTGTGCCTGAAGTAAACAAAGTTAGAATTCTGAAGAGATCAGAACCAAAGTGCTCAATGGTTCAAACTCTAAACAAATCAGAACCATAGACTTTCAAGTCTCAGGTTCTGAAGAAATCTGAGTCCAAACCTTTGAGAACTCAAGTTCTGAAGTATTCAGATTCTGAAACTCAGACTTATTCAAGATATAAGGATTCATATCCTAAATATCAGAACAACTCTGAACATCATAACTTCAGACACAAGTTTAAAAAGCCAAAACCTTTTGGGACTAACCCCAAAGGACCCATGAAAATCTAGGTACCTAAGTCTGAGATAATTTCAATTGCAGATATGCTTAACATCCAAAGAAAAGGAAAGGTCCTGGTACCTGGACAGTGGATGCTCGCATCATATGACAGGGGACAAGTCTATGTTCAAAACCCTAACTCTGAAAGAGGGAGGAACTGTGGGATTTGGAGGAAGTCAGAAAGGAAAGATCATTGGTACTGGTAAGATAGGTAATTCTTCCCTGTACATTGATAATGTTTGGCTGCTAGATGGACTTAGACATAATTTACTTAGCATAAGTCAATTATGTGATAGTGATTATGAAGTCCTGTTTAATAAGAACACATGTACTGTAATCAACAATGAAAATAAGTCTGTAGTGTTCAGAGGCTGCAGGAAAAACAATGTTTACAAAATAAATTTTTCTGAATTGGTTCAGCAGAAGGTAGTTTGCCTTCTGTCTGTGAGTGATGAGAAATGGGTCTGGCACAAAAGGCTGGGACATGCTAACTGGAGACTCATCTCTAAGCTTAGCAAGTTACAGCTGGTCAGAGGCTTACCCCAGATTGATTATCACTCAGATGCTCTGTGTTCAGGATGCCAAATTGGAAAATTTTCTAAAACTTCTTTTAAATCAAAGAACATTGTTTCCACCTCTAAACCTCTAGAACTCATTCACATTGATTTGTTTGGCCCTGTTGGGACAACTTCAATCAATGGGAAGAAGTATGGACTTGTTATTGTTGATGATTACAGTAGGTGGACTTGGGTTAAATTCCTCAGAACCAAAAATGAAACATATGATGTGTTTTTCAAATTCTGCAAACAAGTACAAACTGAAACTGATTTGAAAATGAACCTTTTGAAAACATTTGTGAAGACCATGGAATTCTCCATGAGTTCTCATCTCCTAGAACTCCACAACAAAATGGAGTTGTAGAGAGAAAGAACAAGTCTTTACAAGAAATGGCCAGAACCATGATCCATGAGTCTAAAATTGCTAAGTACTTTTGGGCAGAAGCTGTAAACACAGCATGTTATATTCAGAACAGGATCTATATCAGACCCATTCTGAATAAAACATCATATGAATTGTTTAAAGGAAGAAAACCAAGTATTTCTTACTTTCATCAGTTTGGTTGTACATGTTACATACTGAACAATAAAGTCTACCTAAAGAAATTTGATGTCAAGGCTCAAAAGGGTACCTTTTTAGGATACTCAGAGAGATCTAAGGCATACAGAGTGTATAATTCTGAAACACATGTTGTTAAAGAAGCTATACACATTAGGTTTGATGATAAGAAGCCTGGTAATGAAATACCAGAGCTGGTTGAGAGTTTTGCAGATATCAGAATCTCAGAAGAGCCTTCAGAAGCTGAACCCAGTTCAGGTTCTGATGAAGGTTCAGAAGCTGAAAACAATGAAGAATCTGAGAAACTCTCCAACAATGACACTACTCCTGGAGCTAATCAAGATCAGCATGGTTCTGAACAAATCCCTGATGGTTCTTCAGAAACTAATCCACCCAGAACCTCCTTCAAGTACAAGTCTTCACATCCTGAGGAGTTGATCATGGGAAACAAGAGCAGTCCAATAAAGACTAGATCAGCATTCACTCAGAATGAGTCTATGCTTTGTCTGCTATCCATGATTGAGCCTACAACTGCTGATGAAGCACTTGCTGATGATGGTTGGATTGTAGCAATGCAAGAAGAGCTGAACCAGTTTCAAAGGAATGATGTATGGGATCTTGTTGCAAAACCTGATCAGAAGAACATCATTGGAACAAAATGGGTGTTCAGGAACAAGCTCAATGAACAAGGAGAAGTGATCAGAAACAAGGCTAGATTAGTAGCTCAAGGGTACAACCAGCAAGAAGGAATTGATTACACAGAAACTTTTGCTCCAGTAGCAAGATTGGAAGCAATCAGGTTACTTCTTTCTTATGCTGTTAATCATGATATCATCTTGTATCAAATGGATGTTAAAAGTGCTTTCTTAAATGGTGTAATTTCTGAAGAAGTGTATGTAAAACAACCTCCTGGTTTTGAAGATATTAAATATCCAAATCATGTTTTTAAACTTAAGAAATCTTTGTATGGTCTGAAACAAGCTCCCAGAGCTTGGTATGAAAGACTAAGCAACTTCTTAATTAAAAATAATTTTGTAAGAGGTCAAGTTGATAATACACTCTTTAGAAAAACTGTTAAGAAAGAAATCTTAATTGTACAAATCTATGTTGATGATATCATATTTGGTTCTACTAATGCCTCCCTTTGCAAGGAATTTTCAAAGTTAATGCAGGATGAATTTGAAATGAGCATGATGGGTGAGCTGAAATTCTTCTTGGGAATTCAAATCAACCAATGCAAAGATGGTGTTTATGTTCATCAGTCAAAATACACCAAGGAGCTTCTGAAGAAGTTCCAGCTGGATGATTGCAAGCTGATGATAACACCTATGCATCCCACCTGCACCTTAAGCAAAGAGGACAATGGCTCTAAAGTAGATCAGAAGCTGTACAGAGGTATGATAGGTTCTCTCCTATACTTAACTGCTTCTAGGCCAGATATTTTATTTAGTGTATGTCTGTGTGCTAGATTCCAATCAGATCCTAGAGAATCTCATATGACTGCTGTCAAGAGAATCTTTAGGTATCTGAAAGGAACAACTAATTTGGGACTTCTGTATAAGAAATCTCTAAATTATAAGCTAGTTGGATTCTGTGATGCTGACTATGCTGGGGACAGGATTGAAAGAAAATCCACCAGTGGAAACTGTCAGTTTCTTGGTGAGAATCTGATATCCTGGGCCAGCAAGAGACAAGCAACCATTGCTTTGTCAACAGCAGAAGCAGAATACATCTCAACTGCAAGTTGTAGCACACAACTGCTCTGGATGAAACATCAATTAGAGGATTATCAGATTCATGCAGATAATATTCCTATTTATTGTGATAATACTGCTGCTATATGTCTGTCTAAAAATCCAATTCTGCATTCTAGAGCCAAGCACATAGAAATAAAACATCATTTTATAAGAGATTATGTTCAGAAGGGTGTTTTAGATATTCAGTTCATTGATACTGATCATCAATGGGCTGAATATTCACAAAACCCCTAACAGAAGAAAGATTCAATTTTATTAAAAAGAATCTGAACATGCATTTTATCTCTTGAAAATGTGCTTGAATCTGAATGAATTCCTTGATTCTGAGTTTATCATAAGCTAAGACTTATCAAACACTCACCTTCTGAGAGTTTGAAGATAGTTAAGCCTGAAAAACTTCAGAGTCTGAAGGATCAGAACCTGGATTTTCTGACTTCTGAATCTGATAAAAATCTAATGTTGGTCAGAATCTAATAAGTATAGCTATGGGCAATGATGATTAAAGCTTTGAAAGTTATACTCTAACCCTTCCAAAGTCATTAACTTAAAATGTGATTTTCTGCACTGATATTCATTGTTAAAATTGCTTGACAAACAATTTTTCAGTTAGTATCAGTCTGTTTTAAAACTGTTAAGCACAGACACATTTTTTTTAATACTCAAAGTGTTTCAGACATGTTCAGTCTTAAGAACTTATTTTATCTTGGTATCAGCACTGAAATGTCAATTTGGTATCAGACTCTGAAGTAAACATTCATGTTTTGAAATCAGGTTCTGATACAAGTTCAGCAGCATTAAAACTGTATTTTGGTATCAGACTCTGAGATAAAATCCTCAATTGGTATCAAGATCTGATATAACCTATCAGTTGGTCTTTAATCTGAAAAATTTTTGCTTTAAAAATGAGTTAGACCGGCTCTGATCTGAACTATTTTTTTCTTTAAACCAGCTCAGATTTGCTCTGATACTGAACACTTTTGGTTGCTTTGTTCTGATACTGATCCATTTGTACTGAACAAGTCATGTCTGAACACAGAATGAACTGATCAGAAGTGTAGTACCCCAATTTTGTCCTAAGCCTTTTAAAACAAAAAATCAAAAAGAATCAAAGAGGGAGAAAAAGTCAAAGTCAACAAAAGTCAACAAAAAAGTCAACATTTCAAAAATGATGACTTCGCACTGCGAAGCTTCCTTCGCACAGCGAAGTCTGCGATTTTTCTGCAGATTTTTGGTGTTTTTGATTTAATTCCAGATTTTGTTGCATATCATTTCCATATTTATTTTAATCAGCATTCATGGCTATTTGGGCCAAGCAAAACCTGAAATGAGAGACTTGCCATTAATGCCAAGGTTGGAAGCTTTTTCTTCCAACCTAGCATGTGACAAGCAAGTGGGCTTGCCCTTGGGCAGCTCTTGTCCCTCCCAAGTGACCTGTTAACCACCCCAAGGTTGCCAGCCACCTGCTTGATGACTTTCCTCCTGCTTGTTCCCCCAAAACCAGTCAAACCAGCTGGATTTTTCACTTGAAAAAGCCATGAGTGCCTACCCTGTTTTGCAACAGCTTTTCACCCTCTCACACCAACCAATTATAGCCTTTTGCATCCCCCAATCTCTGCACATCACAGTGCACGTTTTTATTGATCAACCATTGAGATTGCAAAGATTGATCCCCAAGCTTGGCCAATTGCATTTCAGCCCTATTTCATCATCATTGCTATCCAAAAACCTTTGAATTTGTGGCTGAAATCAGGCTGAGTCTTGACCCTTGGCACAAGGCAAGGTTACCTCTATCCATTAGCATTTAATGCAAAGGGATTCAGCCTGATCCTAGCCCACAAATCAGCTGGATTTTGGGGATTTCTAATGATGAAATTGATTTGGTTTTGGCCTATAAATAGAAGGCAATGCCCAAGGTTACAAGCACTTCTCATAACAGCATTCAAGAGCATTATACACACAAAGAAACACTACTCATTCCAGCTTACAAACACTTGCAAACAACCAGAAAAAAAACAATCCAAACACAAAGCCTCACAAAGTTCAAAACCATCACCAACATTCAAAACTTTTGCAAGAACCTTCAACCAATTCAAATCCATTGCAGCTGGAGCTTTGCTAAGGATCTCTGTAAGTTTCCAAGCTTTTGTTTTGCATTTTCAATTGTGTTTGCATAGCAATTTTGGTCCAAAACCACTTGGTTCTAAAAAAACCCTTTTGAATTTCAAAGAAATCCCAAGGTTTTTCAAAACATCAAAACTTGTTTGTCCAGCCTTTTCATCCCAAAAACTCAAAGCTTTTCACTCTCCTAAAAGGTCCTTAGTGTGTTCAAAAGTTGTTTCTGAACAAAAGTTCAGAAACAGCTTCTGAACTCAATTTTTCGCATTGTTCGCAGTGCGAAGTCATGGTCGCAGAGCGACCATGACAGAACTCAGAATCTGAGTTTAGGTGCCCAAATGGCAAATTTTTTGAGGTTCTAGCCCAAGAGCCCAGAACCTAAGAATTTTTAAACCCATGTTTTTCAAACCTGTTCAAGGATTTTGCACAATATTGGAAAATTCGCAAGTCCGGGTGACATTTTGTGGATAACTTGCAAAACAAGTTATGTTCCCAATCTTTCAAAACAACATGAACAAACCAGCTATGTTCATCATTTCAAATCCAGACTTGATCAATAAACATTGTTCATGATTTTCAAAACCCAAGCGTGAACATACGCCAAATTTGTCCGCTTTTTCAAAACCGTTCGCAAAAACGAGCCGAACTTGTGCGTTTTCTAACAAAATTGCCAAAATCTCTTCACTTTGGGTTCCAAACCAAATGATTTGATATACCTTGGGATTTCTAAAAGAATTCTACCCAAAAACTTGAATGAAAAAGGGATGGTGTGACGTATGTCTCTCCATTGCCCCGATTGTACGAATGCGTGACGTATGTCTCGTCGTTCGGACAATCGTCATTCCTTTTTTAACGTATCCAACCATAACCAAACCAAATCTTGGCCCCTTGTGGTCAATCCGAACCTTTTGGTCCCCCGTGGCCACTAGATTCGATCCCTCGACTTTTTTAAGTCACTCGGTCAATGTTCGACTCGCCCGAGTCCATTGTACCCGTTCTTGATCCCAGTGGATCAATCGAACGATCCCTCGACTCGTTGGAGTCCCCTCGGTCAATGATTGACTCGTTTGAGTCCATTGCACCTCTTTTGGTCCCATAGCGACCAACTCGAACCCTTTAACCCAACGGATGTACCTTTTAACAATTCTAGCGCGATTCATAAACAAACGCTTAATAAGTCTCCCAAGCGCGAGCATACAAGCTATACGCTTAATAAGTCTCCCGAGCGCGAGCATACAAGCTACGTTTAAATCGCAAGAATTCGGTTAAAACATCGTCCATTTAAAATTAACCAACACATGTACGTTTTTCTACCAAAGAACTACGTACGCTTTGAATTCTCCGACTACCGGGAGATACGTAGGAGCAAGATCGACATCTTGTCAAGCGCAATAATAAAAACTTTCTTTTTTTTCTCTTTCGTTTGTTTTTATCTCTTTTCCCCCCTTTTAGTATATTTTCTTTTGACATAGATAAGCATGCGCGCAAAACATTTAAAAACAATTTAAGCTTTAGCCAAATAGAAGGTTCCCGTTGAGTACAACGGACGTGAGGGGTGCTAATACCTTCCCCTTGCGTAACCGACTCCCGAACCCGACAATGGTTACGATGACCATCCTTTCCTCATCGTCAAAGGGTTTTATTATCGTTTCCCTTTTAAACAAAAAACTTAAGGGTTTATCAACGTTCCCTTTACACAAAAACTTTGGTGGCGACTTCACAAAGGCCCTCCGAGCGTTTACGAACGACCTCGGAGGATTTGCGCGTTTTTTAAACGAGGTGCGCACAGCTGGCGACTTCACTGGGGACCCTTTTCCCACTAGCGAGTCAAGCCTAACCTATTTGGCTTTTAGGCCAATTGTTTTTATTTTCTTTGCGCACCATGCTTATTATTTTATTCATACATGTCATATCTATGCTTTATGTTTATATTTGCTTTATTTTGCTTTATATTCATATCATATATATATATATCAAATGCGGGGGTTACTTGAGTGATGTTACTCCACATTGTTCGGGTTAATGCCGGACGTGTGAGGCTCTCTACCCGAGCTTGAGAAAAAAACTAAGTTAGAAGGAGGTTGTGTGCGGAAGCCCGCGTTGACGTATGTCCGTGAGGTAGGATGCCCAACCCCGCTTAGAGGAGATTTTCACGTGGAATTAATTGAAGTCATGTCGACGTATGTCCATAGACAACCCTAATTCCATGTGAGGTCTATGATTCTAAGGACCTCTTCTTAGGAAATTTCACCTTTTAGGGCCTACATGTGAGGATGGGGGAAATTCCGAACCTCCACATATTATCCATTCGCATTCGCTCATGTTTGTTACATTATGTTTTATTTTAGCAGGGGCAATCAACACTTATTTGTTTATTACTTGTTTTTATGCATAATCATAGTTGGGGATATGAATGGCCAAGGTGTTGAGGGGTAGCAAAATTTTCAAAAAAAATTCAAGTACTTCGCAGTGCGAAGTACGCGAATTTTGTCAGCCCAGCTGACCCTTCATTTACTCCCTCTCAACCACCCATTTCCACTATCTTTTTTTTATTATTCCAAACGTTTTTTTCTTTCCTTTAACTCTTAAAACAAAAAACAACATTTTTTTTGCCATAACTTCAAAAAAAAAACTCTCAAATCTAAAAAAAGAGAAAGGGTGAGCATACCCATTTTTGAATCTTCCCTCCATTAATTTCGTGTTTTTCTATTCAGAACCAACAACCAGGTATGATTTCCTTTCTTCTTTCCCTCTGTTCATCTTTAATTCGTATTGCAACTGTTTAGGGGTTTTAGGGTTTCTAATTTTAAAGTTCCCATGTTAGAATTCAAGTTCATAATAAGCTACATTTAGTCCCTAGTTTGCTGTATTAGGTTGAGATTAAGTAACATGCAGTATGGGTATCTAAAACCAACCTGTTTCTTTCAATTCCCATTTTGTTCTTTTTGAAAACCCATTTACAAAAATTGAAAGAAGGAGGCTGTTAAGTGTCTCTTTTGGATACCCAGCTGTGATTCTAAAGTCGTTTAGTTACATACATTGTTTTTTTAGAAGCTCAAACCAAGAGGTGTAGGTGCAGAATTCTGGGGTTTTGCTGTCATGGTCGCAGAGCAAAGTTCAACTTCGCACTGCGACCGTTTCTGGGTAACCCAGAAATTTTCGAACACCTTCGCACTGCGAACATGCCTTCGCAGTGCGACTGTAGCAGAAACAGAACTTCTGTTTTTCACTGTTTTTTTCCAATTCCATTGATTCCACCCCATATCACCTACAATCATGAACCTTGTATGCTGACTTTGTCATTTTCCTTGCAGATGGCTCCAAAACCAGCAGGAAAACGCTCGAGGAGTGAGGCATCGGGATCTAGACCCCAAGGGGGTTTCGACGCCTCTCGCTTCCTAAGTCTTCGGAACCAGGAGAGATACGAAGAGCTTCTTGGCAGGACTTTCTGGCCTGAGAGGCAGTTTGTTATAAGTGAGAGGGGCACCTGGAGAGAGTTGGCCCGGTTGATAAACCAACGCCGGTGGGAAATTTTGGTAAACCCTCCCCTAAACCTCAACTATGACATAATCCGGGAATTTTACGCGAATGCCATTCCCGTGGATCCAGAGGGGGAGTTTACATATCTGACCATGGTGCGTGGTCGGATCATTAGATTCGATCGCGACGCCATCAACACCTATCTCCAAAACCCCTTCCAATTGGAAAATGATGAGCTTTGTGCTTTTCATAAGCACCAAAACCGTGGTAATTGGAACCACGATCTCTACGCTCAGACCATTTTTCAATCCGGAAAGGGCTATGAGCTCAATGCAGCGGGGCAGCCCACAAAGGCCCTCAAGGGCAACCTCACCACCTATGCCCAAGTCATTTTTCACCTTATTGTCCACAACATTAAACCCAAAAGCCATACCTCCACCACCACCTTGGATGTGACCCCCCTAATCTACTATATCCTCACCAATAAACAAGTAGATGTGGCCAGGGCAATCTGCCAGGAGATTAAGATAGTGGTCGAGAGTGGCATCAAGCCACCGGCCAAGAAGATGTGCCCGCTTGCTTTCCCGGGTCTTATCATGGGACTCTGCCGGGAAGCCCGAGTAGCCATTCCTCCGCATGTGTCCGAGACCATTAAGAACCCCATTACGGACGAATATATCTCCAGACACTGCACAGGGAGGAGAGCGGCAAGGGTACAGCAGCCACGGCCTAGACCTCCACCAGCATCAGGGGATCATCATACTTGCACTTTCATATTGGAGCAGAATGCCTCCACTCATCGATACATGACCATGATGCATGATTCCATGTATCGCCTTCAGAGGCAGCTGGGTAGGCCGACAGATCCCGATAATCAGATACCGACACCCCAGATGTTCGCAGCTCATGGTCGTTGGCTCGGGGATAGGCCAGAGTATGCAGAGGCTGGAGGCAGTGGTACAGCGGCCGGAGGCCAGGGAGGGGATGATGAGGATGATGAGGACGAGGATGATGAGGATGAGGAAACTGAGGATGATGAGACTTTCACTCCTTGAGTGGCCTTTTTTTTTTTATGCTTTCTCATGTTTTGTTGTTTATGTTTATGTCATTTTTCTCGTACACTCTTTAGAGGCTTCCTTTGTTTGGTATTTTGTAGCTATATTTGTACTTTTGTTATTCGAGTACTTCTGCTTTTATTGCCTAGCCTTTGCATCATTATCATGCCTACTTAATTTTTGATATGTGTGAATGTCGAAATTTTTGTTATCTATCATTGGTAATGTGAATTCGACAAATCTTTCCGCAACGGATTAAGCCAAAGTTTTTAACCATAGACAAATAGTAATGATAAATGTGATTAATTTTCGCAAAGCTAAAATGCATGTTTCCTTTTTTTCCCATGATTAAAACTTGAAAGGAGAATGTATATTCCATACCAAATTATACCATACAATTTACGTTATTTAATATGTTTGTTCTATGAACCATTTAGAACCAGCCCGATGTGAGGAATCCTCAAAGTTATCATAATACATACGCAGGAGACCGACATTTTTGTTTAGCTCGATCTTTTTATGTTAAATCTGAATTTTCTTTTTTTAATTGCATAAAAGTATTGACATGATCAAGGCATTTGTTTGAAAACGAGAGAAAACAATCGACCACAAACAACCCACCCTGTGAGAAGTGAGTACTTGTTAAACCCCTTAGAGCCTAACAAATCAGAATTTTTAACTATGAACTGCCAATTTTCATAAGCTCAACTGCTTAATGAGATTGCCGGAGTTTGTAAAAAAATATTTTCAGTTCATAGTTAAAACATCACTGAATTCTGATAATTTCTTTTCGTTTTTTTTGAACCCTTAAAACATCATGATTAGTGTCCCTTGCCAAAAGAGGATGGAACATTCAATTAGGGTATCATACTGAAACAAGTTGGGAAAAAGGGGAAGGTTGTGAAAGTCAAGCAACGTTGGATTTCTTAATTGATCTTGACGACCAAAGAAAAGAAAAAAAAGAGAAAAAGAAAAGCAAACCAAGAAAAAGAAAAGAGAAAAAAAGAAGATCGATAAAATCCAAGAGTTGTCGAGATCAAAGAGAGAGCGTTTGTAAGTCACCAAAATGGTGATTTGGACAAGAAAAGGTATAAGTTAGAAAGAATGTTCCTCCTTATTTGGCCATTTGAATTCAATTTCCCCACATATGACATTTCTTTTGTAACCCAGCCAAATTACAACCCTCAAAGACCTTTTGATCAATGCTTTTATGCTTTTAAGAAACAATAATTGGATGGACACATAACTCGATCGGAATGTTAGCAAATTTGCCGGATGAGTGTTCATAACCCCTCGCATTAATATTCAACTTGTTCATTTACTTAAATGAGTGATAGGTTGGTTCATTGATAGACATGTTATTAATTTGAACTGTACGATATGATTTTTGTGTGGTATTTATTTCGATTTTTTTTCAGTACAATCTCGGAATAATGGGGGCATTAAAATTGCATGCGCAAATTTCATATGAATCCACCAAAATCAAAAAGCCCGACCTCGCTCGGCAACCAAAATCAAAAAGCCCGACCTCGCTCGGCAACCAAAATCAAAAAGCCCGACCTCGCTCGGCACCCAACAATAAAACCCAATATCCATTGGTATCCCCAGCAATAAAGCCCAATTTCCATTGGCGCCCACAATTTTAAACCAAAACCTGATTGCACCCGGTGCACAAATCATTCAAGGCCCAACCATGTTTAGCACTCTCCCTACAATTTACAAAGGGCCCAATTGTCATCAGCAATCCCAAACACGGTTAGAGGAGCCGCACCTTAGGGGCAGGTCACCTCCCCCATTAACAAAATTCTTCCCAAGCGAAGTCTTTTGCCTTTGTCAAAAAGAATTCCATTTATGATAGTGTAAATATATATATTTCCAAAAAAAATTTACGTGGAATCTTTTATGTTTTCAAGTAAATAATAACAAGCACATTTTCTCTGAATTGTGAGTACTTAAAAGCGAGTATCAATATCTATCCATAGAACAGATAAACCTCGCAGGCCAAGCACGGTTAATTACTAAAGGAATTTTTGGTCATCGGTGAATCAAAAAGGAATATCCCCGTCGAATCAAGAGCCTGAAGGGACGATTCAAGCGAGACTGACCAACCAGAGTACAAGCATCCCCAGCGGAACCATCAGTTGTGCTCCTCAGCGGTTTAGCACGATTTACACAGCGGATTAACAATCCCCACGAGGTATTTATTCTTTATCAATTATCGCGGTCTTACCCCGTCCATATTCAAATGTATCCCCTAAGACGTCATCCCCGCGAGGATTACCGAATGTTTATGCCGGTCCACTTTTTACCTCGCCGGTCTAATCTCGTCTCATCAAGTTTATCAGTCGTACAAGAGGAACAAAATTCCCCAGTAAGCACCCTAAACATCCAAACATCAACCAAGGCTGGATATTGATCATGCTTCCAAAATGATCCTTATATCCCCATGAAGCCAAACCTTATTGACATCCCCCAGGGAGTCTCAACCCAAAACAAAAAGTCCAATCATCATTGGCAGACCAATACAAATCCCCAGGATAAGCCCGAACTACACCGGTTTTGATCCCATTCGGGTATGTAGGCAAAGGACCTTGTCCTTCCAAACCAAACAAACAAAAAGTCCAATCATCATTGGCACAACCACAACCAAGACCGACCTTGCTCGGCACCCAATCAGCATCCCACATATCATGCATAACATAATTCATGCATCATGTCAATTTCATTCATGCATACATATACAAATCATTCATACACATGCATTTCATAAATCATGTCATGCATCCTCAACAAGGATTCTCCAGTGAATATCACATATTCACCAGCATCCATCAACAGTTAAGCAAGCGTTCCCCAGTGAACCTCCTTCACCAACTGTCCCCAATTCCCCAGCAGGAATCTTTGTTTGAGTCTATCTCATATCATATTGCATTGCATATCACACTGCATATCATACTGCATAACATGCATCATACAATCATGTTTTCCGGTTCAACCAGAGGCACCTATTTAGGGTAAGACCATCTCAGTTAGGTATCGACCTCTAGTGTAAGCGGCTAGATAAGATCACCTTCCTCAGTGTTTCGACCTTCAGTGTTAGCGGCTGAATAAGATCACTCCCCTGTTTAGGAATCGACCTTCAGTGTTAGCGGCTGAATAAGATTACCTATCCTTAGGTATCGACCTCTAGTGTAAGCGGCTAGATAAGATCACCTTCCTCAGTGTTTCGACCTTCAGTGTTAGCGGCTGAATAAGATCACTCCCCTGTTTAGGAATCGACCTTCAGTGTTAGCGGCTGAATAAGATTACCTATCCTTAGGTATCGACCTCTAGTGTAAGCAGCTAGATAAGATCACCTTCCTCAGTGTTTCGACTTTCAGTGTTAGCGGCTGAATAAGATCACTCCCCTGTTTAGGAATCGACCTTCAGTGTTAGCGGCTGAATAAGATTACCTATCCTTAGGTATCGACCTCTAGTGTAAGCGGCTAGATAAGATCACCTTCCTCAGTGTTTCGACCTTCAGTGTTAGCGGCTGAATAAGATCACTTCCCCGTTAGGAATCGACCTTCAGTGTTAGCGGCTGAATAAGATTACCTATCTTAAGGAATCGACCTCTAGTGTAAGCGGCTAGATAAGATCACCTTCCTCAGTGTTTCGACCTTCAGTGTTAGCGGCTGAATAAGATCACTCCCATGTTTAGGAATCGACCTTCAGTGTTAGCGGCTGAATAAGATTACCTATCCTTAGGTATCGACCTCTAGTGTAAGCGGCTAGATAAGATCACCTTCCTCAGTGTTCGACCTTCAGTGTTAGCGGCTGAATAAGATCACTTCCCCATTAGGTATCGACCTCTAGTGTAAGCGGCTAGATAAGATCACCTTTTCCTTTAGGGATCTACCTCCAGTGTAAGCGGCTGGATACGATTACCTTCATCCCCAGTGGATCTACCTCCAGTGTTAGCGGCTGGATACGATCAACCTTTTCAAATCATTGCATTTGCATATTTTACTTTCACTGCAATCTTTTCATCCCGCGAAGGACAAAATTCGGGTCCTTCTTTTACCTAATTGATCTTCGCAAAGAGTTCATGAGATGCCTTTGGCACTCACACACTCTATGCAAAGACACAATTAAGTAGGGGCAGCTGTAGTACCCCAATTTTGTCCTAAGCCTTTTAAAACAAAAAATCAAAAAAAATCAAAGAGGGAGAGAAAGTCAAAGTCAACAAAAGTCAACAGAAAAGTCAACATTTCAAAAATGATGACTTCGCACTGCGAAGCTTCCTTCGCACTGCGAAGTCTGCGATTTTTCTGCAGATTTTTGGTGTTTTTGATTTAATTCCAGATTTTGTTGCATATCATTTCCATATTTATTTTAATCAGCATTCATGGCTATTTGGGCCAAGCAAAACCTGAAATGAGAGACTTGCCATTAATGCCAAGGTTGGAAGCTTTTTCTTCCAACCTAGCATGTGACAAGCAAGTGGGCTTGCCCTTGGGCAGCTCTTGTCCCTCCCAAGTGACCTGTTAACCACCCCAAGGTTGCCAGCCACCTGCTTGATGACTTTCCTCCTGCTTGTTCCCCCAAAACCAGTCAAACCAGCTGGATTTTTCACTTGAAAAAGCCATGAGTGCCTACCCTGTTTTGCAACAGCTTTTCACCCTCTCACACCAACCAATTATAGCCTTTTGCATCCCCCAATCTCTGCACATCACAGTGCACGTTTTTATTGATCAACCATTGAGATTGCAAGGATTGATCCCCAAGCTTGGCCAATTGCATTTCAGCCCTATTTCATCATCATTGCTATCCAAAAACCTTTGAATTTGTGGCTGAAATCAGGCTGAGTCTTGACCCTTGGCACAAGGCAAGGTTACCTCTATCCATTAGCATTTAATGCAAAGGGATTCAGCCTGATCCTAGCCCACAAATCAGCTGGATTTTGGGGATTTCTAATGATGAAATTGATTTGGTTTTGGCCTATAAATAGAAGGCAATGCCCAAGGTTACAAGCACTTCTCATAACAGCATTCAAGAGAATTATACACACAAAGAAACACTACTCATTCCAGCTTACAAACACTTGCAAACAACCAGAAAAAAAACAATCCAAACACAAAGCCTCACAAAGTTCAAAACCATCACCAACATTCAAAACTTTTGCAAGAACCTTCAACCAATTCAAATCCATTGCAGCTAGAGCTTTGCTAAGGATCTCTGTAAGTTTCCAAGCTTTTGTTTTGCATTTTCAATTGTGTTTGCATAGCAATTTTGGTCCAAAACCACTTGGTTCTAAAAAAACCCTTTTGAATTTCAAAGAAATCCCAAGGTTTTTCAAAACATCAAAACTTGTTTGTCCAGCCTTTTCATCCCAAAAACTCAAAGCTTTTCACTCTCCTAAAAGGTCCTTAGTGTGTTCAAAAGTTGTTTCTGAACAAAAGTTCAGAAACAGCTTCTGAACTCAATTTTTCGCATTGTTCGCAGTGCGAAGTCATGGTCGCAGAGCGACCATGACAGAACTCAGAATCTGAGTTTAGGTGCCCAAATGGCAAATTTTTTGAGGTTCTAGCCCAAGAGCCCAGAACCTAAGAGTTTTTAAACCCATGTTTTTCAAACCTGTTCAAGGATTTTGCACAATATTGGAAAATTCGCAAGTCCGGGTGACATTTTGTGGATAACTTGCAAAACAAGTTATGTTCCCAATCTTTCAAAACAACATGAACAAACCAGCTATGTTCATCATTTCAAATCCAGACTTGATCAATAAACATTGTTCATGATTTTCAAAACCCAAGCGTGAACATACGCCAAATTTGTCCGCTTTTTCAAAACCGTTCGCAAAAACGAGCCGAACTTGTGCGTTTTCTAACAAAATTGCCAAAATCTCTTCACTTTGGGTTCCAAACCAAATGATTTGATATACCTTGGGATTACTAAAAGAATTCTACCCAAAAACTTGAATGAAAAAGGGATGGTGTGACGTATGTCTCTCCATTGCCCCGATTGTACGAATGCGTGACGTATGTCTCGTCGTTCGGACAATCGTCATTCCTTTTTTAACGTATCCAACCATAACCAAACCAAATCTTGGCCCCTTGTGGTCAATCCGAACCTTTTGGTCCCCCGTGGCCACTAGATTCGATCCCTCGACTTGTTTAAGTCACTCGGTCAATGTTCGACTCGCCCGAGTCCATTGTACCCGTTCTTGATCCCAGTGGATCAATCGAACGATCCCTCGACTCGTTGGAGTCCCCTCGGTCAATGATTGACTCGTTTGAGTCCATTGCACCTCTTTTGGTCCCATAGCGACCAACTCGAACCCTTTAACCCAACGGATGTACCTTTTAACAATTCTAGAGCGATTCATAAACAAACGCTTAATAAGTCTCCCAAGCGCGAGCATACAAGCTATACGCTTAATAAGTCTCCCGAGCGCGAGCATACAAGCTACGTTTAAATCGCAAGAATTCGGTTAAAACATCGTCCATTTAAAATTAACCAACACATGTACGTTTTTCTACCAAAGAACTACGTACGCTTTGAATTCTCCGACTACCGGGAGATACGTAGGAGCAAGATCGACATCTTGTCAAGCGCAATAATAAAAACTTTCTTTTTTTTCTCTTTCGTTTGTTTTTATCTCTTTTCCCCCCTTTTAGTATATTTTCTTTTGACATAGATAAGCATGCGCGCAAAACATTTAAAAACAATTTAAGCTTTAGCCAAATAGAAGGTTCCCGTTGAGTACAACGGACGTGAGGGGTGCTAATACCTTCCCCTTGCGTAACCGACTCCCGAACCCGACAATGGTTACGATGACCATCCTTTCCTCATCGTCAAAGGGTTTTATTATCGTTTCCCTTTTAAACAAAAAACTTAAGGGTTTATCAACGTTCCCTTTACACAAAAACTTTGGTGGCGACTTCACAAAGGCCCTCCGAGCGTTTACGAACGACCTCGGAGGATTTGCGCGTTTTTTAAACGAGGTGCGCACAAGAAGCTCTAAACCTTTTTCTGCTTCTGAACAGCATTCTATTTTTAATGCAAGTCATATACTCAATGAAAGTCAAGTATGCTCTGATTCTCATCATTGCTGCCTGATTATCCATATGATTGCATAAATATCTCACAAACTTTTGTTCAACCCCCTCCTATATGCTCTGAACCTTTTTCTTTGAAATGTTTTTCAAACTCTTTTAAAAAGGGGAGATTGAACTGCTCTGATACATGTTTTCAAACTCTTTTAAAACTCTTTTCTGCTCTGATACAGATGTTTTCACACTCTTTTGACAAAGGGGGAGAAATTTTCTGTGTTGGGTGAGTAAGTAAAACTTTTTGTTGATGACAAAAGGGGGAGAAAGTTGTTGAGTCTTTTGGTGTTGGCTGCATGTTTTGGCAAAACCAAGGTATTGAATAGAAGCATCTCCATGATTAGAACATTTCTTCAGTTGCAAGAAATTTCATTTGAAGCCATTCAGAAGCTGAAAATGCCTTCAGAAGCTGAAAGCACTATAGCACTTCAGAAGCTGTTTTCAGGTTCTGATGCCCATGTTGACTTTTGTTGACTTCATCAGAAGCTGATGTTTTTCAAGTTATTTTTATGCGAATCTTAGCGACATTTGGCAAGGATTTGTTCCAGGATTATTGCTTCTAGATTGCTGTTGAATTGGAGAAGATTTAATGAAGATTTGGTATTAAATTATGAAGATCGTATTATTTCTGCAGAATCTTTAAAGAGATACATTCCTGGTTTATTTATTTCCTTATTGGATTATTCATAATTCAGAAACAAATCCAATTCAGAAGATTGGCTACATAATTAAGAGACTTGTTGAAGGCTATAAATAGAGGAGGGCTGCTGCTATTCAAGACTCACGAAATACAGAGCATTATTCAGAGAATAGAGTCTTTGTTTTAAACTTAGAGTTTTTGTTTGTGCACCACTCTGTTAGAGTTGGTTTAGGTTTGTTTTGAGTTGTAATCACTCTAAGCCTGTAGGTATGAGTGATGTCTTTGTGTGTTGAAGTTGTTTTCAAAACAGGGGAGTTTTGTGTTCAGAACTGGGTTAAGTTCAAAGGGTAGTTCAAGTAGCTGGGTTGCAGTTGCTTGAATAGGAAGTTAGAGGTTTTCTAATACTCAACGTGTTGGGTAGAATTCAAGACTAGGAGGAAGTTAATTGCTTAGGCTGGGAACTGGGAGTCAGTGTCTTGAGTCATAAGGATTAATTCCTATAGTGGAATTCCTTCCTGGATTGGTATCCCCCAGAGTAGGAGGTGTTTACTCCGAACTGGGTTAACAAACCTTGTGTGTTTTTTTTTTTTTTGGCTTTCCTGCATGTTTATTTTTCTGCCTGTTAATTGCTTTTATAATTGTGCTAAGTTCTGATCAGAACCTGCTAAGTTTTAATCAGAACCAGAACCTGTTAAGTATCTTATTGCCTGGCCAGAATTTCAATTGGCATCAGAGCAGGCACCCTGCCTGTAATTTGGGTGAGATCCAGAGGACTAATTTCTGGCAAGCATGGATAGAGAAGGAGGCTATGTCAATAGACCACCCCTACTAGATGGCACAAACTATGAGTATTGGAAGTCAAGGATGTGTGCTTTTCTAAAGTCTATTGACAGCAGGACTTGGAAAGCTGTGATAAAAGGCTGGGATCATCCTGTGTATACAGACAAAGATGGTAACAAGACTGAGGTTCTGAAGCCTGAGGAGGAATGGACCAAAGCTGAAGATGATCTGTCACTGGGAAATTCAAAAGCTTTGAATGCTATCTTTAATGGTGTTGATCAGAACATGTTCAGACTTATCAAACAATGTACTGTGGCTAAGGATGCTTGGGAAATTCTGAAAACCACTCATGAAGGAACTTCTAAGGTAAAGATGTCCAGATTGCAGCTGCTGACTACTAAGTTTGAGAATCTGAAGATGAAGGAAGATGAGAATATCCAGGATTTCTATATGAATGTACTTGATATGGCTAATTCCTTTGATTCTCTTGGGGAGAAGATGTCAGATGAGAAGCTAGTAAGAAAAATCCTCAGGTCCCTGCCCAGAAGGTTTGATATGAAGGTGACAGCAATTGAAGAGGCTCATGATATTACCACTATGAAGCTTGAGGAGCTGATTGGGTCTTTGCTCAATTTTGAAACTGCATTCTGCAAACAGCCTGATAAGAAAGGAAAAGGTGTAGCTTTTACTGCGAACTCTGAAGCTGATGATCAACAAGAATCTGAGGAGGATGACTTTGAAATTCTGGCCAGGCAAAACTAAGAGAATACCAGGTTCTGAACCAGACAGGTTCTGAACAATTTGCAGGGCACAATAAATCGCAAAACAGAGCACAAGTAAACACAATACAAGAGCAGCAAAATAAAGTGCAGGAAAGTAAAAAGGCACAGAGGTTTGTTAACCCAGTTCGGAGTAAACACCTCCTACTCTGGGGGATACCAATCCAGGAAGGAAATCCACTATTGGATTTAATCCTTAAGACTCAGACACTGACTCCCAGTTCTTATCCCAAGCAATTAACCTCCACCTAGTAAGACTTCTACCCAACTCTGAGTAATAGAATCCACTATCTTCCTATTCAAGTAACTAAACCCAGTTACTGAACAACTTAAACAAAACTACCCTGTTTTTGAAGAAATACTTCAATACATAAACTGCACTCGTACCTACAGGCTTAGAGTGATTACAACTCAATTAACACCTAAACCAACTCAGTTGAGTGGTGCACAAATAAAGCTAAAAGCTTAAAAACTCTAAGACTCAAATTCTCTGAATTTTTCTATTCTCTACTTGTCTTGAATAGCAGCAGCCCTCCTCTATTTATAGCCTTCAGTCTTGCAGAATAAAATAACAAACTAATCTTCTGGATTGATTTGTTATTGAAATAAGATTGGTCCAATCAAGTAACAAATAAAACTGTTTTGTATCTTTGAAAGATTTAAAACAGAAAATACAAATTTCATATCTTTGAACCAAATCTTCAATAAAATCTTCTCCAAATAATTCAGCATTCTAGAAGCACTTATACAAAGATAATTCTTTGCTAAATCTCCCAAGATACGCGCAAAAACTAATCTGAAAACCCAGCTTCTGATGTGGTCAACAAAAGTCAACGCTGGCTTCAGAACCTGAAATCAGCTTCTGAACTGCTACAGTGCATTCAGCTTCTGATGACATTTTCTGCTTCTGAATGGCTTCAACACACAAAACTTGCAACCGAAGAAATGTTTCAAATATGGAGATGCTTCTTATTCAATACATTGGTTTTGCCAAAACATGCAGCCAACACAAAAGACTCAACAATCTCCCCCTTTGGCAAATTTTTGGCTAAAACCATCCAAGTCCTTCAATCTTCATTATAATCAGCTCAACAATGAAGAACTCCACAATAATACATCATAGCAATTAGTTTAGGCAGCGGATTCAGCTATGTTAAACAAGCAGCTTCAACTTCTGAACTTCTGATAGAGCTACTCCAAGGTATCAGAGCTACTGATCAACTCCTGATCATCACACATACTCCCCCTGCAACTCAGCATACACTCAGCATACATCAAACTCCCCCTTACTTCTGAATTTATGGTATCAGAGCATATCAGAGCCAACACTTCAGGATCACTACACTTCAGGAATATAACAAACTTGTACTCCCCCTGAGACACATATTCCCCCTTGATCATATCTGGACATATCTTGCTTGGTAGAGCAAAACTAGTCACCTTCTGAATAAATGACACACATATCAGGGCAATACATCTTCTAATTCTTGGTATCAGAGCCAACAAAGCCAACACATTGCATAAGATTTTCTCCCCCTTTTTAGCCATAAAATTCTGACAAATCATAGTCTTCAGATAGGGAAGAGAAACTGCACAATCATCTTCAACTACTGTCCCAGTTTGAACTTCAGACTTAGTATCAGAGACAGCATCACACTTAGCACTAACAAAGCTGACAGGTACTCTACCTTCCTCACATCCAGTTTGCTTTAATTGCTATAAATCTTCATGTAAGCACACTCCTAACTTGCTTCTCAGATTCTCAAACTGTTTAGCATCCAAGGCTTTAGTGAATATGTCAGCAACTTGTTCTTCAGTAGCTACATGTTCCAGCTGAATGACTTTATCCTCCACAAGATTTCTGATAAAATGATGTCTGATGTCTATGTGTTTGGTTCTGCTGTGCTGAATTGGATTCTTAGAAATGTTGATGGCACTCAAATTGTCACAAAACAATGTCATAGTTCCTTGTTCAATGTTGTACTCCTCCAGCATTTGTTTCATCCAAACCAGTTGTGAGCAACTACTCCCAGCAGCAATATACTCAGCTTCAGCAGTTGATAATGACACACAGTTTTGCTTTTTGCTAAACCATGAAATTAAGTTATTTCCCAAAAAGAAACAACCTCCTGAGGTGCTCTTCCTGTCATCAGCACTTCCAGCCCAGTCAGCATCACAGTATCCCATCAGTTCAGAACTTGAACTATGTGAGTACATGATTCCATAGTCACTTGTGCTGTTCACATACTTCAGGATCCTTTTAACTTGTGTCAGATGACTCATCTTAGGATCAGCTTGATATCTAGCACATACTCCTACAGCAAAAGTAATGTCTGGTCTGCTTGCAGTCAAGTACAATAGGCTCCCAATCATGCTTCTGTATTGACTTTGATCAACTGATACTCCATGTTCATCTTTGGTTAGCTTCAGATGAGTAGCAGCTGGTGTCCTCTTGTGAGCAGCAGATTCCAATCCAAACTTTTTCACAATGTTCTTAGCATATTTACTCTGAGAGATGAAGATTGTATCTTCCATTTGCTTGACTTGTAAACCAAGAAAATAAGTTAGTTCACCAACTAGGCTCATTTCAAATTCTGACTGCATCTGCTGAACAAACAATTTGACCATCTTCTGAGACATCCCTCCAAACACTATATCATCCACATAAATCTGAGCAATCATCAGACTCCCATTTTCATCTTTCACAAACAAAGTCTTATCAGAACCTCCTTTTCTGTAACCTTGAGCCACAAGAAACTGAGTCAATCTGTCATACCATGCTCTTGGTGCTTGCTTCAATCCATATAAAGCCTTCTTTAACTTGTACACATGTTCTGGAAACTTAGGATCCACAAACCCCTTAGGCTGTTCAACATATACCTCTTCTTGCAAATATCCATTCAGAAATGCACTCTTCACATCCATCTGGAATAATTTGAACTTGAGAATGCAGGATACACCCAACAGTAGTCTTATGGATTCTAGTCTGGCAACAGGTGCAAAGGTCTCATCAAAATCCAATCCCTCCACTTGAGTATAACCCTGAGCAACCAACCTTGCCTTGTTTCTGACTACAGTACCATTCTCATCTGTTTTATTCTTGTATATCCACTTAGTACCAATCACATTCAACCCTTCAGGTCTAGGAACTAGATCCCACACTTCACTCCTTTTGAATTGATTCAACTCATCTTGCATTGCTTCAATCCAAAATTCATCAGTTAGGGCTTCTTTCACATTTTTAGGTTCAAGCTTTGACACAAAGCATGAATCAGTAGCAGCTTCTGATCTCCTGGTTCTGACCCCTTGATCCAAACTCCCAATGATAAGCTCCTTAGGATGATCCTTCTGAATTCTAATAGATGGCCCTTTATTGGTAGAATTATGTTCTGGATGTACATCTGCTTCTTCAGACTCTGGATGAATTTCAGCTTCTGAAGTTTGTTCTTCTGATGGTTCAGACTCTGGAACAACTTCAGACTCACTTCTATTTTTCTTAGCAGTTAGATCATCAATTACCACATTAATGGACTCCATCACAACTTTAGTTCTTGAATTAAACACCCTATAAGCTCTGCTATTTACTGAATAACCCAGGAATATGCCCTCATCAGACTTAGGATCCAGTTTTCTTCTATTTTCTCTGTCAGCCAAAATGTAACATTTACTGCCAAACACATGAAAATATTTTACTGTAGGCTTCCTTCCTTTCCATAGTTCATACAATGTAGATGATGTTCCTTTCTTCAGAGTGACTCTATTATGGATATAGCATGCAGTGTTCATTGCTTCAGCCCAGAACATATATGGAAGTTTCTTAGCATGCAGCATCACTCTTGCACATTCTGCCAAAGTCCTATTCTTCCTCTCAACTACACCATTTTGCTGAGGTGTGATAGGTGCAGAAAACTCATGCTTTATACCTTCAGAGGCACAGAATTCTGAAAAGCTCTTGTTTTCAAATTCTTTGCCATGATCACTTCTGATTCTGATAATCCCACTATCCTTCTCTCTTTGTAGTTGGATGCACATCTCTTTGAAAACTTCAAAAGTGTCAGACTTTTCTCTAACAAAGCTGACCCATGTATATCTAGAGTAGTCATCTACCATAACAAAAGCATATCTTTTTCCTCCAATACTTTCTACTTGCATAGGCCCCATTAAATCCATATGAACAAGTTCTAGTACTTTGGTAGTTACCTGGTGAACTAATCTGGGATGAGACTTTCTTGTTTGTTTACTAATCTGACAATCACCACAAACATTGTCCTCATTGATCTTCAGATTAGGCACACCTCTGATAGCTTCAGTACTTAGGATTTTCTTCATGCCTTTCAAGTGCAAATGTCCCAGTTTCTGGTGCCAGAGTTTGACTTCTTCTTCTGAACTCATAAGACAAGAAGTCAGACTTCTTTCTTCTTCAGAAACCCATAAGTAACAGTTGTCTTTGGATCTGCAGCCCCTCATCTGAGTTTTACCATCCTGATCAGTAACAATACACTCTAGTTTGTTAAAATTAACCTTCAAGTCCTGATCACAAAGTTGGCTAATACTGATCAGATTTGAAGTTAATCCTTCCACCAGTAGCACATCATTAAGTCTGGGCAGACCTTCTCTGATCAAATCACCAATTCCCAGAATCTGACCTTTTACACCATCTCCAAATGTCACATAACTTCTGGAGTATGATCTGATATTGCTCAGTAGCTTCTTCACACCAGTCATGTGCCTTGAACACCCACTATCAAAATACCAGTCTTCTTTTGAGGTGGCTCTTAATGAAGTATGAGCAATCAGGCCTACATTCTGAACTTTGGGCTTCCACACCTTCTGAACATTGTGACTGATAGTAGCTGGTTCAACTTTTCTATACTGAAAGTGTTCAGGATAGCCATAAAGTTTGAAGCAGAATGGTTTGATATGCCCTTTCTTTCCACAATGATGACAAATCCATGTATGATTCCTCCTTCTTCTGTTGTACTTCTGGGGTTGCTTCTGAGGTAGTATCTGAACATGCTTCTGGGGTAGCATCTGAGGCTTCTTCTGAGCTTGCTTTTGAGGTCTTATCTGAATATGCTTATGACCTTGCATCTGGGCTTGTTTCTGAGGTCTCCTCTTAGATGTTCCAACCATAGAATCCTGAGTTTGAGCAGCAGGAACAAAATTCATCTGTTTAAGAATCTGAGTCTGATCAACAAAACCTAAACCAGTTTTTCCTTGTTGCTGATTCCCCAAAATGTCCTCCAACTTATCAGTAGCAGAGTTCAACATCTTCACTTGCTTCTTCATTTGAACAAGTTGGGAGTTCAGTTGGTTCACTTCTTCTTTTAAATCTGAATTCTGTACTAACAGTTCACCTTTTTCAGCCTCCAATTGAAAAATAGTCTCCTTCTGATCCAGAACTTGTTTGCAAACCTCAGCACTTCTGGTATACAGCTTCCTATAGTTGTCAGCTAGTTCATCATATGAGGTTTTAGCAGCTTCAGACACAGATGAGGCTTCAGACTCTGAGTCAGACTCTGAAAAAGTCTCAGACTCTAAAACAGCTTCCTTCTTCAAGATATCTCCTGACCTCACTACCAGACCAGTATCACAGATATCAGATTCACTAACATCATCATCTTCAGAACCATCATCAGACCATGCAACAGCTAGGCTCTTCTTTTGTTTCTTGAGGAAGGTAGGACATTCAGATTTGATGTGTCCATAACCCTCACATTCATAGCACTGCACACCTTTAGCTTGATTACTTTTCTCCTCAGACTTGATCTTCTTCTCATCAGTTTGTTGCTTTTTATTGAATCTGAAATTCTGACCTTTGGCTTTGGCTTTTCTGTTAACATTCTTCAGAATCTTGTTGAATTGTTTTCCCAGCAACACTAGAGCTTCTGATAAGTCATTATCCTCCTCATCAGACTCAGGTTGATCATCAGCTCCTGAATTAACTGCAAATGCTATTCCTTTCCCTTTCTTATCAGGCTGTTTGCAGAATGCAGTCTCAAAATTGAGCAAAGACCCAATCAGTTCTTCAAGCTTCATAGTGGTGATATCATGAGCCTCTTCAATTGCTGTAACCTTCATGTCAAACCTTCTGGGCAGGGACCTGAGGATTTTTCTCACTAGCTTCTCATCAGACATCTTCTCCCCAAGAGAATCAAAGGAATTTGCCATATCTAGCACATTCATGTAAAAATCCTGAATGGATTCATCTTCCTTCATCTTCAGGTTTTCAAATTTGGTGGTCAGCAGCTGCAATCTGGACATCTTTACCTTAGAAGTTCCTTCATGAGTGGTCTTCAGAATTTCCCAAGCATCCTTAGCCACAGTACATTGTTTGATGAGTCTGAACATGTTCTGATCAACACCATTAAAGATAGCATTCAAAGCTTTTGAATTTCCCAGTGACAGATCATCTTCAGCTTTGGTCCATTCCTCCTCAGGCTTCAGAACCTCAGTCTTGTTACCATCTTTGTCTGTATACACAGGATGATCCCAGCCTTTAATCACAGCTTTCCAAGTCCTGCTGTCAATAGACTTTAGAAAGGCACACATCCTTGACTTCCAATACTCATAGTTTGTGCCATCTAGTAGGGGTGGTCTATTGACATAGCCTCCTTCTCTATCCATGCTTACCAGAAATTAATCCCTCTGGATCTCACCCAAAATACAGGCAGGGTGCCTGCTCTGATGCCAATTGAAATTCTGGCCAGGCAAAACTAAGAGAATACCAGGTTCTGAACCAGACAGGTTCTGAACAATTTGCAGGGCACAATAAATCGCAAAACAGAGCACAAGTAAACACAATACAAGAGCAGCAAAATAAAGTGCAGGAAAGTAAAAAGGCACAGAGGTTTGTTAACCCAGTTCGGAGTAAACACCTCCTACTCTGGGGGATACCAATCCAGGAAGGAAATCCACTATTGGATTTAATCCTTAAGACTCAGACACTGACTCCCAGTTCTTATCCCAAGCAATTAACCTCCACCTAGTAAGACTTCTACCCAACTCTGAGTAATAGAATCCACTATCTTCCTATTCAAGTAACTAAACCCAGTTACTGAACAACTTAAACAAAACTACCCTGTTTTTGAAGAAATACTTCAATACATAAACTGCACTCGTACCTACAGGCTTAGAGTGATTACAACTCAATTAACACCTAAACCAACTCAGTTGAGTGGTGCACAAATAAAGCTAAAAGCTTAAAAACTCTAAGACTCAAATTCTCTGAATTTTTCTATTCTCTTGAATAGCAGCAGCCCTCCTCTATTTATAGCCTTCAGTCTTGCAGAATAAAATAACAAACTAATCTTCTGGATTGATTTGTTATTGAAATAAGATTGGTCCAATCAAGTAACAAATAAAACTGTTTTGTATCTTTGAAAGATTTAAAACAGAAAATACAAATTTCATATCTTTGAACCAAATCTTCAATAAAATCTTCTCCAAATAATTCAGCATTCTAGAAGCACTTATACAAAGATAATTCTTTGCTAAATCTCCCAAGATACGCGCAAAAACTAATCTGAAAACCCAGCTTCTGATGTGGTCAACAAAAGTCAACGCTGGCTTCAGAACCTGAAATCAGCTTCTGAACTGCTACAGTGCATTCAGCTTCTGATGACATTTTCTGCTTCTGAATGGCTTCAACACACAAAACTTGCAACTGAAGAAATGTTTCAAATATGGAGATGCTTCTTATTCAATACATTGGTTTTGCCAAAACATGCAGCCAACACAAAAGACTCAACAGACTTATCAGAAGCTCTAGTGTTGTTGGGAAAACAATTCAACAAGATTCTGAAGAATGTTAACAGAAAAGCCAAAGCCAAAGGTCAGAATTTCAGATTCAATAACAAAAAGCAACAAACTGATGAGAAGAAGACCAAGTCTGAGGAGAAAAGTAACCAAGCTAAAGGTGTGCAGTGCTATGAGTGTGAAGGGTATGGACACATCAAGTCTGAATGTCCCAATTTTCTCAAGAAGCAGAAAAAGAGCCTAGCTATTTCATGGTCTGATGATGGTTCTGAAGATGATGATGTTAGTGAATCTGATATGGGTGATACTGGTCTGGTAGTGAGGTCAGGAGCTATCTTGAAGAAGGAAGCTGTTTTAGAGTCTGAGACTTTTTCAGAATCTGACTCAGAGTCTGAAGCCTCATCTGTGTCTGAAGCTGCTAAAACCTCATATGATGAACTAGCTGATAACTACAAGAAGCTGTATACCAGAAGTGCTGAGGTCTGCAAACAAGTTTTGGATCAGAAGGAGACTATTCTACAACTGGAGGCTGAAAAAGGTGAACTGTTAGTACAGAATTCAGATTTAAAAGAAGAAGTGAACCAACTGAACTCCCAACTTGATCAAATGAAGAAGCAAGTGAAGATGTTGAACTCTGCTACTGATAAGTTGGAGGACATTTTGGGGAATCAGCAACAAGGAAAAACTGGTTTAGGTTTTGTAGATCAGACTCAGATTCCTAAACAGATGAGTTTTGTTCCTGCTACTCAAACTCATGACTCTATTGTTGGAACATCAAAGAGGAGACCTCAGAAACAAGCCCAGATGCCAGCTCAGAAGCAAGCTCAGAAGAGACCTCAGATGCAAGGTCAGAAGTATGTTCAGATGATACCTCAGAAGCAACCCCAGAAATCTTTCAGAAACAGAAGGAGGAGGAATCATCCATGGGTCTGTCATCATTGTGGAAAGAAAGGGCATATCAAACCATTCTGCTTCAAACTTTATGGCTATCCTGAATATTTTCAGTATAGAAGAGTTGAACCAGCTGCTGTCAGACAGAATGTTCAGAAGGTGTGGAAGCCCAAAGTTCAGAATGTAGGCCTGATTGCTCATACTTCACTGAGAGCTAGCTCAAAAGAAGACTGGTACTTTGATAGTGGATGTTCAAGGCACATGACTGGTGTGAAGAAGCTGCTGAGCAATATCAGATCATACTCCAGAAGTTATGTGACATTTGGAGATGGTGTAAAAGGTCAGATTCTTGGTATTGGTGATTTGATCAGAGAAGGTTTGCCCAGACTGAATGATGTGCTACTGGTGGAAGGATTAACCTCTAATCTGATCAGTATTAGCCAGCTATGTGATCAGGAGTTAAAAGTGAATTTCAACAAGCAGGAGTGCATTGTTACTGATCAGAAAGACAAGATTCAGATGAGGGGCTGCAGATCCAAAGACAATTGTTATTTATGGGTTTCTGAAGAGGAAAGAAGTCTGACTTCTTGTCTTATGAGCTCAGAAGAGGAAGTCAAACTCTGGCACCAGAAACTAGGACATTTGCATTTGAAAGGCATGAAGAAAATCCTAAGTACTGAAGCTATCAGAGGTGTGCCTAATCTGAAGATCAATGAGGACAGTGTTTGTGGTGATTGTCAGATTGGTAAACAAACAAGAAAGTCTCATCCCAGATTAGTTCACCAGGTAACTACCAAAGTACTAGAACTTGTTCATATGGATTTAATGGGGCCTATGCAAGTAGAAAGTATTGGAGGAAAAAGATATGCCTTTGTAATGGTAGATGACTACTCAAGATATACATGGGTCAGCTTTGTTAGAGAAAAGTCTGACACTTTTGAAGTGTTCAAAGAGATGTGCATCCAACTACAAAGAGAGAAGGATAGTGGGATTATCAGAATCAGAAGTGATCATGGCAAAGAATTTGAAAACAAGAGCTTTTCAGAATTCTGTGCTTCTGAAGGTATAAAGCATGAGTTTTCTGCACCTATCACACCTCAGCAAAATGGTGTAGTTGAGAGGAAGAATAGAACATTAGCAGAATGTGCAAGGGTTATGCTGCATGCTAAGAAGCTGCCATATATGTTTTGGGCTGAAGCAATGAACACTGCATGTTACATACACAACAGAGTCACTTTAAAGAAGGGTACTGCATCAACTCTGTATGAATTATGGAAAGGGAGGAAGCCAACTGTGAAATATTTCCATGTTTTTGGGAGCAGATGTTATATCTTGGCTGACAGGGAAAACAGAAGAAAACTGGATCCTAAGCCTGATGAGGGCATATTCCTGGGTTATTCAGTGAACAGCAGAGCTTATAGGGTGTTTAATTCCAGAACCAAGGTTGTGATGGAGTCCATAAATGTGGTTATTGATGATTTGTCTGCTGAGAATGAAAAGAATGAATCAGAAGTAGTTCCAGAGTCTGAAGTATCAGAAGAACAAACCTCAGAAGCAGAAAAGCATTCAGAGTCTGAAGAAGCAGAAGATCAACCAGTTCAAGTTCCTAATGGTAAAGGGCCATCTATTAGAATTCAGAAAGATCATCCTAAAGAGCTTATCATTGGGAGTTTGGATCAAGGGGTCAGAACCAGGAGATCAGAACCAGCTGCTACTGATTCATGTTTTGTGTCAAAGGTTGAGCCTAAAAATGTGAAAGAAGCCCTAACTGATGAATTTTGGATTGAAGCAATGCAAGATGAGTTGAATCAATTCAAAAGGAGTGAAGTATGGGATTTGGTTCCAAGACCAGAAGGACTGAATGTGATTGGCACTAAGTGGATATTCAAGAATAAAACAGATGAAAGTGGTACTGTAGTCAGAAACAAGGCAAGGTTGGTTGCTCAAGGCTATACTCAAGTTGAGGGACTTGATTTTGATGAGACCTTTGCACCTGTGGCCAGACTAGAGTCCATAAGACTACTGTTGGGAGTTTCCTGCATTCTCAAGTTCAAACTATTTCAGATGGATGTGAAGAGTGCATTTTTGAATGGATATCTACAAGAGGAAGTATATGTTGAACAACCTAAGGGTTTTGTGGATCCTAAGTTTCCAGAACATGTGTACAAGTTAAAGAAGGCTTTATATGGATTGAAACAAGCACCAAGAGCATGGTATGACAGACTGACTCAGTTTCTTGTGGCTCAAGGTTACAGAAAAGGAGGTTCTGATAAGACTTTGTTTGTGAAAGATGAAAATGGGAGTCTGATGATTGCTCAGATTTATGTAGATGATATTGTGTTTGGAGGAATGTCTCAGAAGATGGTCAAACTGTTTGTTCAGCAAATGCAATCAGAGTTTGAAATGAGTTTGGTTGGTGAACTGACTTATTTTCTTGGTTTACAAGTCAAGCAAATGGAAGATACAATCTTCATCTCTCAGAGTAAATATGCCAAGAACATAGTAAAGAAGTTTGGAATGGAATCAGCTGCTCATAAGAAAACACCAGCTGCTACTCATCTGAAGCTAACCAAAGATGAACATGGAGTATCAGTTGATCAAAGTCAGTATAGAAGCATGATAGGAAGCTTATTGTATTTAACTGCAAGCAGACCTGATATCACTTATGCTGTTGGAGTATGTGCAAGATATCAAGCTGATCCTAAGATGAGTCATCTGACACAAGTGAAGAGGATTCTGAAGTATGTGAACAGCACAAGTGACTATGGAATCATGTATTCTCATAGTTCAAGTTCTGAACTGATGGGATATTGTGATGCTGACTGGGGTGGAAGTGCTGATGACAGGAAGAGCACTTCAGGAGGTTGTTTCTTCTTAGGAAATAACTTGATTTCATGGTTCAGCAAGAAACAGAACTGTGTGTCATTGTCAACTGCTGAGGCTGAGTATATTGCTGCTGGAAGTAGTTGCTCACAACTGGTGTGGATGAAGCAGATGCTGGAGGAGTACAACATTGAGCAAGGAACTATGACATTGTTTTGTGACAATTTGAGTGCCATCAACATCTCTAAGAATCCAATTCAGCACAGCAGAACCAAACACATAGACATCAGACATCATTTTATCAGAAACCTTGTGGAGGATAAAGTCATTCAGCTGGAACATGTAGCTACTGAAGAACAAGTTGCTGACATTTTCACAAAGGCTTTGGATGCTAAGCAGTTTGAAAACTTAAGGAGCAAGTTAGGTGTGTGTTTGCATGAAGAGTTATAGCAATTACTGCAAACTGGATGTGAGGAAGATAGAGTACCTGCCAGTTGTGCCTATGCTAAGTGTGATCCTGAACCTGAGTCTGAATCTAACAAGTTTTCAAGGATCTGTGCTACCTGTTTTGATTTTATTCCCTATTTGAAGATTATGATTTGTCAGAATTTTATGGCTAAAAAGGGGGAGAAAATCCTATGCAATGTGTTGGCTCTGATACCAAAAATTAGAAGATGTATTGCTGCATTTTAGATGTGTGTGTCTTTGATTCAGAAGGTGACTAATTTTGCTCTGATACCTAGCATTATATGTCCAGATATGATCAAGGGGGAATATGTGTCTCAGGGGGAGTACAAGCTTGTTATATACCTGAGTGATGATGTGGTCCTGAAGTGTAGAAGTGTAGTGGTCCTGAAGAACATTAGTGTTCAGCTCCTGAAGTTTGGTTTGTGCTCTGATACCATTTATCACTGCAGTTCAGTAGTAAGGGGGAGTTTGTATGAGAAGCTGAGTTGCAGGGGGAGTGTTGTGAAGCTGGAGTGTTTGGTTGTATGTTTGTGAAGCTTCAGGGGGAGTTGATTAATAGCTCTGATACCATGTCTGTGATGATCAGAAGTTGATCAGTAGCATGTGTGTGCTTCAGTAGCTGTTATGTTTTGTAGAACTGAAGCTGGTTTGTGTTAATCATAGCTGTGTCCACTGCTTATGTTTATGCTGTGATATATAAGTGTGGAGTTCTTCATTGCTGAGTTGTTTATAAGGGAGATTGAAGAACTTGGATGGTTTTAGCCAAAAATTTGCCAAAGGGGGAGATTGTTGAGTCTTTTGGTGTTGGCTGCATGTTTTGGCAAAACCAAGGTATTGAATAGAAGCATCTCCATGATTAGAACATTTCTTCAGTTGCAAGAAATTTCATTTGAAGCCATTCAGAAGCTGAAAATGCCTTCAGAAGCTGAAAGCACTATAGCACTTCAGAAGCTGTTTTCAGGTTCTGATGCCCATGTTGACTTTTGTTGACTTCATCAGAAGCTGATGTTTTTCAAGTTATTTTTATGCGAATCTTAGCGACATTTGGCAAGGATTTGTTCCAGGATTATTGCTTCTAGATTGCTGTTGAATTGGAGAAGATTTAATGAAGATTTGGTATTAAATTATGAAGATCGTATTATTTCTGCAGAATCTTTAAAAGATACATTCCTGGTTTATTTGTTTCCTTATTGGATTATTCATAATTCAGAAACAAATCCAATTCAGAAGATTGGCTACATAATTAAGAGACTTGTTGAAGGCTATAAATAGAGGAGGGCTGCTGCTATTCAAGACTCACGAAATACAGAGCATTATTCAGAGAATAGAGTCTTTGTTTTAAACTTAGAGTTTTTGTTTGTGCACCACTCTGTTAGAGTTGGTTTAGGTTTGTTTTGAGTTGTAATCACTCTAAGCCTGTAGGTATGAGTGCTGTCTTTGTGTGTTGAAGTTGTTTTCAAAACAGGGGAGTTTTGTGTTCAGAACTGGGTTAAGTTCAAAGGGTAGTTCAAGTAGCTGGGTTGCAGTTGCTTGAATAGGAAGTTAGAGGTTTTCTAATACTCAACGTGTTGGGTAGAATTCAAGACTAGGAGGAAGTTAATTGCTTAGGCTGGGAACTGGGAGTCAGTGTCTTGAGTCATAAGGATTAATTCCTATAGTGGAATTCCTTCCTGGATTGGTATCCCCCAGAGTAGGAGGTGTTTACTCCGAACTGGGTTAACAAACCTTGTGTGTTTTTTTTTTTTTGGCTTTCCTGCATGTTTATTTTTCTGCCTGTTAATTGCTTTTATAATTGTGCTAAGTTCTGATCAGAACCTGCTAAGTTTTAATCAGAACCAGAACCTGTTAAGTATCTTATTGCCTGGCCAGAATTTCAAAAGTAAAACAAGTATTAAAGCACCTGAGCTCAAATATAAGTTAAAATTCTGTCAGTATATTAACTTATGAAAGGGGAGTAAAAGGTATTAAAGCCTAAGGTTCTTGTGTGAACTATTGAACAATTCAACCCCCCCTACATAAGTTAAGCTCTGATACAATTCTGACTGAATTTATCTTATGAGAACAGATTTTAACTCTTAGCCTCTGAAGTGAAATTCTGGCTCTGATACATTTCTGTGAGATACATTACTCTTAGTGAGTAAATTGAATTTAAAATAACTTGGATAAGACTCAGGGAGCTTACAAAACTCATCCTGTGGATTATCAGACTTAGGGGGAGCTTACAAACCTCAGAACCTGAAGTCAACAAGTCATTTTGAATTCTGAGTATAAATTTCACTATATTGTTTTAAGTTAAGCTTAATTAACATGGATAAGAATCAGGGGGAGCTTACAAACCTAACCTTGAGGACTGTCAGACCTAGGGGGAGCTTACAAACCTCTCCTGAAGTCAGATTGTTAATTAAACTTAACAACAATTCTGAAATTTTCACATTTGTGTTTTTAACTGAACTTAATTAACTTGGATCAGACTCAGGGGGAGCTTACAAACCTCACACCCTGCAGTTAACTTGTTAATTAAGTTAACAACAATTTTCTGATTTAATACTTATGTTTGTCATCATCAAAAAGGGGGAGATTGCTGGAACAAAATGTGTTTAACAAGTCTCTTGTGAATTAAGGGGAGACTGTTGAAACATTTATGTGCAAACATATCTCTCTTTATGGTTTTGATGATAACAAAGTGTTAAAGAGAAAATTGGTTATTTGCTAATGCTTTGTTCAAGTGTTTTCAGAACCATGTGCTTTATGATTATTTATTATGAATGGTTATGAAAGAACAAGCTTAGAGCAAGGAAGGAAAGCTAAGAAGCAATGTTGCAAAGCTAGAAGGAAACTGGGTCTGAAGAAGTGCTCCTGAAGAAGTGCTCCTGAAGTAGTGGTACTGAACTGAGAGCTTCTGAAGTGGTCCTGAAGCGGTGCTCCTGAAGTGCAGCTTCTGAGTCTGAAGGAAGCTTCTGATGTCTGGGTGCTTCTGAAGAAGTCAACGCAGAGTCAACGTCTGAAGCCAGCTTCTGATCCGTACAAGGCAGCTTCTGATGCTTCAGCTTCTGATGCACTGTTCACAGAGAAGCTTCTGAAGCTGATGTGGCATGGAAAGTGACCAGTACTGTGGGCATTTAATGCCTGGATGTGTCAGAACAACTTAATGGAACAGTTGTCTCCCTGACCCAAACATTCTCCAGCTTTTAAGGTAGGCCATTTCAAAAATGGCTGCTGCTCTGTTCTGTTTGAAAAAGTGCAGCACACTCTTGCAGAAATTCTAGCTTAGCTTGCAACGGCTCTTTCCTCAAATCAAGCAAATCTTCAACAGCTATATTTCATCTATAAAAGGAAGATTTGAAGAAGAAATTTTGTCTAAGACTCTTGAAACAAATTGCTGAACCTGTGCTCTGTTTTCTGTGTAAAAACTGTCAAGTTCAAAACTCTTAGAAATTCTCATAGTCTTTGTAACTTAGAATTTCTTAAGGTTAAGAGTCTTAACCTGTGTTGTATTAAGAGAACACCTCTGATATTTTATCAAGTGTTCATCCCAAACTCCTTTACTTGTAAACCAGTTTGGTCCTCAAAGTCTCAGTCTGTATACTGAGCATTTGTAACCTCATTCCTTTGTGGTCTGAGTCAGAAGCCTCTTGACTTAGTGTCTTGAGCATTTGGAAGTCTCTTGTCTTAGTGACTTGAGCATTGGAAGCCTCTTCCTTGGTGGTTGAGCATAGAAGCCTCTTTCTTTGTGATTGAGCAACTGGAAGTCTCTTCCTTAGTGGTTGAGCAAAGTGTAATCTTCAGATTATAGTGGAACTCTCTTGTTGGAAAACAAGGGGACTGGACTACTTCTCACATTGAGAAGGAACCAGTATAAATTCTGTGTGTCTCTCTTCCCTTACCTTTTTAACTTGTTTATCTGCTGCATTAACTTCTGATAACAGTTCAAAACCTGGTTCTGAACTTGTGTTAAGATTTAGAAAAGAAAAGAACAAGTTTTTGAGTCACACAATTCAACCCCCCCTTCTTGTGTGTGTTTTTTTCACCTTCATAAGCTCCCCCTAAGTCTGATAATTCACAAGGTGAGGTTTGTAAGCTCCCCTTGAGTTTTATCCAAGTTATTTAAATTCAGTTTAATTCACAGAATTGAAATTTCAATATATCTCACAAAATTTAATTCAGAGGCTAAGAAATTAAAAGCTGTTCTCATAAGTTAATTAATTATCAGAAATTAACTTATATTCTGAGCTCAGAGCCTGAAATACTTGTTACTTTTACTCCCCCTTTTGTCATCAACAAAAAGAAAATTCAAGAATTTAAGAGAGTTAAAATGTGAGATAAAAGTGTTCAGAGCATTTGTTCAGTACCACTGAACTGTTACAGAAACAATTTTTCAGAACATTTTGTTCAGAACTGCTGAACTGTTACAGAAACAATTGTTCAGAACATTTTGTTCAGTATTGCTGAACTGTTTTAGACAGAATTGTTTGAGAGTTTTTAAACTGGGTCTGAAAAACTGAACACATAAGATGAAAGTTGAAAACTGTGTTTTGAGTGTGTTGGTTAAAACTTTTCAGAAAAAACATTTAAACACACTGCACAATTGATGACTTTAGGAGGGTGCAAAGTACAGCTTTCAAGGCTTAATTCATCACAGCCCAACAGTTATAGCTTATCAGATTCTGACCAAGTGTTAGACAACTGTACAGATTCACTCTCATTGGTGGGCCACGTGTAAAGTGTCCACTTATAGTGAGTTTTATCAGAAGTCACAAAAATTCAGATTCTAAAACTAAGATTCTGATGTTTTCAGAAGCTGAACTATCTTCAGATTCTCAAAGTGAGTGTCTGTTAAGTCTTAGCTTCTGATGAACTTCTTTTTAATAAAATTAAATCTGTCTTCTGTGAGGGGTTTTGTAAATATATCAGCCCATTGATGATCAGTATCAATGAATTGAATATCCAAAACTCCCTTCTGAACATAATCTCTAATAAAATGATGTTTAATTTCAATATGCTTGGCTCTTGAATGCAGAATTGGATTTTTAGACAAACAGATTGTAGCAGTATTATCACAGAAAATAGGAATGTTGTTTTCATGAATATGATAGTCTTCTAAATGATGTTTCATCCAGAGCAGTTGTGTGCAACAACTTGTAGCTGAGATGTATTCTGCTTCTGCTGTTGACAATGCAATAGTTGATTGTCTTTTGCTGGCCCAGGATATCAGATTCTCACCAAGGAATTGACAATTTCCACTAGTGGGTTTTCTTTCAATCTTGTCCCCAGCATAATCAGCATCACAGAATCCAACCAGCTTATAATCGAAGGATTTCTTATACAGAAGTCCAAGATTAGTTGTTCCCTTCAGATACCTGAAGATTCTCTTGACAGCAGTCATATGAGATTCTCTAGGATCTGATTGGAATCTTGTACACAAGCATACACTAAAGAAAATATCTGGTCTAGAAGCTGTTAAGTATAACAGAGAACCAATCATACCTCTGTAGAGCTTCTGATCTACCTTTGAGCCAGAGTCTTCTTTGCTTAAATTGTAGGTTGGATGCATTGGTGTTGTCATCAATTTACAATCTTCAAGCTGGAACTTCTTCAGAAGCTCCTTTGTATATTTGTATACTACAAGAAAAAATTTGATTTGGGACGGAAATTTTCGTCGCACAGTGGTGTAAATTTCCGTCCCAATTGAAATCTGGGACGGAATTTCAAAAAAAATACTTTCGTCGCAATTCTTGCTGTCGCAATATTTTCGGGACGGAATTTGGGACGAAATGTAATTAATTGTTTTATCCCAATTATTTAATTCCGTCCCAACATTGCGACAGAATCTCAAATTTCGTCCCAATGTTTGCGACAAAATACTTAAATTCCGTCCCAGATTGGGTTAAATTTATTTATTTTTTTTGTAAATTATTTGTTGTGATAAATTTATATAAAATTTTCAATCACAAATAAATAATGTGTGACGAATGTTAATTACAATATTCTTCTGCGGTTTTAATATCTTTATGTTATGCACATTAAATTGTGTCATAACAATTTCAAAAAATCATTCAAGAGTACAATTCAATTTGGAAACATCAATAGTTCCATCAGAAACATATAAGTATCTAACGAAATATCAAAGTATTATCAATCATCCAATAGGTTAACCTTCTAATAACTTGAAGGTCTACAAAATATCAAACTCAATCAATTCTAATAACTTCCTCGAGTCTTAGCAATGTTGAAACACAAAAACCATGTACACCAGCAATTGTTGATTTGTCTAAGAAATATCCAAGGTTTGATTCTGTACAAAAACACAAGGAAAGAAATAGTCATAAACATGTGTACCCCAAAGGCTTTGATTCTGTACAAAAACACAAGGAAAGAAATAGTCATAAACATGTGTACCCCAAAGGCAATATCAAACTATCAAAACTCATGGTCGTCATCCATGTATTTGATATCAAATGTACCCACTTTTACAATTATTTAGAAATGCAAAAACAATATATCAACTTTGAATGTACCCATTTTCCCTCATTATACATCAGAAAAATCAATTATAGATTTCTAAAGCATGTAAAGGAGAGCATTCAAGCATATAGACAAATCATTCTTTTAAACCATCACTCAAAGCAGATGCTTTCACCGTTATTGGCACAAAATTTGTTTAGTTAATGGCATAAAATTAATTTCATAAAAAACTAAAGTTGTTACCCTTAATTTGGTCATTAGCTTCTTTCTCTCAATGCCAATGAGCTATTTCCTTTCTCTACTTCAGCTCCTGTCACCAAAAGAACAACTGGAAAATTGAAAAGCAAACCCACCCTGATGATATCATATCCCTTTTTGAACTCTAATTTCAGCATTCATACAAAAATTAAATATAATCCATTAACAAATTCAAAATAAAGTAAAACTAAAAAATAAGATGGATCTTACTAATTGATTAACAACAACCACAAAATATTACCTATGCAGCAATGGATTGTGAAGGCGCCTCAGCTCTTACAGTCTTTGATTAAGCTTCTTCGATAACACCTCAAGTTGATCCAAGTTCCTATAAACATAGTTCAAAATTAGATAAATCAAAATACATTTAATTCAAACACCATTTGATTCCCACACTAGTTGGTTTCAATGTAACAAAAGATATTTCAAAATACACACCCAGCCCATCAAACTTCCATCTAAACTATGAAGCAGGGTATTTTCAATCACCCACACTAATAACAATCTTCAATCTTCACAATGAAGAGTAATTACAATCTCTTAAATTTACTTTGACACTTCATAAAATGCACAACAACAAGAAGACACAATTCCATCAAATAAAAATCACCCATTTTATCATAAAACAATAATCCCAAAAAACAATTAATTCTACAACTACCCAAAAACAAAAAATTCAAAACAAAATCACTAATTGACGCCCAATTCATTAAGCTTATAAGGAATAGGACCAGCCTTATCCTTAATAATCTCGGCAGCTTATAAAATTTTAAAACTAAAAAGAAGAACAAACTAAAACATGAGCAAAAGAGACGAACCCATGAAGCAAAGGGAAAGCCAAACGAAAGATGCAGAGGGAGATGAGTGATTTCGTACCGGCGGTCAACGATAATGACTGAGTTGAGAGCGATGGCGGTGAGAGGGAGAGGGTGAGATAGATGAATGGAGAAACAAATTTGGAGATTTAGGTTTTCATAGATGAAAGAGAAAGCTATTGACTTGAAATGAATAGAGAAACAACACATTTACTAACATATATCACATTTGTTTTATTTATCTAATAAACTTTTTTTTTTTGTTTTTTCGACAATAAACTTATTTTGATTAAAAGGATTTTTTCACTACTTTTTTTTTAAGTTTTATATATTATTTTATTTTATTTTCATTTTTGACAGTATATAATTTTATTTTTTTGCCATATCTTATAAATAACTTAATTTTTTTCCCATATAAAACAACTTAATTTTACTATAAAATTAAAACTATTATGAATTTTAATTTACTTAAAAATAATAAAATTAAGTCTTAAAATAATTTAATTTCTTACAAAATATAATTTAATTTTTTTAATATATTTATAACTATGATTTTTTTACAGGATAGTATCTATTAGATAGATAATAAATGATATTCTTTCAGTAATAGATAATAAAAGATATAGAAAATTAAGTAAATAAATATATAATATATCAAGTTGTGACCGATAAAGAGATTACAAATTTCTGTCACAATGCTGGCGGCAAAATTCCCGCCCCCATTTTTCACAAAAGTTTGAACTAAAATATAAATTTTGAGTCAAATATGAGACGAAAATAAAAAATTTGTCCCAATTTTGCGACAGAGATGACAATCCGTCTCAAATTGGAGACAGAATTTCAATTCCGTCCCAAAACAATAAAGATATATTTAATAAAATATTTGTGACAGAATAGTTTCGCAAATTCCGTCCCAGTTTAATTATTTTGGGTCGGAAAATAATTCCGTCCCGAAATTTCGTCTCAATTTGGTTTTTTTCTTGTAGTGATTTAGATTGATGAACATACACTCCATCTTTGCATTGGTTGATTTGAATTCCAAGAAAGAATTTCAATTCTCCCATCATGCTCATTTCAAATTCATCTTGCATTAACTTAGAAAATTCTTTGCAAAGAATGGCATTAGTAGAACCAAATATAATATCATCAACATAGATTTGCACAATTAAGATGTCTTTCTTAAGTGTCTTTCTGAAAAGTGTATTGTCAACTTGTCCTCTTACAAAATCATTTTTAAGTAAGAAATTACTTAGTCTCTCATACCAAGCTCTGGGAGCTTGTTTCAGACCATATAGTAATTTCTTAAGTTTAAAAACAAAATCTGGATTTTTTAAATCTTCAAAACCAGGAGGTTGTTTGACATATACTTCTTCAGAAATAACTCCATTTAAAAAAGCACTCTTAACATCCATTTGATATAAGATGATATTGTGATTTACTGCATAGGAAAGAAGTAACGTGATTGCTTCCAGTCTTGCAACTGGAGCAAATGTTTCAGTGTAATCTATTCCTTCCTGCTGACTGTAGCCTTGAGCAACCAGTCTAGCTTTGTTTCTGATCACTTCTCCTTGTTCATTCAGCTTGTTTCTGAACACCCATTTTGTTCCAATAATGTTCTTGTGATTTGGTTTTGCAACTAAATCCCAAACATCATTTCTTTGAAATTGGTTGAGTTCTTCTTGCATAGCTACAATCCATCCATCATCTGCAAGTGCTTCATCAGCTGTTGTAGGTTCAATCATTGATAGTAGTCCAATTAAAGAATCATTTTGACAGAATTCTGATATGGTCTTCCTTGGACTGTCCTTGTTTCCAATGATTAGCTCCTCAGGATGTAAAGACTTGTACTTGAATGATGTTCTGGGTGGATTTGCTTCTGAAGAATCATCAAGTGCTTGTTCAGAACCATTTTGATCTTGATTAGCTTCAGGAGGAGTGTCAGCATCTGAGAGTTTTTCAGCTTCTGCAGTGTTTTCAGTTTCTGGACTTTCTTCAGACTCAGAACTTTGTTCAGGTTCTGAAGGGTCCACTGAGAGCCTTATATCTGCAAAACTCTCAACTAGCTCTGATATTTTATTACCAGGCTTCTTATCATCAAACTTAATATTTATTGATTCTTCAACAACATGTGTTTCAGAATTGTACACTCTGTATGCTTTAAATCTCTCAGAGTATCCTAAAAAGATACCCTTGTGAGCCTTAGCATCAAATTTCTTTAGGTAGATCTTATTGTTCAGAATGTAACAAGTACAACCAAACTGATGAAAATAAGAAATGCTTGGCTTTCTTCCTTTAAGTAACTCATATGATGTTTTATTCAGAATTGGTCTTATATAGATTCTGTTCTGAATATAACATGCTGTGTTAACAGCTTCTGCCCATAAGTACTTTGCAATTTTTTATTCATGGATCATGGTTCTGGCCATTTCTTGCAAAGATCTGTTCTTTCTCTCTACAACTCCATTTTGTTGTGGAGTTCTAGGAGAAGAGATCTCATGGAGAATTTCATGATCTTCACAAAAAGTTTCAAATGGTTCATTTTCAAATTCACCACCATGATCACTTCTGACTTTTAAAATTTTCAAATCATTTTCTGTTTGTACTTGCTTGCAAAATTTGTTGAACACATCATATGTTTCATTTTTGGTTCAAAGGAATTTAACCCGAGTCCACCTAATGTAATCATCAACAATTACTAGCCCATACTTCTTCCCATTGATTGAAGCTGTTCCAACAGGACCAAACAGATCAATGTGAAGCAGTTCTAAGGGTCTAGAGGTAGAAACAATGTTTTTGGATTTAAAAGATGTTTTGGCAATTTTTCCTATCTGGCATGCTCCATAGAGAGCATCTAAGTGATAGTTAATGTTTGGTAAGCCTCTGACCAGTTGCAACTTGCTAAGCTTAGAGATGAGTCTCCAGTTAACATGTCCCAACCTTTTGTGCCATACCCATTTCTCATCACTCATTGACAGAAGGCAAACTACCTTCTGATCAACCAGTTCTGAAAAATTAATTTTGTAAACATTGTTTTTCCTCTTTCCTTTGAACACAACAGATTTGTCTTTGTTGTTGATTACAGTGCAAGTGTTCTTATCAAACAGGACATCATAACCACTGTCACATAATTGACTTATGCTAAGTAGGTTATGTCTTAGTCCATCTACCAACTAGACATCATCAATGGAAAGGGAAGAATTACCTATCTTACCAGTACCAATGATCTTGCCTTTCTGATTTCCTCCAAAACCCACAGTTCCTCCCTCTTTCATGGTCAGGGTTAGGAACATAGACCTTTCTCCTGTCATATGACGCGAGCAGCCACTGTCCAGGTACCAAGACCTTTCCTTTTCTTTGGATTTTAAGCATATCTGCAACAGAAATTATGTCAGACTTAGGTACCCATATCTTTATGGGTCCTCTTGGTTTAGTCTTGAAAGGATAAGGCTTCTTTTGTACCTTTGGTCTGACATTTTGAGGTTTGAAAGGTTTTGTATAAACTGGTTTAGTATTCCTTGAAGGTTTTATAAACACAGTCTTTTGAAATTGTGAGTTTGAAGTTTTCAGGCACTGAGACTTGCTTGTCTTAGGTTCTGAACTCTTCAGACTTTGAACCTTTTCAGATTTAAAGTTTGATTTCCTCATTGTCTTAGACTTAGAATCTTTTGGTTTAGACTTTGGCAAAGTTTTAGATTCTGCTTTCATCTTTCCCTTAGATTCAGAAGATTTAGATTCTGAGTTGTTCAGAACCTTAGGCTTAGCAGTCTCATTTTCTGATGGATTCAGTTTCTCAGAACTGTCAGATGCAGGTACAAAGCACACCTCAGTGTCTTTCATAATATTTCTAGAACAGGATGGTATATTAGTTTCTTTTGAATGATTAAATGGATCATTTTTGAAACCAATACCTTCTCCTCTGTTTCTGCTAATATTATAAATCATAGAAGCAACCTTACTTCTGTTGATTCCAGTTAAGATAAAATCCCGAAGAGCAATTTCTTGTTCACTAGGAATTTCTTCAGGTTTCTTATGAGCCATTTCTCTGAGTTCTCTAACTTCTTCATCAATCTCATTGATGTTATTCTGAAGTTGGAGATTCTCATCAGTCAGCAAGTTATGTTTATTTTTCAAAGATTTTAATTGACCTAACTTGCTTTTGAGGTGGTTCATAAGATCTTTAACTGTTTCAATAAGTTCAGAACGAGTAAGCTCAGAATATACCTCATCTTCATCTTCAGAGTCTGAACCTGACTCTGTATCAGAGAATGTTGTTGCCATTAAAGCCAGGTTAGCTTCCTCTTCATCATCTTTATCAGATTCAGATTCATTTTCAAGATCATCCCATGTTGCCATAAGACTTTTCTTGAGTTTGTTTCTGAAGTTGCTTGATTTAGAGCTGGTCTTCTTAGATTTCTCCTTTGACTTGTCCTTCTGAAGTTCAGGACAATCAGCAATGAAATGACCAGTCTTCTTGCAGTGGTAGCAACCTTTCTAATCTTCCCTCTTGGAACCAGATCCTTTGAAGTTGCTGCTTCTGTTAGAAAATTTCTTTTGTCTTTTCATTAAGTACTGAAATCTTTTGGAAAGCATTGCAAGCTCCTCATCATCTGAATCTTCTTCAGAATTTCCCTCAGGAAATTCTTCATCAGATTCAATAGCTTTTAGAGCTTTTACAGACTTTCTTTTGGATTTCAGTGCTATAGACTTAGACTCTCTAACGGCGATTTTCAGCAATTTTCCCTGCCCTGTTTCGCCTAGCTTTCGCCAAGCTTTCGCTCGGCGAAATCAGTGATCTCGCCAACCTTTAGCTGAGCGAAATCAGACAGACAGCACATGTCTGTTCTGGTTCGTTCTGGGTGTTGGGTACGAGCTCGGCGAGGCTTTTTAGTAACTGTTTTCAAAGAAAAACCTTTTTTTTTTATTAAATAAGAAAAACACCATTGTGGACATATCCATGGACTTATAACGCATAAGGAATAAGTGATCAAGGGTTTAGCAATGCATTAATAGTATGAATACAAGGTTAATAGGAATGCTTCGGCAAGCACAGTTACAGACAGATTTATAGGGTTGGTTCTCCAACAATTATAGGTGGCTTATGAGAACGATAAGCCAAGATTATAGGTTACAGGTTATAGATTACAGGATTGTTATAGAATTAAAGTAACAGATTATATGTTCATACGTTATAGTTAAAGAATTAAAGATTAAAGATATTGGCGTGCTTGCACGTTTTACAGTTACAGGGCGTGTTCATCAGACTCCGGGATTCGCCGGATGGGACTTCTCCGAGAGGGTTGTCCACACGTTTTATAGGGAGTCCGGTGTTAGCCTGATATGATAGGAATTTCACCGGTTTATAGGGAGACGTATCTCGGGGTTGCTCCACCCGGGGTGCCCTCCGTAAAATGAACTCAGATAATTGTTTGTTCAACGCTAACAGCTAACATAAAACACTTTACTTGTTTTATGATTCATAGTTACAGTTATAGTCATAGAAAGTTTACAGTTACAGGCAGGTTATAGTTAAAGTCATAGGCAGGTTATAAGACTTGGCGATTCTAGAATTCCCCTAAATTGCCAAGGTAGGCATGGCGACCCTAGGTTCCCTGTGGTTGCCAAACAGTAGGTTGGGTAGAGCTCACTGAGACATTATGTCTCATCCCATTCCTTCTGGTGCAGGTTCACAGGCAGGATCGCAATCAGCACGCAACAAGGGTAAGGAAAAGGCTACGGACTGATCGTGCTGTTGTTATATGTTATGGATGATTGTATTATATGGATGTATCATATGGTTGTACATGTATCAGAGATGTTGTTTAACCTTGGATTGTAATATTACAATGTGATGTAATATATTTGAATGAACTTTTATATTGTAAATTAATGTATCCAGTACGAAATTTTAATACTCGTGTAAGATCCTAGGCAATCTTATTATGGGTGTTACAATTTGGTATCAGAGCAGGTCGATTCAGACCGTGCCTTGGGTCATTAAAATACAATTCAAGTTTGTGGATCTCTTGGATCCGGGACATTATTCTAAATGTTGTATCTGGTTGAAACTGATCACTTTGACTTGTGTATGACAGTTAGGATAAGATGTCTGGGAGGAGAAGAGGTCCTGGCAGGCCTAGATCGAATCAGGCTAATGCTGAGGAAGCTAGTGGAGACCCTAATATGCAATTTTGGGCTCAAATGATGCAACAGCAGCAGGCGTTGCAGCAACAGTACCAAGAGCAGCAAGCTCAGGCTGCGTTACAGCATCAGCAGATGATGCTTATGATGCAGCAGCAAGCCCAACAACAAGCTCAAACTCAGCATGAATGGATGGAGATGATGCATCATGGACAAGGTGCTCAACAGCAGACACCACCACCAGCAGTGGCGAATCCGTCCTACCGGGAATTTAACAGAAATCACCCTCCTGAGTTTAATGGGGAAGGTGAACCTCCAGAGGCCAAGAGATGGCTGAAACAGATTGAGAAAGTGTTCCGGATGGTGGATTGCCCTGAGGAAAGTAAAGTATTGTTGGCTACTAACCAGTTCAGAGGCGCAGCAGAAGATTGGTGGGAATCTGCTCAACGCCGAATGATAGCAAATGATACGGAGATTAACTGGGATAACTTCAAGGAAGCAATGATAGAGAAGTATATCCCGATGTCTTATAAAGTGAAGAAAGAACAGGAGTTTCTCGAGTTGAAACAAGGTGGCATGTCAGTCACCAAATTTACAAAGAAGTTTGAAGAATTGTCGTACTACTCCTCTCACAACGAGTATGCCGCTAACGAGAACTGGAAGATGAATCAGTATAGGCGTGGATTGAGAGGTGAAATTGATACAGCAGTGAGCCTTCAAAGGAACACCAGCTATGACGAGATGGTTCACGATAGTTTGGTTGCGGAAGCGGGTTTTGCCAAGACCGCGAAAGAGAAAGCTGCAGCATATGAAAAGAGAAAAGGTAAATTTCCAGATCGGTATCAAGAGAACAAGCCTAAGGGCTCCCCTAAGAGGGGCAAACAATCATTTTCACCACAGGCGGTGGTCACCTGTAAATTTTGCGGGAAGTCACATTATGGTCAGTGCATGAGACAAACAGGTGTGTGTTTCGGGTGTAGGCAGCCGGGGCACATTTTGGTAAATTGTCCAGAAAAGAAAGGTAAAGGTGGAGCTGAAGGTACTAGTACAAGCAAGGGTAGAGTGTACTCTCTTGATGGCCAAAAGGCTTTGGCCAATGAAGACTTAATTGCTGGTATGTGTTACTTAGGCCAAACTCCAGTTAAAGTGCTTTTTGATTGTGGTGCAACATGTTCCTTTATTTCTTACAAGTGTGTAGAAGCATTGCAATTGTCTATGTCACCGTTGATACCTCCTATGACGGTATCTACCGCTACTGAGGGCGGAGTTGTAGCTAGTTTTATATGTGAAAACTGCCCGATCACTGTATCTAGCAAGACATACTACATAGATTTGGTGTGTCTTCCCATGATACAACTTGATGTGATCTTAGGAATGGATTGGTTATCTGCTAATCATGTGTATATTGGTTGTGCGGAAAAGTGTATTTTTATGTCTACAGATGATACGACCGAAGGTGTGGCTTTATCAGAGTTGATCAACCGCACTCATCAGCTTACTCAGCTCATGTGTGCTCAGGATAGGGGTTTCTATGTAATGGTTACTGTGACTTCAGAGTCAGAACTGAGTCCCAGTGACATTCCGGTTGTCAGCGATTATTTAGATGTTTTTCCTTCAGATATAAGTAATTTACCCCCTGAACGGGAAGTCGAGTTTTCTATTGATCTCATTCCAGGATCTGAGCCAGTTTCAGTGGCGCCTTACAGAATGTCACCATCAGAGTTAAAGGAATTGAAGTCTCAGTTAGAAGACTTAATTCAGAAACATTTCATCAGGCCTAGTGTGTCACCTTGGGGCGCACCAGTGTTGTTGGTTAAGAAGAAGGATGGTAGTATGAGATTGTGCATCGACTACCGTCGGTTGAATAAAGTAACAATAAAGAATAAGTATCCGTTACCGAGGATTGATGATCTTTTGGATCAACTCAAAGGAGCTTCGGTGTTTTCAAAGATTGATCTCAGATCAGGATACCACCAGATTCGTATCAAATCGTCAGATGTGTCCAAGACGGCGTTCAGAACACGTTACGGACATTATGAGTTTTTGGTTATGCCATTCGGAGTGACTAATGCTCCAGCTGTGTTTATGGACTACATGAATAGAATTTTCCAGCCTTACCTGGATCAGTTTGTTGTAATCTTCATAGATGATATCTTGATTTATTCAAAGGACTCACAGGAACATGCTCAACATCTGAGGATTGTTTTGGACATTCTCAGAGAAAATCAGTTATATGCAAAATTCAGCAAATGTGAATTTTGGTTATCGGAAATTCAGTTTTTGGGGCATGTTATTTCTAAAGGAGGAGTGTCAGTTGACTCAGCAAAGGTTGAAGCTGTCCTTAATTGGGCCAGACCAGCAAATGTAACAGAGGTTCGGAGTTTCCTGGGTTTAGCAGGTTACTACCGAAGATTTATTATGAGATTTTCACAGATTGCGTTGCCTTTGACACGCCTCACGAGGAAAGATGTGCCTTTCGTCTGGGACGAAGATTGTGAGAAAAGTTTCCGGACTTTGAGAAAGAAATTATCCAAGGTGTGCGCACCTCGTTTTTTTCCTCGGGAAAAAGACGCGCAGATTCCTCCGAGGACGTCCTCGAACGCTCGGAGGGTGCCTTTGTGAAGCCGCCACCAAAGTTTTTGTGTAAAGGGAACGTTGATAAACCCTTAAGTTTTTTTTGTTTGTAAAGGGAAACGATAATAAAACCCTTTAGACGATGAGGATAAGGATTAGGTCATCGCAACCATTATCGGGTTCGGGAGTCGGTTACGCGAGGGGAAGGTATTAGCACCCCTCACGTCCGTTGTACTCAACGGGAACCTTCTATTTGGTTAAGACTTGAATTGCTTTTTAATACTTTGCGTTCATGTTCATTTATGCTAAAATATAATAAGGGGGGGAAAAGAGATAAAAACAAACGAAAAGAGAAAAAAAGGTTTTATTATTATTGTGCTTGACAAGATGTCGATCTTGCTCCTACGTATCTCCCGGTAGTCGGAGAATTCAAAGCATACGTAGTTCTTTGGTAGAAAAACGTATGTGTGTTGGTTGATTTTAATTGGACGATGTTTTAACCGAATTCTTGCGATTAAACGTTGCTTGTATGCTCGCACTTGGAGACTTATTAAGCGTTCGTTCGCGAATCACATTAGAATTGTTAAAAGGTACGTCCGTTAGGGTAGAGGGTTGAATTGGCCGCTATGGGACCAAGGGAGGTACAATGGACTCATACAAGTCAAACATTGACCGAGTGGACTCCGAAGAGTCGGGTGATTGTTCGATTGATCCACTGAGATCAAGAACGGGTACAATGGACTCGGACGAGTCGAACATTGACCGAGTGGACTCTAACGAGTCGAGGGGTTGAGTCTAATGGCCAACGGGGGACCAAAAGGTTTTGATTGACCACAAGGGGCCAAGATTTGGTTTGGTTAGGGTTGTACATATTAAAAGGGAATGACGATTGTCCGAGCGACGAGACATACGTCACGCATTCGTACAATCGGGGCGATGGAGAGACATACGTCACACCATCCCTTTTTCATTCATGTTTTTGGATTGAATTCTTTAGAAATCCCAAGGTAAGTCAAAACATTTGGTTTGAAAACCCAAAATGGGAAGGTTTAGCAAATTTGCTAGAAAACGCGCAAGTTCGTCTCATTTTGCGAAAATGCGCACATTACCGGTGTATGTTCATTTTTGAGTTTTGAACATCATGAACAATATTTATTGCTCAAGTTTAGATTGAAAAGCTGAACATAGCTTGTTGGTTCATGTGGTTTTGAAAGTTTGGGAACATAACTTGCTTTGCAAGTTACCCACAAAATGGTTATACGAACTTGTGATTTGCCAAAATTATGCAAAAACCTTGTTATGATTTGAAGATCATAGGTTTAAAAACTCTTAGGTTCTGAGCTCTGGGGCTAGAACCTCAAAAATTGGTTGTTTGGACACAAAAACTCAGGTTCTGAGTTCTGTCATGGTCGCACTGCGACCATGACTTCGCACTGCGAAGCATGCGAAATTTTGGGTTCAGAAGCTGTTTCTGAACATTTGTTCAGAAACAACTTCTGAACACACTCAAGACCTTATATATGGGTGAAAAGCTTTGAGTTTTTGGGATGAAAAAGGTTGTACAAACCAATTTGATGTTTTGAAAACCTTGGGATTTCTTTGAAATTCAAAAGGGGTTTTTTAGGACCAAAAGGTTTTGAGCCAAAATAGCTATGCAAACACAATTAGATATGCAAGATAAAGAGCTTAGTAACTTACAGAACTCCTTAGCAAAGCTCCAGCTGCACTTGGCTTGATTTGGTTGAAGGCTTTCACAAAGGTTTGAAGATTTGTGATGAACTTGAACTTTTGAAAGCTTTGTGTGGATGGATTGTTTCTGGTTATTTGTGGAGATTTGTAGGTTGAAATGAGTAGAGTTTCTGCTCTTTGAATGTTGTGTTTTCTGTCTAATTGTGAGTGTTTTTAACCTTGGGCATTGCCTCTTATTTATAGGCCAAAATCAAATCTTTGTCATCATTACACAATCCTTTGATTCAGCTGATTTGTGGCCAAGATCAAGCTGAATCCCTTTGCATTAAATGCTAATGGATAGAGGCAACCCTGCCTTGTGCCAAGGGGCAAGTTCCAGCTTGATTTCAGCCACAAATTCAACCTATTCTAGAAGGTAATGATGAAGAACAAAGCTGATTTGCAAATGGCTAATGCTTGGGGATCAATCCTTGCAATCTCAATGGTTGGTCAATAAAAACGTGCACTGTATTGTGCAGAGATTGAGGGATGAAAAGGCTAAAATTGGCTAGTGTGAGAGGGTGAAAAGCTGCTGCAAAACAGAGTAGGCACTCATGGCTTTTCAAGTGAGAAAATCCAGCTGGTTTGACTGGTTTTTGGGGCAGCAAGCAGGAGGAAAGTCCTCAAGCAGGTGGCTGGCAACCTTGTGGTGGTTAGCAGGTCACCTGGGAGGGGCTAGAGCTGCCCAAGGGCAAGCCCACTTGCTTGTCACATGCTAGGTTGGAAGAAAAAGCTTCTAACCTTGGCATTAATGGCAAGTCTTTCAACTCTGGCTTTGCTTGGCCCAATTAGCCATGAATGCTACTTAAAATAATTATGGAAGTGATGTGCAACAAAATCTGGAATTAAATCCAAGAAACCAAAAATCTGCAGAAAAATCGCAGACTTCGCAGTGCGAAGTGAGCTTCGCATTGCGAAGTCCTCAATTTTGAAAAGTTGACTTTTCTGTTGACTTTTGTTGACTTTTGACTTTTTCCCCTCTTTGATTTTTTTTTGATTTTTTGTTTTAAAATGCGCAGGACAAAATTAGGGTACTACAGCTGCCCCTACTTAATTGTGTCTTCGCATAGAGTGCGTGAGTGCCGAGGGCATCTCATGAACTCTTTGCGGAGATCAATTAAGTAAAAAGAAAAAGAAGGACCCGAATTTTGTCCTTCGCGAAATGCAAATGAAAGGGTTGGTAGGGGTTGATCGTATCCAGCTGCTAACACTGGAGGTAGATCCACTGGGGGATGAAGGTAATCTTATCTAGGCACTGTCACTAGAGGTCGATTCCTGAGGGTAGTGGTTTACTCTAGGCACTGTCACTAGAGGTGGAACATTGATGGAGGTGATCTACTCTAGGCACTGTCACTAGAGGTCGATACCTAAGCTAGGTGATCTTATTCAGGTACTGCTTCTGAATATCGATTCCTAACGAGCTGTGATCTTATTCAGCCGCTAACACTGAAGGTCGATACACTGGGGGAGGTGATCTACTCTAGGAATTGCTTCTAGAGGTCGAACAATGAGGTAGGTGATCTATTCTAGGAATTGCTTCTAGAGGTTGATACCTAAGCTAGGTGATCTTATTCAGGAACTGCTTCTGAATATCGATTCCTAACGAGCTGCGGTCTTACCCTAAATAGGTGCCCCTGGTTGAATGTTAATGGATGTTGGTGAATATGTGATACTCACTGGAGGATCCTTGTTGCAGGTTTTATGAAATGAAATGCATGTGTATGAATGGTTTTAAAATATGCATGCATGAATAATGTTAGTTGGGTGTCGAGCAGAGTCGGTCTTTGTTTGTGGGTGTGTTCATGATAATTGGGCTTTCTTTTTTTTTTGTTTTTTTGGTTGGTCGGTTTGGAAGGACAGGGTCCTTTGCCTACATACCCAAATGGGATCAAAACCGGTGTAGTTCGAGCCTAAGCCCGAAAATTTGTGTTTGTTGTTTTTTTTTTTTTGGTCGGTTTGGAAGGACGAGGTCCTTTGCCTACATACCCAAATGGGATCAAAACCGGTGTAGTTCGAGCCTAAGCCCGAAAATTTGTGTTTGTTTTTTTTTTTTTTGGTCGGTTTGGAAGGACGAGGTCCTTTGCCTACATACCCAAATGGGATCAAAACCGGTGTAGTTCGAGCCTAAGCCCGAAAATTTGTGTTTTTTGCCAATAATGATTGGACTTTTGTTTGGGGTTGAGACTCCCCGGGGAGTATCAATGAGGTTTGGCTTTTGGGGATAAAGGATCATTTTGGAAGCATGATCGATATCCAGCCTTTGTTGGTGTTTGGATGTTCAGGGTGTTTGCTGGGGAATTTTGTTCCGCCTAACCCTTGGGGTTCTTGTGCTCCGCGTGCCGCGAGTTATGCACTTGCCTTAGCTAAGGAGCATAAGTCTTTTGGTGCAATATTTTGATGGGAACTACCGCGATTCTTTCAGAATTCACGAAGATTCAAAATAAAGCAAAGTTTGTTTGTTTTTTCTCTTTTTGGAAGAAAATCCTTTTGTTTATTTCCCATGTTTTAAAGCATTTTCATCATGAATAAAACAAAATTTTATGCGCTACTGAGAACATAAAATAAAAAAAGGAAATTTATTCAATGCAGATTTGACCTCTTGAATGGGTAAAAATACACAAAGTGAGAAGTGAGATAGAGAAAGACAAGAAAAAGCAAAAAGAAAATATTGGTTTTGGCACAACACATGCTATTTCCTTATGACTTCGATATTTTCGTTTGTTGGAAGATGCTGACGAGACCGATTCCTCTCCTCTTGAATCTTGTCCGGAGCTTGGATGCTGCAGTCATTGCCTTTCTTCTTTTTTTGTTAACCCCTAACTTTTGCCTGGATCGCTCTTTCGAGTTTTTCAATCCACCGGGGTGTATTTTTCTTTTTTGATGTCCTTAATTTTTGCCTAGACCGCCTTTTCAGGTTTTCAATCTAGCAGGACGCTCTCTATTGCCTAAACCGCCCTTTCAGGTTTTCGATTTAGCGAGCTTTTTTCCTCTTTTTTCTTTAGGCATAATACCTCTTGACTGCATCGGAGTTTATTGATAGTGGGAACTCCTCTCCGTCCATAGTGGTGATGATCAGGGCTCCGCCTGAGAAAGCTTTCTTTACTACGTACGGCCCATCATAGCTGGGAGTCCACTTCCCTCGGGGATCTTTGTGGATAGGTAATATCTTCTTGAGCACTAGGTCTTCTTCTTTGAACTCTCGAGGACGGACCTTCTTGTCGAATGCTCTCTTGAGCCTCCTTTGATAGAGTTGTCCGTGACATATTGCCGTCAGACGCTTCTCCTCTATGAGATTCAGTTGGTCGAACCTTGTTTGGACCCATTCAGCTTCTTCTAGCTTGGTTTCCATCAAGACCCTTAGCGAAGGAATTTCCACTTCTACGGGGAGAACAGCTTCCATACCGTATACTAAGGAGAAGGGGGTTGCCCCAGTTGAAGTGCGAATGGCTGTTCTGTAGCCATGTAGCGCAAAGGGAAGCATCTCATGCCAATCCTTATATGTTGTCACCATCTTCTGGATGATCTTCTTTATGTTCTTATTGGCTGCTTCTACCGCACCGTTCATCTTTGGTCGGTAAGGGGAGGAATTATGGTGCTCAATCTTGAAATCTTTGCACAACTCCTTCATTGTCTTGTTGTTTAGGTTTGCCCCATTATCGGTGATGATTTTGTGGGGAGTACCATAACGGCAAATGATTTCCTTCTTGATGAATCGGGCTACCACTTGTTTGGTTACGTTTGCATACGAAGCTGCTTCTACCCATTTGGTGAAGTAATCGATGGCAACGAGGATGAAGCGATGTCCGTTTGACGCTTTGGGCTCGATCATTCCAATCATATCTATGCCCCACATAGAGAAAGGCCAAGGTGAAGTCATGACATTCAGTGGAGTTGGTGGCACATGCACTTTGTCGGCGTAAATCTGGCACTTGTGACAAGTCTTGGCATAGTGGAAACAATCAGCTTCCATGGTTAACCAATAATAGCCCGCCCTTAAGATTTTCTTTGCCATTGCATGCCCATTAGCATGGGTTCCAAAAGATCCCTCGTGGATTTCTTTGATGAGCATGTCCGCTTCATGTTTATCCACACATCTGAGCAGGACCATGTCATAATTTCTTTTGTAGAGGGTATTTCCACTGAGGAAGAATTGGGATGCCAATCTTCTGAGGGTCCTCTTGTCGGTGTGCGAGACATTTTTTGGATACTCTTGCTCTTCGAGGTATCGCTTGATGTCGTAGAACCAAGGTTTGTTGTCAAGTTCTTCTTCGACTGATGCGCATACAATCGGTTTGTCTCTACGATCCATCCTTATGATTGGTGTCTCGTTGTAAGAATTTACTTGGTACATTGATGATAATGTAGCCAAAGCATCTGCTACCTGATTTTCTTCTCGAGGTATGTGGTGGAAATTGATTTCATCAAAATGCTTGATCAATTCTACAACCCGGGCTTGGTAAGGAATTAAATTGGGGTGTCTCGTTTCCCATTCTCCTTTGACTTGATAGATGACCAAGGCTGAGTCACCATATACTTCAAGGTTTTTGATCCTTAGATCAATTGCTGCTTCGAGACCTAGGATACATGCTTCATACTCTGCCATGTTATTGGTGCAGTCAAAGCATAACCTTGCTGTGAAGGGCTGGTATCCATTTCTTGGGGAGATTAAAACTGCTCCGATACCGTGTCCCATGGCATTCGAGGCGCCGTCGAAAGCGAGCTTCCATTGAGCTCCTGGTTCTGGTCCTTCATCATCGCTTGTGACTTCTTTGTCATTCAAAGCTACGACATCTTCGTCTGGGAAGTCAAATTGTATGGGCTGATAATCCTCCAATGGTTGGTGAGCAAGGTGCTCGGATAAAACACTCCCTTTGATGGCTTTTTGAGCAACATATTGGATGTCATACTCAGACAGCAGCATTTGCCAACGGGCTATCTTCCCTGTGAGGGCAGGCTTTTCGAAGATGTACTTGATGGGATCCATCTTCGATATCAACCAAGTTGTATGGGTTAACATGTATTGCCTTAGACGGCGAGCAGCCCATGCTAAAGCGCAGCAAGTCTTTTCAAGTGAAGTATACCTTGTTTCACAGTCGGTAAACTTCTTGCTTAAGTAGTAGATTGCATGCTCTTTCCTTCCCGTTTCATCTTGTTGTCCTAACACACAACCCATTGATCCTTCAAGTACGGTTAGGTATAAGATGAGGGGTTTACCCGGAACCGGAGGTATTAAGATCGGTGGTTCTTGCAGGTATTGTTTGATCTTGTCAAACGCCTCTTGGCAATCCTCGTTCCAATGAACGGCTTGGTTTTTCCTTAGCAGCTTGAAGATTGGTTCGCAGGTAGCTGTCATGTGTGAGATGAACCTAGCGATGTAGTTCAATCTTCCTAAGAAACCCCGGACTTCTTTCTCGGTTTTCGGCGCTGGCATTTCTTGGATGGCCTTCACCTTATCGGGATCTACTTCAATACCTCTTTGGCTGACGATGAAGCCCAATAACTTTCCGGATCTAACGCCAAATGTGCACTTGTTAGGATTTAAGCGCAGCTTGAATTTTCTTAGGCGTTCGAAAAGCTTTTGTAGATGGACTAGATGATCCTCCTCCGTTTGGGATTTGGCAATCATATCGTCGACGTAGACCTCAATTTCCTTATGGATCATGTCATGGAAAAGAGTCACCATTGCTCTTTGGTATGTTGCCCCGGCATTTGTTAATCCGAAAGGCATTACCTTATAGCAGAATGTTCCCCATGGGGTGATGAATGTAGTTTTCTCCATGTCCTCTGGAGCCATCTTGATTTGGTTATATCCCGAGAAGCCATCCATAAAGGAAAAGACTGAGAATTGGGCTGTGTTGTCCACCAATATGTCGATGTGTGGTAGCGGGAAATCATCCTTTGGGCTTGCTCTGTTCAAGTCCCGATAATCCACACACATTCTCACCTTGCCATCCTTCTTCGGAACTGGCACAATGTTGGCAACCCATGTTGGATACTTGGTTACGGCTAAGAAGCCGGCATCGAATTGCTTTTTGACCTCCTCTCTGATCTTGAGAGCCATATCAGGTCGAGTTCTTCTTAATTTCTGCTTCACTGGCGAGCATTCCGGCTTGAGTGGCAGCTTGTGTACAACGATGTTAGGGTCTAAACCCGGCATGTCTTGATACGACCAAGCGAATACATCCACATACTCTTGCAGAAGCTTGATCAACTTTCCTTTCACATCCTCGTGCAGGGAGGCTCCTATCTTGACCTCTTTCTTATCCTCTTCGGTCCCCAAGTTGACCTTTTCAACTGATTCTTGGTGAGGTTGTATTACCCTATCCCCTTGATTTGCAAGTCTAGACAATTCTTCAGGCGGTTCATAATCGTCCTCTTCATCATCTTCCGTTTGATTAATCGGGCAATCGAAGTCATAAGGGTTTAAGGTAGTGTTGTTTTTGGAGGGTGGATTTATAGATCTGCATGAGTATGATTTTTTTTAGGCTTTTTGTAGAAAAAAATTTTTTAAAACAAATGCAAAAAAAAGAAAAAGACTCAAATGAACATAAAAGATTGCTTTTATTCATGATTGTAAATAACTTATAAAAACATGGGGGCCCCACACGACTAATCATTTGCCTTGGGCAGAGCTAAATGATTTTTTTTATTTAAAAGTAAAAACAAACAAACATGGTTTATTACTTGATCCTGGTAATAATCTCGGGAATCGCGATAGCCCTCCAATTGTTCAAAGCTTCATCCGAAGCACAACGGTACACCAATTCGGGCACGTCTTCGTCCACGTCTTCGAGTAGAGCCACTTGATCCTCATGGATAAACCCCGCACTGATGAATGTTTCCGAAATGGGGGGAACCCCTTGCTTTGGAGTCTTTGAGAAAGTTTCGGCCGATGGATGATACCCCAACCCGAAGCGATTTTTCTTCTCCGGTATGTCCACTAACTTGCCCCATCCGGTGGGTCGGCTTTCTTCTAGGGCCTCTCTTATTGCCCTCCATGATGACATGGCTGTCCTAGCCTCTTCCTTGGGCTTCGAGCTCAATGTCACGACACTTGCCACTTCCAAAGACTGGAATGGGACGTCCACAGCTTCTTCATCCGTTTCTATATAACGGAAAGATGAGAGATGGCTTACCATCATGTCCTCTTGCCCGGAAACTACAATCATTTGGTTATCAATGATGAACTTCAGTTTCTGGTGCAGGGTAGAGGTAATGGCTCCGGCCGCATGGATCCATGGTCGTCCGAGAAGACAACTGTATGTTGGATTAATGTCCATGACTTGGAAGGTTATGGTGAAAACCTTAGGTCCGATTTGGACTGGTAAGTCAATCTCCCCCATGACGGCTCTTCTCGACCCATCGAAAGCTTTTACGACCAAGGCACTGGGCTTCATTACGGTCCCTTCACATGAGAGTTTGAGGAGGGTAGTCTTGGGCATGACATTCAATGATGACCCCGTGTCCACTAGCACTCTTGAGAGGATGTGGTCCATGCATTTCACGGAGATATGTAAGGCGCGGTTATGAATGTGCCCCTCGTCGAGTAGCTCATCGCCATTGAAACCCAAGTACCTACTTGAGGTAATATTTCCGACTATCCCGTCGAATTGGTCCACCGGAATGTCCTTAGTGACATGTGCCTCACTGAGGATCCGTAGTAGTGCTTCCCGGTGTGCTTCCGAGCTGAGTAGTAAGGATAGCATGGAGATCTTGGAGGGAGTTTGACCTAGCTGGTCAATGATCTTGTACTCGCTCTTTTGGATTATCCTTAGGAACTCTTCGGCCTCTTTTTGCGGGATTGACTTTTGAGAAGGCCCCGCTTGGTTCTCTTTTTCCTCCACGCTCTTTTCTTTGAGCGGCTCCTTTGGTAGTACAGCTGGCGTCTTCCCGAGTTCTTTCGGAGCGAAGACTCTACCACTTCTAGTCATTACACCGGTAATGTTAGTGATGCTGGGCTCGATTTTGGCTAGTGGTTTTCCTTCCACATAGGCCACAGGTTGGTAATTCCATGGTACCCTCTTTGTGCTTTCAAAAGAGAAGGGTGCAGGTACGTGGAATGTTATGGGTTGTATTGGCATTGGTACCTCTCTCCTTTGGTATGGGATCTCGAGAGGTTTTGGGCCGTTAGACTCTAAGGTAGCAATGTCCGTGCCCTCTTTTATGTAGCCAATTTGGATCCAACCTTGGTCCATTAACTTTTGAAGACAGTTCTTCAACTCTTCGCATTCATCCGGGTTGACCTTGCAGGCTTCACAGTTGGCGTGCACTTTCTCGAATAATCCGAAGCCGGTTAAGCGCTCCCTTATGGTTGACAGGGGAGTCCTAACATTGGCTACCCTTTTGACTGGACCGAAGTCCTCTTGTTCCTCCACCGCGTTTACAGAGGGACCCGCGTGCCCCGGCAATGGGTTGTTCTTCACATTGGGGCTTTCCTCTTTGAAGGATAACAGCTTCTTGTCAATAAGATCCTGCACCTTGTGTTTGAAAACCCTACAGTTTTCGATATTGTGCCCCACGGATCCTGCGTGGAAATCACATTTGGCATTTGCGTCGTACCACTGTGGATATGGTGGCGACATTGGTGGTAGTAGTCTTGTCTCGACCATACCCTTTTGGATTAGGTATGGCAAGATCTGACCATAAGACATGGGTACAGGATCAAACTGCCTAGTATAGTAACTGTTCCTTGAGCTCGTCTGATTCCTTGGTGGGTACCCGCCTTGTTGCTGTGTGCTGTTGATTTTGCTGCGGCAACACTACTGGTTGTCGAGGTGGATTTGCGGGAATCACTTGAGGTGAAGTAACGCCCTTGAGTCGTTGCTGCTGCCACATAAGGATAGTGGTAGTGAGCATTTGACTTGGTGGCGGGTAGGATGGTCCCATTAGAACGGCATTTGTCTCCCCCTCTTTCTTTTTGTGAAAGTTGCTGGGGGGCTTTCTAGCTCCACCTTGAGCTTCTGAAGGGCCTTGGATTTTTCCTCTCTTCACTCCATCTTCTATTCTTTCACCGACCATGACTAGATCGGAGAAACCGGCAGACGTACTTCCGATCATCTTGTCGTAATAAGGGCCTTGAAGTGTGCCCATAAAGGTGTCGACAAGTTCTCTCTCCAATAGTGGTGGTTGTACACGAGAAGCTAGTTCTCTCCACCGCTGAGCGTACTCCTTGAAGGACTCGTTGCTTCTTTGCAGGAGGTTTTGTAGTTGCATCCTATTTGGAGCCATGTCCAAATTATATTTGTATTGTTTTAGGAAGGCATCGGCTAGATCCTTCCAAGTTGGACATGGGTACGCTCGAGCTGCATGTACCAATCTAAGGACGCTCCGCTTAAACTATCTTGAAACACATGCACCATGAGTTTCTCGTTCATTGCGTAAGCTGCCATCTTCCTACAGAACATCCTTAGATGGTTCCGAGGGCATTGAATTCCTTTGTATTTCTCGAAGTCCGGTACTTTGAACTTCGGAGGAATTACCACGTCGGGCACTAGGCACATATCCAAGGCATTGTGGGCACCGTATGAGCTGAAACCCTCGACAGCTTTCAACCTCTCTTCCAAAACTCGATACATTTGGGTGGTATCATTGTCTTGGTGGGTGGTGTACGGAGCAGATTGCCTTAGCTGGCTATTCTCCACATCGTGGGGGAATTACTTCATGCTGAGTAGTGGAGGTTTCCTTGAGGACGACGCTCTTCATTCCTTACGGGGATTGGTGAGCAGGTGGTGGAGGTGGTCCTTGACCTTCATTCTCAAAGGGTGGGGTATAACCCACAGGTAAACATAAGGAGGCCATTGCACATTGGATGCATCCGTGGTTGGGCGAGGGTGGCTTTCTCGTGCGACAGAGCTTGCATTAACTCTAGCATCTGATCCATTTTTTCCTTTCATTCCATCAACTTCCTCTCTCAAAGCCGCTTGAGTTTGTTTCCAATTGTCCATGATCCTTTGTTTGTTAGCTCGTGTTTCCGTACGAGTGTTGAATATCTGGTTCTTGGACCGAGGGCTTTCGGGGATTTTCGGGCTATGATTGCTTTGAACTGTTTGAATGGGAATGAATGAGTTTTTTTTTTGAAAAAATGCATGAAGATGCATGTGGATGTATGTATGGTATGCAAAATATGCGTTTTTTTTTATTTTGCTTTATGGAGTTTAAAGGTGCACGATTAATATTTAGCAAATTCGAAATATTAAAGACCGGGAAATTGATTATACTTCAAAATATATTTGATTTAAATACATTTGTTTACAAAGTGTAACTAATTGCTATTACAAATCAAACAAGCCGCTCGCATTCTCGGCTTTGCTCATCTCCCCCTATAGAAATCTATGGTGTCCTTGCAGAACTTCATAACACTTCCCGGATCTCCATAGGGAATGACAAGTAGGGCAATGACCATCTCGGCCTCCGCTAGCTTCTTTTGGAAGTTGGGTGATCACCAAATTTGAGAATGCAACCAATTTAGTGAAATCCTCACTTAATCGGGTGGCGTCTTTGCCATACATACTCAATCACTTCCTTGCGCTGGTCTAGCTTGACTCTTGCACTTCTAATCTCATCGTGTAGTTGTGCAATGTGGGTCCCCCATGAGCTCTTGCAATCTGTCGAAGTATACTCTTCGAATTTCTTGATGTCTTCCTCGAGAAGATTGCACTTTAGCCTCCCTTGATGAGAGAGACTCTCATGGTCCTTTGCCGCTGGAACGCGTTCGGCTTTGAAGCTGCTCTTTGTAGTCTTTCACTACTTCTTGGAGCTGTTGATTTTTTCTCTGGAATTTTCAACCTCCATTTTCGTTTTGCTTCGATGGCTAGTTCGCCAAACTTCTTGAGCTCTTGGTTGGAATGTAGAATTCTTTCCACTCTTCGTCCTTGGCAACAAGGTTGGCATCCGCACTAACCAAGCCGCCTCCTAACCAACTTTTCTTCGGAGATCTTAGCCGTTTTTGGCATACTAGAAGAAGTTTGTTACTTCATCACGGTCTCTCTTCGTCCTTGTGATCTCCCCAAAGCTAGAAGGTTTTTCAATTCTAACTCTTGAATTTTAGCCTTAAGCTCTTCCTCCACTTTGTTGGGGAGATTGTGCTTGGCTTAGGAATCTTGAGCTTGAAGACGAGCGTGTTTTTGTTCCCGGAATCCATATTCTTTTGCTAATATTTGTTCGTTCTTTTTAAACTCCTATAAAGCAAAACGATGCGAAAATTACTTTCATGAATGCAAATGTTATGCAAGGGTATGGTTTATGAAGGTTCGGAACTTCCCCCCATCCTCACATGTAGGCTCTAAATTGTGAAATATCCTAAGAAGAGGTCCTTAGAGTCATAGACCTCACATGGAATTAGGGTTGTCTATGGACATACGTCGACATGACTTCAATTAATTCCACGTGAAAATCTCATCTAAGCGGGGTTGGACATCCCACCTCACGGACATACGTCAACGCGGGCTTCCGCACACAACCTCCTTCTAACTTAGTGTTTTTCTCAAGCTCGGGTAGAGAGCCTCACACGTCCGGCATTAACCCGAACAATGTGGAGTAACATCACTCAAGTAACCCCCACATTTGAGATATAATATGAATATAAAGCAAATAAAGCAAATATAAACATAAAGCATAAATATAACATGCATGAATAAAATAAATAAACATGACACGCAAAGAAAAAAGCAATTGTCTTTAACCCAAATAGGTTAGGCTTGACTCGCTAGTGGGAACAGGGTCCCCAGTGAAGTCGCCAGCTGTGCGCACCTCGTTTTTTTCCTCGGGAAAAAGACGCGCAGATTCCTCCGAGGTCGTCCTCGAACGCTCGGAGGGTGCCTTTGTGAAGCCGCCACCAAAGTTTTTGTGTAAAGGGAACGTTGATAAACCCTTAAGTTTTTTTTTGTAAAGGGAAACGATAATAAAACCCTTTGACGATGAGGATAAGGATTAGGTCATCGCAACCATTGTCGGGTTCGGGAGTCGGTTACGCGAGGGGAAGGTATTAGCACCCCTCACGTCCGTTGTACTCAACGGGAACCTTCTATTTGGTTAAAACTTGAATTGCTTTTTAATACTTTGCGTTCATGTTCATTTATGCTAAAAATAATAAGGGGGGGAAAGAGATAAAAACAAACGAAAAAAGAAAAAAGTTTTTATTATTGTGCTTGACAAGATGTCGATCTTGCTCCTACGTATCTCCCGGTAGTCGGAGAATTCAAAGCATACGTAGTTCTTTGGTAGAAAAACGTATGTGTGTTGGTTGATTTTAATTGGACGATGTTTTAAACCGAATTCTTCGATTAAAACGTAGCTTGTATGCTCGCGCTCGGAGACTTATTAAGCGTATAGCTTGTATGCTCGCGCTTTTGAGACTTATTAAGCGTTGTTCACGAATCGCATTAGAATTGTTAAAAGTTACGTCCGTTAGGGTAAGGGTTGAATTGGTCGCTATGGGACCAAGGGAGGTACAATGGACTCATATAAGTCAAACATTGACCGAGTGGACTCCGAAGAGTCGGGCGATTGTTCGATTGATCCACTGAGATCAAGAACGGGTACAATGGACTCGGACGAGTCGAACATTGACCGAGTGGACTCTAACGAGTCGAGGGGTCGAGTCTAATGGCCAACGGGGGACCAAAAGGCTTTGGATTGACCACAAGGGGCCAAGATTTGGTTTGGTTAGGGTTGTACATATTAAAAGGGAATGACGATTGTCCGAGCGACGAGACATACGTCACGCATTCGTACAATCGGGGCGATGGAGAGACATACGTCACACCATCCCTTTTTCATTCATGTTTTTGGATTGAATTCTTTAGAAATCCCAAGGTAAGTCAAAACATTTGGTTTGAAAACCCAAAATGGGAAGGTTTAGCAAATTTGCTAGAAAGCGCAAGTTCGTCTCATTTTGCGAAAATGCGCACATTACCGGTGTATGTTCATTTTGAGTTTTGAACATCATGAACAATATTTATTGCTCAAGTTTAGATTGAAAAGCTGAACATAGCTTGTTGGTTCATGTGGTTTTGAAAGTTTGGGAACATAACTTGCTTTGCAAGTTACCACAAAATGGTTATACGAACTTGTGATTTGCCAAAATTAAGCAAAAACCTTGTTATGATTTGAAGAACATGGTTTAAAAACTCTTTGGTTCTGAGCTCTGGGGCTAGAACCTCAAAATTGGTTGTTTGGACACAAAAACTCAGGTTCTGAGTTCTGTCATGGTCGCACTGCGACCATGACTTCGCACTGCGAAGCATGCGAAATTTTGGGTTCAGAAGCTGTTTCTGAACATTTGTTCAGAAAAACTTCTGAACACACTCAAGACCTTATATAGGGTGAAAAGCTTTGAGTTTTTGGGATGAAAAAGGTTGTACAAACCAATTTGATGTTTTGAAAACCTTGGGATTTCTTTGAAATTCAAAAGGGGTTTTTTAGGACCAAAAGGTTTTGAGCCAAAATAGCTATGCAAAACAATTAGAAATGCAAGATAAAGAGCTTAGTAACTTACAGAACTCCTTAGCAAAGCTCCAGCTGCACTTGGCTTGATTTGGTTGAAGGCTTTCACAAAGGTTTGAAGATTTGTGATGAACTTGAACTTTTGAAAGCTTTGGTGGATGGATTGTTTCTGGTTATTTGTGGAGATTTGTAGGTTGAAATGAGTAGAGTTTCTGCTCTTTGAATGTTGTGTTTTCTGTCTAATGTGTGTTTGTAACCTTGGGCATTGCCTTGTATTTATAGGCCAAAATCAAATCTTTGTCATCATTACACAATCCTTGATTCAGCTGATTTGTGGCCAAGATCAAGCTGAATCCCTTTGCATTAAATGCTAATGGATAGAGGCAACCCTGCCTTGTGCCAAGGGGCAAGTCCAGCTTGATTTCAGCCACAAATTCAACTATTCTAGAAGGTAATGATGAAGAACAAGCTGATTTGCAAATGGCTAATGCTTGGGGATCAATCCTTGCAATCTCAATGGTTGGTCAATAAAAACGTGCACTGTATGTGCAGAGATTGAGGGATGAAAAGGCTAAAATTGGCTGGTGTGAGAGGGTGAAAAGCTGCTGCAAAACAGAGTAGGCACTCATGGCTTTTCAAGTGAGAAAATCCAGCTGGTTTGACTGGTTTTTGGGGCAGCAAGCAGGAGGAAAGTCCTCAAGCAGGTGGCTGGCAACCTTGTGGTGGTTAGCAGGTCACCTGGGAGGGGCTAGAGCTGCCCAAGGGCAAGCCCACTTGCTTGTCACATGCTAGGTTGGAAGAAAAAGCTTCTAACCTTGGCATTAATGGCAAGTCTTTCAACTCTGGCTTTGCTTGGCCCAATTGGCCATGAATGCTACTTAAAATAATTATGGAAGTGATGTGCAACAAAATCTGGAATTAAATCCAAGAAACCAAAAATCTGCAGAAAAATCGCAGACTTCGCAGTGCGAAGTGAGCTTCGCATTGCGAAGTCCTCAATTTTGAAAAGTTGACTTTTCTGTTGACTTTTGTTGACTTTTGACTTTTTCCCCTCTTTGATTTTTTTGATTTTTGGTTTTAAAATGCGTAGGACAAAAGTTAGGGTACTACAATCGCAACCATTGTCGGTCCGGGGAGTCGATTACGCAAGGGAAGGTATTAGCACCCCTCACGTCCGTTGTATTCAACGAGAACCTTCTATTTGGCTAAAGCTTAAAATGTTTTTAAATGTTTGCGCGGCATGCTTATCTATGTAAAAAGGGAAAAAGAAAATATGATGCAAGGGAAAAAGAAAGTTTTTTTATTATTTATTTGCTTGACAAGATGTCGATCTTGCTCCTACGTATCTCCCGGTAGTCGGAGAATTCAAAGCGTAGTTCTTTGTAGAAAAACGTACATATGTTGGTTAATTTTAAATGGACGATGTTTAACCAAATTCTTGCGATTAACGTAGCTTGTATGCTCGCGCATGGGAGACTTATTAAGCGGTTTTGTTTAAATCGCGCTAGAATGTTAAAAGGCATGTCCGTTGGGTAAAGGGTTCGAATTGGTCGCTATGGGACCAAAAAAAAGGTGCAATGGACTCAAACGAGTCGATCATTGACCGAGGTGACTCCAACGAGTCGGGGAAAGGTTCGATTGATCCAATGGGATCAAGGACGGGTACAATGGACTCGGTCGAGTCGAACATTGACCTAAGTGACTCAAACGAGTCGAGGGATTGAATTTAGTGGCCACGGGGGACCAAAAGGTTCGGATTGACAAAGGGGCCAAGAATTGGTTTGGTATGGTCGGATATGTTGGAAATGGAATGACGATTGTCCGAGCGACGAGACATACGTCACGCATTCGTACAATCGGGGCAGGAGAGACATACTCAAGCCATCCCTTTTTCATTCAAGTTTTTGGTTGAGTTTCTAGAAATCCCAAAGCTTATCAACACATTTGGTTGGAACTCAAAGTGAGAAAGTTTTAGCAATTTTGTTAGAAAACGCACAAGTTCGGCTCATTTTGCGAACGGTTTTTTAAAAGCGAAACAAATTCGGCGTATGTTCACATTGATTTTGAAATCATGAACAATGCTTATTGTTCAAGTTTTGGATTGAAAGTGATGAACATAGCTGGTTGTTCAAGTTGTTTTGAAAAATTGTGGAAATGACTTGTTTTGCAAGTTATCCACACAGTGTTACCCGAACTTGCACGAATTTTCCAATATTATGCAAAATCCTTGACATGGTTTGGATAACATGAGTTTTAAACCTCCTAGGTTTCTGAGCTCTTGGGCTAGAACCTCAAAAATTTGCCATTTGGGAGCCTAAACTCAGATTCTGAGTTCTGTCATGGGTCGCTCTGCGACCATGACTTCGCACTGCGAACAATGCGAATTTTTAGTTCAGAAGCTGTTTTCTGAACTGGTGTTCAGAAACAACTTCTGAACACATTCAGGACCTTTTAGGAGAGTGAAAAGCTTTGAGTTTTTGCAATGGAAAGGGCTGGACAAACCAGTTTTGATGTTTTGCAAACTTGGGATTTCTTTTGAAATTCAAAAGGGGTTTTAGAACAAAAAGGTTTTGGACCAAAATTGGTATGCAAGCACAATTATAGATGCATGATAAGACTTAGAAACTTACAGAATCCATAGCAAAGCTCCTGCTGCAATGAACTTGGATTGGTTGAAGGTTCTTGCAAAGGTTTTGAATGTTGGTGATGAACTTTGTGTAAAGCTTTGTGTTGGAATTGTGATTTTTGCTAGTGTTTTGTGCTGGTTTTTCTGGTTGTTTGCAAGTGTTTGTAGGCTGGAATAATGGATGAGTAGTGGTATATCAATGCTGCAAACCTTCTTGCCTTGCATCTCTATTTATAGGCCAAAAATGCAATCTAATGCAATGATGGAAAATCCATAGGACCTAGCTGATTGTGGGCTAAATTCAGGCTAAATGGCTTTGCATTTAATGCTAATGGATAGAGGCAACCTTGCCTTGTGCCAAGGGTTAAATCCTTGACTGATTTCAGCCACAAATTCAATGGTCTTTGGATAGAAATGATGATGAACATGGCTGGATTGCAATTGGCTATGCTTTGGGGATTGATCCTTGCAATCTCATGGTTAAACATAAAAACGTGCACTGTGATGTGCAGAGGTTGGGGGAAGCAAAAGCAACATGTGGCTGGTGTGAGAGGGATGAAAAGCTGATGAAAAAACAGGGCAAGCAATCATGGTTTTTGCAAGTGCAAAACCAGCTGGGTTTGACTGGTTTGGGGGAAGCAAGCAGAAGAAAGTCCTCAAGCTGGTGGCTGGCAACCCTAGGGTCAGTAGCAGTCACTTGGGAGGGACAAGAGCTGCCCAAGGGCAAGCCCACTTGCTTGCCACATGCTAGGTTGGAAGAAAAAGCTTCTTCCTTGCATTAATGGCAAGTCTCTCAAAAGCTGGCTTTGCTGAGCCCAATTAGCCATGAATGCTAATGAAAATGATGTGTAACAAAAACTGGAATTAAATCAAAGAAACCAAAAATCTGCAGAAAATCGCAGACTTCGCACTGCGAAGTCATCATTTTTGAAATGTTGACTTTTTTGTTGACTTTGGTTGACTTTGACTTTTTTCCCCCTCTTTGATTTTTTTGATTTTTTTGTTTTGAAAAGGCTTAGGACAAAATTGGGGTACTACACCCCCTTTTGGTTCTGAAGCTTGCTCAGGAGCAGCTTCTGAACTTCTGTTCAGAAGCAGCTTCTGAGTTCAATTTTTCGCATAGTTCGCAGAGCAAAGTCATGGTCGCTCTGCGACCATAACAGAACTTGTGTTCGCAGAGCCAAGTTCTGGTTGCTCTGCGAAGGCTGCAAAACTCAGAACATAAATTCAGCTTCCAAAGGCCAAATTTTTTAGGTTCTAACTAATGATTCAGAACCTAAGATGGTTAAAACTCATTTTTTGTTCAAACCATATCAAAAGTTTTGCATGATATTGGAAATTTCACAAGTTTGTGCTATACTTTTTGAGTAACTTGCAAAACAAGTTATGTTTTTAAACTTTGAAATCAAGCTTGAGCATAAGCTAAGTTCATTTTCTTCAAAAACTAAACTTGAACAATAACTTTGTTCATGATTTTCAATCAAAACATGAACTCGAGCCGAACTTGCTCACTTTTTAAAACAAAACTCAAAATTGAGCCGAACTTGTGCATTTTCCAAACTTATGCATATTTTCATCTTTCAAACTTGAATAAACACTTGTTCTGAGTTCCAATAACTTAAGCAACAAATTTGTTCGTGATTTTTTTAACAACTTTCCTTTAAGTTTCTAACCAAGTGTCTTGTCCCTTTGAGATTTCTTTGAGTTTCAACAAAACTAGAACTTGAATGAAAAAGGAATGGTTTGACGTATGTCTCTCCAAACCCCGATTGCACGAATGCGTGACGTATGTCTCGTTGTTCGGGCAATCGTCATTCCATTTTCAAACGCGCCCAATGCGCTTATCCTTTTATTGGTCCTTCGTGACCAATCCAACCTTCTTTGGTCCCCGTGACCATTTTAAACTTCTCTTGGCCCTCGTGGTCAATTCAAACTTTTACGCCTTTGCGCGTCCGTCTTTTTATCATTTAAACCTTTACGCCTTTGTGCGTTTTCAAACTTTTTTCATGCCCGAGTGCGAATCCGTCTTCTTTTTATCAAACCCTTACCTTTTTTAAGCTACCCTCATAACGGTAGTAGGTAAGAGGCTTTTTATCGGTCTTTATTAACCTATCAACATAACGAGAGTAGACCATGTTGTTTTTGCATTTAAAGCAAAACTTTTTCGCTCGGGCGCGATCAAATCTTTTTTAATTAAAACGAACCAACATACAAATTTTTTCTACCAAAGAACTACGTACGCTTTGAATTCTCATCGCACCGGGAGATACGTAGGAGCAGGATTCATATCTTGTCAAGCCCTTTAATAAAAAACTTTCTTTTTCCCTTATATCATATTTTCTTTTTCCCTTTTACATATTCAAGCACGCAAGCAAAACTTTGAAAACATTTAAGCCTAAGTCAACTAAGAGGTTCCCGTTGAGTACAACGGATGTGAGGGGTGCTAATACCTTCCCCTTGCATAATCGACTCCCGAATCCAAAATCTTTTACTTTAAGGTAATTTCGAACTTTTTTCCTTTTTTCCCCGAAAAATTAAAAGTTCAGTCGTGATTTAAAATTAGTGATTCAACGCTTCTCAATAGCTTGATATCCGAAATTCGACGCGACACAAACCCTGACCATGAAAGAGGGACGAACTGTGGGATTTGGAGGAAACCAGAAAGGCAAGATCATTGGTACTGGTAAGATATATATTCTTCCATTTCCATTAATAATGTTTGGTTAGTAGATGGACTAAGACATAACCTACTTAGCATAAGTCAATTTGTGATAGTGGTTAGGAGTCTTGTTTGATAAGAACACATGTACAGTAATCAACAACAAAGATAAATCTGTTGTGTTCAAGGGAAAGAGAAAGAACAATGTCTATAGGATTGATTTTTCAGAACTGGTTGATCAGAAGGTACTTTGTCTTCTGTCAGTGAGTGATGAGAAATGGGTATGGCACAAAAGGTTGGGAAATGCTAACTAGAGATTAATCTCTAAACTTATCAAGTTACAACTGGTCAGAGGCTTACCAAACATTGACTATCACTCAAATGCTCTTTGTGGAGCATGCCAGAAAGGAAAAATTGCTAAAACCTCTTTTAAATCTAAAGAAATTGTATCTACCTCTAGACCCTTAGAACTACTTCACATTGATTTGTTTGGTCCTGTTAGCACAAAAGATGCTTCAGAACCTGATCAGAATTCAGAGTCTGATAAAAGTTCAGAAGCTAAAAATCTTCTAGAAGCTGAAAACTTTTCAGAAGCTGACACTCCTCCAGAAGCTAATCAAGATCAAGGTACAAGTCTTCACATCCTGAAGAGTTAATCATTGGAAACAAGGATAGTCAATGATTCTATGCTTGGATTATTGTCAATGATTGAACCTACAACAGTTGATGAATCACTTTCTGATGATGGATGGTTGTGGCTATGCAAGAAAAACTCAATCAGTTTTAAAGAAACGATGTTTGGGATTTAGTTGCAAAACCAAATCACAAGAACATTATTGGAACAAAATCGGTGTTCAGAAACAAACTGAATGAACAAGGAGAGTTTATCAGAAATAAATCTAGACTTGTTGCTCAAGGCTATAGTCAACAGGAAGGAATTGATTACACTGAAACATTTGCTCTAGTTGCAAGATTGGAAGCAATCAGGTTACTTCTTTCCTAAGCAGTGAATCTTGATATCATTTTATATCAAATGGATGTTAAGAGTGCTTTTCTAAATGGTGTCATTTCTGAAGAAGTGTATGTCAAACAATCTCCTGGTTTTGAAGATTTAAAACATCCAGACTTTGATTTTAAACTTAAGAAATCACTATATGGTCTGAAACAAGCTCCTAGAGCTTGGTATGAAAGACTAAGTAATTTTTCCTTAAAAATGATTTTGGAAGGACAAGTGACACTACAACTGTTTAGAAAGACACTTAAGAAAGACATCTTAATTGTTCAAATCTATGTAGATGATATTATATTTGGTTCTACTAATGCCACTCTTTGCAAGGAATTTTCTAAGTTAATGCAGGATGAATTTGAAATGAGCATGATGGGAGAATTGAAGTTCTTTCTTGGAATTCAAATCAACCAATGCAAAGATGAGTGTATGTTCAACAATCAAAATATACAAAGGAGCTTCTGAAGAAGTTCAATCTTGAGGATTGTGAATTGATGACAACACCAATGCATCCAACCGCAACTTAAGCAAAGAAGACACTGGCTCAAAGGTAGATCAGAAGCTCTACAGAGGTATGATTGTTTCTCTGTGTTATACTTAACAGCTTCTAGACCAGATATTTTATCAGTGTATGCTTATGTGCAAGATTCCAATCAGATCCTAGAGAATCTCATATGACTGTTGTCAAGAGAATCTCAAGGTATCTGAAAGGAACAACTAATCTTGGACTTCTGTATAAGAAATCTTTAGATTATAAGTTAGTTGGATTCTGTGATGCTGATTATGTTGGTGATAAGATTGAAAGAAAATCAACCAGTGGAAATTGTCAATTTCTGGTGAGAATCTGATATCATGGGCCAGTAACCAAAAGACAATCACTATTGCATTGTCAACAATAGAAGCAGAATACATTTCAGCTGCAAGTTGTTGCTCACAACTACTCTGGATGAAACATCAGTTAGACGACTATCAGATTCATGAAAACATCATTCCTATCTTTTGTGATAATACTATTGTTATCTGTTTGTCTAAAAATCATATTCTGCATTCTAGAGCCAAGCATATTGAAATTAAACATCACTTTATAAGAGATTATGTTCAGAAGGGTTTTGGATATTCAATTCATTGATACTGATCATCAGTGGGTTGATATATTCACTAAACCTCTAGCAGAAGATAGATTTGATTTTAAAAAGAATCTGAACATGCATTTTATCTCTGAAAAATCAGCTTGACTCTGAATGGGAACTGAGAATCTGAAGAGCATCAGAAGCTAAGACTTATCAGAAGCTCATTATTGAGAGTCTGAAGAATGTTCAGCTTCTGAAGTCATCAGAGTCTGAGTTTTAGAATCTGAATTTTTAGCCTCTGATAAATCTCATTGTTAGTGGACACTTGACACGTGGCCCACTAATGAGAGTGGATCTGAACAGTTTGTCTGACGTGTGGTCTTTTAACTGTTGAGTATTAACTCTTGGGCAATGATGTTTATGCTTTGAATACCGTGTTTAGCGCCCCAATTGTCATTAATGTGCTTTTGTGTTTAATGTTGTTTGTCTGTTCTGATTCCGAAACGTTTAAAAAAAACACTTTTCACACGTTCACACTCTCACTTCTCACAACCCACACTTTCAATCTTTTTAAAACCTTCTCTCTGAAATCATCCATTTTTTACAAAAAACCTTAGAACCCTAAAATGGCTGGTACATCTTCTTTTGCTATGGAGATAGACTTAGGAGCTTCAACTTTTATCAAGCCTATAACCATGCTCCTGACCAAGAGGAACTTCGTGTCTTCATTGAGAGCGCCATGGATTTACAAGCTTAGAACTCAATGACTGCAACATTGAGCACTTCTTTGAATTTCAAGGTTGGGTACCTTACTTCAATATGTTCAATGGGCCAACCTACTTGGAGCTGGTTAAGGATTTCTGGGTACGTGCTGAGGTCTATGACCAAGAAGCTGCTGATATGGAGAGGAAGAGGCAAATGGGTAATGAGAAAAGGAAATCTAAATTGGATTTGGGTCAGATGGAGAAAGTAGTTCCTGAAATACGATCAACAGTAATGGGTATCAAGATAACCATTACAGAGGATACCATTGCAAAGGCTATTGGTGCCAGAAGCACAGGGATGTACATATCTGAATCAACCAAAGAAAGCAAATATCTGATAAGTACGTGAAGTTCTGTTTGAAGGTGCAAAGTCCAACAAGACAGTGGACATGAAGAAAGGGTTAGGATGCTGAACAAGATTCTTCTGAGCTATCTGATACCCAGGGAAGGAGGAGTTGATTACCTTTCCTGGGATAACAAACATTTCTTCATGTTCCTGCTTCAGAAGATCCCCATTAATCTTCCCAGGTATATGTTCAGTTACCTATGTGAGTCAATCAAAGAAGGACTTACAGGGAAAAGAAATGTGTCCTATGCTAGACTACTGTAAGAGATCTTCTAGCAAGGGATTAATTGAGAGGCTTCAGACTCTTGGTATAGACTCTGATCATGAGCTAGGGATCAGCAGGGGTAAAATGATCTCAAAACTCACATTGGGTAGTATGAAGATTATCCAGAAGAAGGATGTGATCACTAGATCAGGACCTTAAGTTCAATCTAGAGAAAAAGTCAGATTTTTTTGGAAGACTTTCCCCTATATCCAAAAAGACAATCCTGAGGTTCTTGCTAATTTCATACAAGAATACTACAAGGAGTTTGGTATTGAGATTACATGGGACATGCTCCCAGAGACTGCTGCTAAATGGACTGTCAACAAGAAGAAGAGGAAAGCAACTTCTGAAGCTACAGAAGCTGAGCCTGTTAAGAAGGCTAAGGTTCAGAAGAAATCTGTTAAGAAGGCAACTTCTGAAGCTATATCAGAAGCTGCAGAGCTGGAGCCTGTAGAGGTGCTTCCCACAAGAAATAGATCAAAGGCTGCGTCAGAAAAAGTTTAGAAGCTGCTGCACCTCCCAAACAGAAAAAGAAGAAGTTGAGGAAGATGATAGTTGAATCTGATGAGCCAGAGGGAGAAGTCAAGATGACTGCTGAGGAAGAAACAATAGAACTGAAAAGGATAAAGGAACTTCTGAGACAAGGAGCTATCAAAAATGGGACTCTACATGCTGTCCAGAAAGCTACTGAAACCATTCCTCTACTCAGCTTAAGGAGCAAATGGAGAAAGCTTCTGAACTGGCCAAGGAGTTAGAGAAATCTACTCTATCAGGAGCTAAGGATCTGCTAACCCCACATCTGCAAGTATCAGAAGCTGGTGCAGAACCTTCATTATCCAAGCCTGATGCTTCTGATAAAGGTATTCCTGCAAACTCATCTTTTGTTAATCCAAGACTTGATGAACCCTCTCTTATGAGAAAACTCAAAACCCAAGACTTCTTAGATGCTCTCAACAAGAAAAGAGCACACATTCTATGTGAAAAAGATCTCTCTGACAGAGAAGAAGCTGCCTCTGATCATGTTGAGACAACTAATTTGTCACCCCCTCCTGAAATTTCTCAACCAGAAACAGCCTCATCCAAACCAACTTCACCAAAACCAATACCTACACCTCAACCATCTTTCATTCCCAAAAAACCATTAGACATACCCCCAATTCAAACCTGTCAACCTGGTGAAACACCCAACCTAGACAAAACAGTTAGACCAGAAACTGAAGCCCTTTTAACTAAAATTATCAAAAGAAGAATTCTCTTGAATGCTTTTGATGATATTCATCAAACTACCATAAAACCAGTGTCAAACACAAGTTCTTCATCTTCTCTAGTTGGAGAACTACCCTCAGACTTTCAAGAAAGCTCATCCACCTTGCCATCAGAAACAACAAACTTCTCTATACCTGCTTTTGACACTGACTCAGTATCAGAAGATCAACTATTAGTTGTTGAACCCATTCACTTTGTCAAACCAGAAACTTCCCCATAACCTACTCAAAACCAAGCCAAGACAACTGATGTTCCTCTTCTATGTGGACCATCAGAGACTGTTATCCCTGAAACTGAAACCATCACAACCTCTGATGACAATTTGGTCACAGTATCAGAACCACATATTGATACTTTTGATCAAATTGTATCAGACATACCCTCACCCTCTAACCTCTCAAAATTCAACAAACACCTATCCCATCATCAAGTCTTGATTTACAAAGTGTTTGTAGCAATATTTTCAAAAGCTTGGAAGAGCTGGTACGAGCTAGGCAGAATCCTATTTAGACTGTCAACTTTGTGGAGAAGTGGAATAACCTTAGAGAACTGGTCAACACCACCCTGGACACTTGCAGTTTGTTTCAGTAGTGTCTCAACATGAAGCACTTCAGAAATGGCTATCAGAAGTAGTCAGGAGTATGGAGACAGTGGAACTCAGAAGAGACTCATCTATACTACCACCAGGTGGCTCTTCATCAGAAGTGGAGACAGCATCTGAGGTTCCTGAGATTCTGAAGTATGGACTTCAGAAGTCACTCTTAGGCAAGGTTTGCTCAGAAGCCTCTGAATCTTGATGCTCTAAAGCTGGATTTAGGAGAGCCTTTGATGAAGCACATGATGGAGGAAGTGCAAGTTGAGTTGGTTGCACAAGAGCAAGACAGGATGTTTTGGAAAGCAAGATACAAGTTATAGCAAAACAACAAACTCAGATTATGGCAAGTCAAGATGAGATGAATTCTGGGATCAGTGCAATTTGGAGCTTTTGAAGAAACCTCCCCAACCTTAGAATGCACACCCTAGCTTTTATTTCACTTTGCTATTGAATATTGTTTAATCTGTTTGCTTCTGAACATTTTTATTTGTATGTGTTTCTCTTGTTTCTGAATGCAACATCTTAATACCTGTCTGCTCTGATATTTTGCTTTGATACTTGTCTCTGATACATAACTGCTTATGATTGCATGAAAAATTTATCACTCTAATCTCAAATATTTTTCTCTCTCTTTTATGTTTTTCTTATTTAACTTTTTGTTGATGACAAAAGGGGGAGTAAAATACATTAATTTCGGGCTCTGAGCCAATAAGTTAATTTTTGAAATTAATTAACTTAGGAGAACTTCTTCTCATCTCTTAGCCGCTAAACCTCAAACTGTGAGATAATTCTAAGTGATACTTATTATTGATTAAAATCTGAATTTTATTAACCTAGATAGAACTCAGGGGGAGCTTACGAACCTCACCTTATGAACTATCAGACTCAGGGGGAGCTTACAAACCTCAGACCCTATAGTCAACTTGTTAATTAAATTAACAACAATTTTCTATTAATACTTGTGTTTGTCATCATCAAAAAGGGGGAGATTGTGGAACAAAATGTGTAAACAATGCATCTTTTGAGTTTTTGATGATAACAAGGTATTAAAAAGAAAATTGGATGTGCTAATACTTGTGTTTCAAGTGTGCAGGACCATAGACTAAAAGTTATTCAAGTATCAATCAAGTTTGGTTCTGAAGGAAGAAGTTTAAGAGCAAGGAAATATTGTTGGAAGCTTGTGTTGCAAGTCTGAAGTTGAAGTCTAGATTCTGAAGGATCGGAAGCTGAGGATCAGAAGCTGAAGACTCAGACTCTGAAGTCTGAAGGATCAGAAGCTGAGGATCAGAAGCTGAAGACTCAGACTCTGAAGTCTGAAGGATCAGAAGCTGAGGATCAGAAGCTGAAGGATTAGAAGCTGAAGACTCAGACTCTGATGTATCAGAAGTCAACTAGTGTCACTGTCATCAAGGACATAGTACAACCACGACCTCTGCAAACTTCTTAGAGTCAGAAACGTTCTCTGCAACTTTGTCTCCTTGGACAAGACATCCAATCCATTTTAAGGAAAAGGATTCAAACGGTATTCTTCATGGCACACAGTCCAAATCAAGGAACAAATCAACGTTGGATCAAGCTTCAAATCAAACGACTCTATTGATGATCTGTCATCTTCTCAACGTCTCTTTACTCCTCTATATAAAGGACTGAAGACTTTAAGAAAGGTTACGAAAAAAAGAAGACTCTACCAATTTCTTACAAGTGCCAAAACGCTGCTAAATTATATACGCATCAAATACTTAGAAATTTTTACAAACTTTCTTATCTTAGAATATCTTAAGTCTAGAGTCTGAAAATTGTGGTTGTATTTTGTGAACAACCACTGATAGTATATCAAGTGTTCAAACCAAACATATTTCCTTGTAACTGTTTGTTTAGTAGTCTCTTGCTTTTGTGCTTGAGCAATCAGAAGTCTCTTGCTTGTGTGCTTGAGCAATTAGAAGTCTCTTACTGTGTTTTAGCATCTGGAAGTCTCTTGCTTTTGTGCGAGCATTTTGTAATCATTGGATTATAGTGAAAAATCTCTTGTGACAAGGGGACTGGACTACTTATGGGTTATGGAAGGAACTAGGATAATTGCTTGTGTATTTCTCTCTCTCATTTACTTTCAATCCGCTGCGTGTGAACTCTGAACTTAGTTTCAGATTCTGATCATACATCAGAAGCTGAAATAACTCTTAGTTTTTGAGAAAGAAAAAGCCAACACAATTCAACCCCCCTTCTTGTGTTTTTCTCACCTTCATTTGTAACCCCACTTTACACAAAAAAACAGGTGTGAAACCTGATATATAACACCTAATTAAGTAAAAAAAAAAAAGGTGTGAAAGACATAATAGGAAAAAAAAGCCTACATCCACTCTTCACCTATAGGCAGGGCATTAGGCTAATCAATTCCACAATGCACTTTTTTTTTGGCTTAATTACTGAATTGGTCCCTTGAGTTATTTGTTGGTTACATTTTGGTCCCATAAGTTATTAACGTTTCGTTTTGGTCCCTTAACGTATACTCTGTTAGCCAAATAAATCCTTTATGTTAACTTTTGTAAAAAACGTTAAATTCATCACCAAACGTTAAAAAAACGTGCACCGATCGGAAAAAGTAAGACCATTTCTTTATCCTCTCGACGAGGGCTTTCATTGGTCCAATTAATTTCACGAAAACGTAACGTTTGGTGATGAATTTTAACGTTTTTTTTACAAAGTTAACAGAAAGGATTTATTTGGCTAACAAAGTATATTTAAGGGACCAAAACGTAACGTTAATAACTTATGAGACCAAAATGTAACCAACAAATAACTTAAGGGACCAATTCATAATTAAGCAAAAAAAAAGTGCATTGTGGAATTGATTAGCCTAATGCCCTGCCAATTCATGGTCGAACATGGTTAAAAGTTTTTTGTTGATTTGGAAAGAGTATGATTTGAAGCTTCTTGAAGAGATTACCTCAACTTGTTTTCTAAACGGGAACTTTGGGAGATATTGTGTGAGTTTTGAATAGTTGAAGGGTTCTTTCTTTGTGTTTTTCTTTTATTCTCTATGTAATTTCGTTTTTGAATGAGATTTGATGATAATTGTTGAAACTTGTTCATTGGGTGGTAACCATGGAAGACAAAAATGATTGTCAATCTAAGATATTCAAGTAATTTGGTATGAATTATGAATTTCTGTTTAATGTTAATTTATATGCAGCCACTCATCTTTTTATTTTTCAATTATGATTTAATTTTGAAGACATGATTATGCATCATCTATTTCTCATTATAATATTTTTTTGAGTTGTGGCAACTGGCAAGGCCAACCCAAGGCATAGGCTAGGGTGCGGCAGCCTAGGGCTCATGCCCATAGGGGGACTAATTTTTTTTATATGGGGGTGTATATAGAAATACTTGTTTTTATAGGGTACATATAACATAACCGAAAAGAGGACCCAACTATTTATCAGACTTCAGCCCAGCAGCCCTTCACCCTTTTTATTTTACATTTCAGCAACATTTCATTTTCACCGTCCAGTGCTTTTATTTTCACACCCCCCCAAAATTGGCCAAAACGCTAAACTTAGAATTATAACGTAAACGCAGAAGCAATACGTAAAACACAAAATCTCCACTCCTTTCAGAGACTAAATTTGTTTTTATTTTGAGGATGCTTTTTGTTGTTTCAAATTGAAGCTAACCTGAATTTGTATTTACTTTTCATAATATATGACTTTCATCATGAAAATATCATGCTTGCGAACACAAATTTGGTCTTGTGTGATTTTTTATAAGTAACTTATCATATACTATTGACAAATGATAAAAGGTTTTCAGTTACTGGGTTTGAAGGAAGTGTATTTTATACTATTATAGATTTATGGTGATAAATGATTATGAAGCTCTTTGAGAATTTTAGAGGTAGTAAATCAACTGAATTAATTATCAAATCAGGTAATAAAACTTATATAAAGCTTGGTATGTCAACGTATCGTTATACTTAGCTTTGCGTGTTTGGTTTCGACCCCTCAAATTGTTTTTGTTTTGTTATTTTTTTATTAATATCTATAGGACAGTGTATTTGACACGTGTTTTGGGGTGTTAGGGTATTATGGTGACTTGGAGAGTAGCATAGCTGGTATGTCATCCTTTATGATTAATACATGTCCTCCATCATTTATCAAA